>JAJJMB010000395.1:43390-136121 GCA_023531105.1 Papaver atlanticum | reverse complement strand
ATCTTTGAGAATATTCTGTTTTGGAAATTCCTTGGTGTCCAAACTTCATTGTCTATAAATATTGAAGTTTGCATTTCTAGCAAACTAATCCTCAGAGCCAGCAAAACTACCTCAGTTGTGTTGTTACTGGTGGAGCCGCCTATCGGAGAGGAAAGTACCCTAATTAGGAGAAATCTCTTACGGCCGCTCGGTTTAAAGACTTCTTTGGGATTGAGAAGCTCTATTAGTACTGTTGGTTGGAAACTAGATAATTGTAGTTTATTTTAGTTTTCGATTGATTTGATTGACTAACGGTTGTTGAACTTTGATTGCACCTAGTTTGTTTATGCTTGAAAATCTTTTCTTCTGATATAAGATTCACTCAAACTAGATTGAAGTTTCGACGGGGATCTTTAGACTGTTTGTAGATCCAAAGACGTCTTGTGATAATCCAACATTAACAGACTCCGTTCTGTGTGTGATTGACAAGAGATTCAAGTTGATTGTGTGCAGGTGCTAATTGAAGATAAAGGAAGATTTGAAGAAAAGAAGACTTTTTGAGTTCATAATCTTTGGTGTGCACAATACTTGTTTCGGCTGGAAAGGGATCCAACTATAATCGGTTTATCTTTGTGATATATTGGATTGATTAGTTGAGTAGATCGACAACAAAACAATTCTTTGTGATTCAAAGTATTGATTGCGAAATCTTGACAATTACTTTGGTAGTTGTTATTGGATAGATCTAAGAACCTGACAAAGGAGTTTATTGGGATAAACGGAAGAGCCTTGTCGAACTCATATCACTTGATTGAAAAGAGTTGTTACCAAACAGATTTGTTGTTCCTTTAATGTTTGGAATACGAACCAAAGGAATTGTTCCAAGTGCGTGACTTATTAACAAGTTGGAGGCGCAGGGATACAAACGGAACTAAGTGAACTATAGGTTTAGTTGCTTGGTCTCAACTATACGGAGTTGGTTTGATTTTGTATATCGGCTTAATCCTGAGAGTATTCAATTCTGGACAAGGTCCCGGGTTTTTTATGCATTTCGGTTTCCTCGTTAACAAAATCTTGCTGTGTCTTTACTTTTCTATTTCCGCAATTATAATTGTTTTTATTATAATTAGAAATAAAATACACAAAAGTTTAATTCCTATTTACTTGATAGTAATCCTATTTTGTTTGGTTAAGTCCGAACCATTTATCAAGTAAACATACTTCGTTGTTATATTGTCTCGATCTTGTATCCATAGTTAATCACACAAGTTATCTTGTTGTCGTATTGTCTCGATCTCGTATCCATAGACGATCACACGAAGTGTGAACCGATTAGTTGTATTGTCTCGACTCGGTCTATAGACAATCACTTTCGGAGAAAGGACTTATAGGTGGAAAAGTTTTAGATTGAGGTATATTTTGGTACCCTCGTCTTTTCAATTGGTATCAGAGCAGGCAAACACGAAAAGATCTAACAATCTGTGTTTGATGCGATCCAACCTATAAGACTGGAATCTAGAAATGGTTTTTACAGAACCTGATAATGATTCGGTTAACGTAAAGCAAGACATCAAGAGTTTTGAATTAACACTTGATGATGGGATATACGATTCAATATCTGAACACCTTCATGATAGGGAATCTACTAGACAAGTTCATCTTGTGAATGATGTAAAAACTAGTGATAACTGGGAATCATGCCTAGAAAATCAGTTGGATGAAATATCCGATGATGGTGACTCAGATATTGATCGAGATGTGGATGATGATATCTCAAAATACTCCAAGATATTGAAGCCTTTGGGAAAGAGTAAACTCAAAACTTATGATGTCATTGATCTCTTAACTCCTCTATGTCGACTGAACAAGAAGTTGAGAAAATTTTTTCAAGGACAACATTGTGGTTCTCGCACCACTGAATATCTTCATAAAGATCGTACAAACGATCTAAATTCTAAGAAATTAGAATGTGGAAATCTTCGAAGAGAATTGTTTTTGTTGGAAAAGAAACGTGCTGAATCGGAAGCAATGTTTAATTCTCGACAAATACAGGGTCTTGAAGAAAAAGCCAGTGCTAGTCTCTCTCAAACAAAATTGTTAGAGAAAGAGCATGGTGTTGCTCTTGAAAAAATTCACTTGTTGGAAGAAAAACTTGTTGAATCTGATCCAAGGATTAACTCTCAACAAAAGAGTTTTGAAGAGAAAGAAGGTGTATATCTCTCACGAGAAAAACACGTGAAAAGGCATGGAATGCCTCAGAAATCGTGTGTAGAATGTCAGAGGAGCTGATTTTGAGCTCCTTCTCTCCATGGCCGATCACATATGTCACGTGGAGACCGTATTATTTCTTGCGGGTCACTTTGTTGAGCATGTGGAGCTCAAGAGAAGTTATCCACGTTTTTGGACAATCGTGTACAGTTCAGGCCCAATTTACCAGCCGTGAGTTTGTTTGAGACGCTGAGAAAGAGGCCTGAGGACTAGATGAGGCTTGTGCCTAAGTATTGTACTTGCATAAGACTCTTTGTACGAGATGGCTCATCTCGGACGAGGCCATCTGAGAGTTAGCCAACGCAAATGAAGTTGTCTTAGATTTGGCAGACGCGTCTGGAGCTGTCTGAGATTTAGTTGACGCGTATGGAGCCGTCTGATATTGGATAACGGGTTTGAGATCGTCTAATATTTGGCCAAAGGGATGGCGTTTATTCAAGATGTGGCAAACACGATGGAATCTTTACGAAGTCACCTTGGACATGTTTGGGAGAGAAAAAATGGCTTGCACACCTAATAATGTCTATGCGAGACTTCGGCTCACTTGTCTTTGACTAGCGTATCTTGTAGAGATGTGCTAGGAATCAATTGTGTCCGTATTTATGGGGACGACATGACCAGTGTATCTTGGAAGGATGTTCTAGGAATCTGTCGAAATGGCTCAGAGGCAGAATAACCAGCGTATCTTGCGGGTATGTCCTAAGAATTACTCGGAAACCTCAGTAAGTCAAGTCAGAGCCTAAGATAGACATGACCAGTGTATCTCGCGATGATCTACTAGGAATCAGTCCTTGAACTCAAACAGGATGAGTCGTGCTTACAGGAGACATGTATGTCTCCGCTCTGGGTCATAAGTTCTTCGGGGACGTTTTTACGCATCTACAAATCCTTCATGACCATAAGTATCTAGCAAGAATGTATACTAGGAATCATGGCATCACAATAAGCTGCGTCTCGCGAAGACATGCTACAATTGTGTCTTTTCTAGTTCATAAGTCTGTCGGGGACATTTTACGCTCTACAGAACCTACGTGGCCAGCAGTATCTCGTCGAGGATGTGCGCTAGGAATCACGGCATCATGACCAGCAGTATCTCACGGGGAAGTATACTTGAAATCGTGGTTATGGGTGCCTTGAGCACCAAGGGCTTAATCTCACCCGTGAGAGTTGAGTTTTGACTATGGTATTTGAAATGATACTTTTGCACCTTATCCAAATTTCACCATCTACACGAAGTAAGCAGATTTTGAAGAAAATCTGCCATTCTTTGAAAGCTCCCAAGCTCTCCTCCTGTTAGGAGTGCACTGGATTAAGGGAATGGTGATGATCTTATGGACAAAAGCATCATCAAAATGAGTATTTAGTATGCTAATATTCCAAGATCTAGTTTCAACATCAATAACATAAGAAACTTTAACACTAGGGTCAGGGGGACCATGTCATTAGGCATACCAGTTCCTAAACTAGGAATCCACTTATCACACCAAGGGTCAATGAAATTTCCATATTCCATAATCCAGGAGATAAAAGGCTTGATCAATTCTTTTATAGCATGCAGACATCTTCAAGTCCAAAAACAAACACTAGTGCATTTAGCATTAAGAAAATTTGTATTAGGGAAATATTTAGATTTTCGAACAGTACCTAATAAGTAGTTAGGATTTCAGTAATTTTCCAGGCATTTTTGGATAGCATAGCTAAGTTATTTAACTCAACTTTCCTAAAGCCTAGACCACCTTCAGATTTTACCTAAAAGATGAAGCTTCCTATCCTTTGGGCCTAGAGTTCCCCCCCACCAGAATTTACACTGATGGGAATCCATTTTCCTACAGAGAAATTTAGAAATGAGAAAAACACCCATTTAGTACAATCAGATAGCCTGACCAACATGTTTTACTAAAGTAGTTCTAGCAGCCTGAGACAAGAGCTTACGAAACCAGATAGAAATTCTAGCATCTACAGCCTGCAAAATACCCATATGGTTAGATGCATGAAAAGCTATAGGGGTGCCAAGATATTTCTCTCCTAGGTCCCTATTATGGATATCAAGAATATTAGATAGATGGTTCATGAAAGGATCAGACAATTTGCTACTAAATAGAATGCCATATTTATCAAAGTTGATTTCCTGTCCGGAATCCAGACAATATTTTTGAAGATAATCTTTGATGGTTTGAAAATTCTTGACAGTAGCTTTAGAAAACAAGATACAATCATCAGCAAACAGGATGTGGTTCATGCAAGGGGCATTCTTACAGACTTTTATACCATCCACCATGCCTTTTCTAGTGAGGGAGTCAATATAAACAGATAAAGCTTCAAAGAAAATAATATAAAGGTAAGGAGGCAATGGATTACCTTGTCTCAGTCCTCTTTCAGGTTTAATTAATCCAGTAGGACTACCATTTAACAAGACAGAGTAAGAAATAGTAGAGAGGCATTAATTAGTAAGATTTATCCAATGATCGGATAAGCCCATCTTTTTTTAAACATCTTCAAGAAAAGACCATTCCAATTTATCGTAAGCTTTAGACATATCAAGTTTAATAGCAGCAATACCATCTTTACCTTTATGATTAATAACAACATAGATATCTCCATTAGCTAAAAGAATATTGTCAGAGATACTCCTTTTAGGGACAAAAACACTCTGGTTTTGAGAAATTAAGTTATCCATGAGAGTTTTAAGCCTGTTAGTCAAGGTTTTGGAAATAATTTTATAAATGAAGTTACAAAGACCTATAGGTCTATATTGAGACACCAACTCTGCTAAGGGGACTTTTGGGATAAGGGAAATATTATAGTGGTTAAAAACTTTTGCAATATGCCCAGTGCGGAAGCAAGTCTGTGCCATATCAAACACAGCTTTCCTGACAATATCCCAGTGTTTATGGAAAAAAAGTCTCGTGCAACCATCAGGTTCTGGATTTTTTTTACCTCCTATTTGAAAGACAACATTTTTTATTTCTCCAGCAGTAAGAGGTAAGTTAAATGATTATTGTAATTAATAGAAAACTTCAAAGGGAGATCCCGAAAGATCTAATCCTGATACTGCTGGGGGAGATAGGAGAATATAGATTTCAAATAGTCAACAAAAGACTTTCCTATGCTATCTCTATCAGTTAAGACAGTACTAGTAGAATTTTTAATCTAGCTAATAACATTTCTCTTTCTTTTAAAAAGAGTGACTCTATGGAAATAATGGGAATTTTTGTCCCCTTCCATGAGCCAGACCTCTCTAGGTTTATCCTTCCAGTATAATTCCTCTAAATTATACTAGTATTATGATCTGGCTCTAACTCTAGAATCAGTAGGATTAGAAATTTGGATTTCAACAAGTTCCTCTCTGGTAGTTTTATATTGGTTTGAATATTACCAAAAAAGGATTTGTTCCAGTCTCTAGGACCTTTCTTAGTGTTTAAAATCTTGGCCTTAATATTATAAGCAGGAGAACCAACAACATTAACATACCAGGAATTAACAATTATATCTCTACAGGTAGGGTCTTCAATCCACATAGCCATAAAGTGAAAGGGTTTAGGCACGCAAAAATCATCAAAATTAAAACCAACATGCATATGACAATGATTAGAGGAGTCTTTAGGAAGGTTATTAACACAAAAATTGAGAAACAAGTGCTCAACAATCTGATTTATTAAATACCTATCAAGTCTATCAAGGATTAGGTCAGTACCCTACTGCATATTAGACCAAGTAAACTTAGCACCAGAAAAACCAGGATCATGCAGGTCAAAACATTACATAAATTTCTAAGATTAGAAAAGTCATCATCATCTACTTCTAAGAATTCATTCTTATCTTCAGTTCCTAACAAAGCATTAAAATCATCTAAAAATAAGGTGGTTCATCTAGAGGTATAGGAGGTAAATGGCATTGGAGATCCCAAAAGTCTTATCTTAGGTTACTATTAGGATCTTCATAGATAAAATGAATATGACAAAGTTTAGAATGAATGATATCCTTGGTGGTAACATAGATGTCCCTACATTTATAAGATAAAATGTTGAGGTCAACTTCTTTTTTTCCAAGCCAAAACAAAACCGCCACTTCTCCCCGCATAAGGTACACTAAAAGTACATGGAAATCCCATATTTATCAATTTCCTAGCAGCAATGTCTTTTTTCATTTTAGTCTCAAAAAGGAAAACAATATCAGGATTGATGTTTGAAGAAGAGATTGAGTTCTTTGTTGGCATATTTTTTACCTAGGACACGCACATTCCAACATAACATGTTAACATTATTCACAGGTGTTGATAGTGGTTTTTAGCTTATGGCGAAAACTGTAAAAGTCTGTCTACCTGACCCGGCATCAGAAGTAGTAGACCTTGATATATCTATATTCCGCAAGGAATTTGGAGAATATATCAAAATTTGATGAGTTCCTATGTCTCTCTTCACATTATATTGAAACTCAAGCTCCTAGATGAATTGTTCACTAGTATAGAGCCTAATGAGTATTTAAGCTCCTAGCTGCATTACTCACTAATGTCGGAGCCTGCCTAGTATTTTCCTATGCTATGTTCCCCAGCTGAACTCTCAATATTGGCATGACATGACGATTAATGTTCACTCGCAGCGGAGTAGCACGAATCTCCCGAAGTGTCAGTATTGAGATCTGCATGAAAACACTCACAGTCTACACCACCCACTGATAAAGAGATTTTCGTGTCAACGCGCTTTTTAATTAAAAGTTGACACGATCGACGCGCTCAAATTCCCTAAGGAAAAGTTAGACTGTCCATGTCAGTCTTAAAAAAATCACGGCCACACAATTTGGCCGGCCAATTCAACAAGCTTAGCCTCTTCCTAGCGGAACTAGGAAAATTCCATGATGTCCACCGGTGGACCCACTATTGTCCCAGCCAATTAGAATCCTCTAAACCCGCCAGTAGCATCCCTAATCGCTAGCCAGAACTTGGTTAGTTGCGCTGCAAAAGAGAAACTCCAACGAGTTAAGACCGACCATAACGGTCTCAAAGCCATCACGTCCGCCCAACTTAGCCAGCCTGGTTGGACGGCTTAGATCATATTTCGAACAATCAAAGAGGTACAGTTATGCTCACTGGAGGCTCTCCTCCATACCTTGTTGATCGAACTACACATAGCAATCCAAGAGCACGTCAAACCGTTTGCCCAAAGTAGGGTGATCGCGCGCTTTTTAAACCCTAAATTGAGTCTGCGGCATTACAGAACTGCCGCAAATCGATCACGGCTGTCCATCTTCGCCAGCCTAGTTGGACGACCTAGATCATATTTCAGGCGACCAATGAGATGCTAACAAGCTCGCTGGAAACCCATCTTTATGTGTACTCAATCGACTTGTCCAAATCAGTGACAAACACCCCAAACCGTTTGGCCAAAGGTAGGTTGGCCACACGGCTTTAAACCCTAAAATTCAATCATCGGCAATGTACAACTGCCGCAAATCATCTCATCAGTCCAACTTCGCTAGCCTAGTAAGATCGCTTAGATTTAATCTCAAATGGCCAACAGGGTGACGCCGTGATCACTGGCCACCCCTCTTCCATGAGGAGCGATCGTCCAATCCATGGGATGCGCGCGTAGCTCCTACCAACTCCCTGAAAAAGGATGGTCATGCTCCTTTTAAGACATTAAGCTCTGCGACTAACTTAGATGAGCTCAAAAACAACGATGCTTCATGAACATCGATTATTTTGAGCTGCTTGTTTAAAAGCGATGCTTCATATACATAAATTATAAACGATGTTTTCACAAACAATTTATTTATTAAACCTAATAGCATTACATGCTATTTTTCGCGGCAAGTCTCATGACTTGGCACACATGACCACCCGCCGCCTAGCTTGCGCATGATTGGTCAAAATAACTAAGTCTTGTAAACAAGACCCATTCAGCAACCTGCTACATATTTTCCACGAAAATACTCGAGACATCAAACATGTCACAAACTGGGGGATGTTCACTGGGGTATTGGTCTGGCGGTTTACAGCGTGCGGCGCGCAACACGCCCATTATAAGAAAGTGATAGGAAAGGCGGAGCGATTGATAGTAGTAAAGGAGTAGTGGGTGTGAGTTTGAAATCTTCCCTCATGATTGAAACGTGATTAACACCACCTTACAAAATCCCCACTTCTCCACTACTAAACTTCCTCCATTTCCTATTAGGTCAGGGTGCGCTCAATCATGACTTGTATAAATAGGATTTCAACCTATTTCAACAAAAAAAAAAAAAAAAAAAAAAAGTCTTATCAACACAAGTAGCCAGAAACCATATTCGGATACAAGTCATAAAAACAACAACACCTTCATAATTCAATATTCTGATCTCAAACACCTTCTTCTCTTCCCTCCCTAAGATCAACCATTCTCCTTCACTTTGTGACCAAATTGAAACTGGAACGGCCATTTCTTGGGTTAGGCCATAGTCTTACAGATTGATCTCTCAAATCTAAAAGTACTCCTGTGCATTACATTTGTTTAGGGTTTGAATTCGTTTCTCATCAACACATCCAAATTTACCAAAAACAGCAGAATCAGTTTTTACCCTAAAACAACTGGCGACCACAGTGGGAGGTTAATCTCTCGGTTGTAAAAAGTCATTTTCCCTATTCTATTTTCAATTTCCTAAATTTCTCAAGATGGTTGATCTTAGGAATGGTTCAGAAACCCTGAATCCCAATTTACTTCTCCTAGCACTGACAATACCCCACATGTTATTCCTGAATCCGTTCTTTCATTCAAAACCCTTGTCGAGGCCATGGAATCTCGATATGTGACAACTATTCATGATTTGACGAAAATCCTGAATGATATTGTCAGGAATCAAGCTACTATTGTTAAGATATAGGACGAAGTATTTACGCTTTGTAAGTCCTCACAGATCAACTATCAAAGGAACCAACACGTATTCATTCTGGAGGAAACGCCACTAACAATTCATTTTGGATCAATACTGATGGTAGTAGTCCTTCTTCCAAGATTCATATTCCTATTCCTGGTGAGGAAGATGAAGCCTATGGTCACGTTGAATGGAAAGGTATCCATCAACCTAACTTGTCTTCTCATGAAGGTTAAGCGATGTTTCCTCAATCTCAGAAAAAAGACTCGTGGGATTTTTCATGTTCTCATCAGAGTTCTCGCAATGAAAAGGTGATTTCATTATGTGTGTCCTTCCTGGAAAATATCAATTCCCATATTGCATCAGAAGTTGCTAAGAGATCCGCTGCTGCTTTACTCAGTCGATCCGAACCGTCCCAAAATGAAGAAGCTCGTAAAGATGTTCAGGAAAGTAAGCGTCCGTCCAATAAAATATCCAACCTACAGAAAATCTCTAGTGAGGGTGGAATGAGAATGCATCTGGGGAACGGCTATCAACAACCCAAACGTTGGGCACTAGCGTAGCAGACAACTCAAACCCGAAAAGCTGCGACTAAGACGCCTGCACAGCAACAAGAAACTGGAGAGGCTGCTTTAATCTTCCCGTGTACAATTGAAGAGGTAATCGAACTCCTATAAGCGTGGATTCAAGATGGTGTAATCAAGCTACCTCCTACCAAATGTACTCCAACTGAAGAAGAAATGGAAAATCCAAAATATTTCCGTTACCATAGGTTCGTCAATCACCCCACCAGCGATTGCAACAAATTGAAGCGCATTTTTAAAGAGAAGGTGGATGCAGGAGAACTTCAACTAAGCATTGAGGGAGTCCAAAGAGATCCTCTTCCTTTCAGGAGCTGCATGATTTCTGGGGACTCCGTCCACAAAACCGTACAGTCCATGATGGAGCATTTATGTGAGATTCTGTATTTCTCTAAAGCGCAGCGTCAAGACATATTTGCATCCCTCAACCGTGTCGTATCAGGCAAGCAACAATAGGCGAGCTTCCGTCATGGAATCAGAAAGGAGTTGCTTCACCAAAAATAAAAGAGGGGAAATAATAGAAGGAGAAATAAAAATCACGTATATTAAAGAAAGAAACTCATCCTTTGGGTCATAACGGCCGATCAAAGCCTTTTAATATTCGTGGTCGTGGCTAGCATCACCACCTATGCTCGCCTAAAGCTCGTGGATACTACTAATTATGCTTCTTTGCTCATCCAAGAATCATGGTCGTGGTTACCAAAGCCCATGACCACCATCATCACGCCTCCTCCTGTCGTGCCTGTATCGACCACTCGTCCCTGTAAATATTTGTGCCCGTAGTCACCGCTCCTCCCTGTCAAGGATCGTGACCGTAGCCATCCAATCTCCAGCCAACCTGTTTTGTTCCCACGAAAACGCAGTCTCTTCTGATCACAGTTTCCGCCAAGAACCATTGATGCTTGCCAGAGCTTCACCACAACCATAACAACTACGGATAAAGGTAATCCGAACTTCTTCATATTTTATTTTCCCATGAAGGAAGTAATAGAGTCACCAGTACGGAGGAAAAATGGTGATATTTTTATTATGGTAAACCAACCGATCATACAAGATAGAATCATGTAAACCACACTTGGGAACTGAGGCTCAGCACGGAATCCCTTCACTGTTAATGACCTCTTCAACTCAGAAGAGACGGTCAACCAAGAAATCGTGACAGGATCATCACCCCCTTGTCTGTAAGGCGCGTGACCAACAAGCAGTATTTGGATCAACCATCCATAAGTGTTGTTGTCAGTGAAGAATCAAAGAGGAAAGTCGCGCCTTAGCAAGTCACACATACCAATCATGCCTGCCACATCACCTACTCAGAACTCAGTGCCTCCTACCCAAGGACTAAACGGAGCTGCACATCAACAACCACATCGCCGATGTTTCTAGATTTCCAATTTCCTATGGAAGGGGTGCATGGGCTGCCAAAAGTTTGGATACAATACAGATCTATCAAGTGCGACTCCCGCCCATTGATCAATAAGTGATGAATTTAAAGGATTGCCGCCTTCGTCAGTTCGTCAACGACTTTACCAGCAAATACAATGGAAGTACGTCTTTCAGGAGAAAATAGGCTTAGGATAATTACATCTGGGGACTGCCAGCATAGGAAGCCTTCATGTCCCTCAACCAGGTTATTGCTGATATCACTATCATCACTGTCAAAGCTTTACGAACCGCAGGAATTTCTCAACATGAAGCCGTACACGTGCATCGAAGACTCCAAAAGTACGCCGCAGAGATATTTTCATATATCCGGCCACGCTATCGGATCTAGCACGCATCTACAACTCCTTGCAAGAACGCATTGTATTCCCAAGATGGCTCAAAAAGTACATCTCTAGTAACCAAACAGAAGTGTAACTGGGGAAATCTCATCGCATCCCATTTCATACAACAATCCAAGATTCAGAAGATGATTCAAAGGATGTCGCTTGGAACGAATTCCTTGAAGACTTGATAGAAGCACGTCGGCAACGGAACGCCTCTCATCTCGTCTACTTCACTAAACGGCTCCGGAAGATCTTGCCCATACAAGCCTTCCAAGCATATCATCAATGCAATCAGAAAGGAAAGAATTGGCCTATGAGCTAAAGAGTCAGATAAATATAATTTCGTGCCAGTCAATGCTCAGGAGTTTAAAGAACATTTTAATTGCGGCTCAGCAGTCTAGACACTAAACAACTTAAAGTCAAGGCCTCTTGCAATTGAGTGCAATGGAGTTTGGTAAAATTTTGAAACCCACTGGAGAGGTCAGATACCCATTCTTTTGGAGTCAGAACCTTATTACACATTCTGGAGAAGATCGATGGTAGTGTTGGATGGCTACATACGCAAAAAAGAAAACAACACCTACCTTGAGTTCTATTGGATCGCCTTGCTGCTGATTATAACTATTGGAGATTGATTTGTTGCCGTTGACTCTCGCTCTACCGCCACTAACAAAGAAAGTCATTCACACCGAGCTAAATGTCCGAGTTTGATCAACTACTCATGGATATTACACTCACAGGTAAAATAAGAAGAAAAGATGAAGTTACCTTGCCGTTGACGATTGGCACGCTTATGATCGAGCTACTGACAGTGACGAAGCAGAGCCGTCCGCTGCAGACGAAAGCATGGAGTCGGACGAGCAACAAAAAATAGAAGAGGGTCGATACCCCTTTTCATACGAACGGAGTTTCTAGAGTTTGAACAGAAGAAGGATTCCTTCTTGCTCCATGAACGGGAATAGATGGATGGGCGCACCGCACTCATACCCCATAGCTGAGATAGCAACACGCTATTACGAAAGCCACTGGACGCACGATCCCGCTGCTAAAGGTCGATTTGGATTTCCCTGGTAATATCTATCTGCTTCGTCTTTTCAATTTTATTTTTCGTCTATCACCATCTAGTGCTTACCCCGCAACAATGTCACTGTTACGTGCTAAGCAGGGGACTTAATATTGATGGTGTTTCTTAGCTTAGGGCGAAAAATGTAAAAGTATGTCTACCTGACCCGACATCAGAAGTAGTAGACCTTAATATATCTATATTCCGCAAGGAATTTGGAGAATATATCAGAATCTGATGAGTGGCTATGTCTCTCTTCACATTATATTGAAACTCAAGCTCCTAGATGAATTGTTCACTATTATAGACCCTAATGAGTATTTAAGCTCCTAGCTGCATTACTCACTAATGCCGAATCCTGCCTAGTATTTTCCTATGCTATGTTCCCCAGCTGAACTCTCAATATTGGCATGACATGACGATTAATGTTCACTCTCAGCGGAGTAGCACGAATCTCCCGAAGTGTCAGTATTGAGATCTGCATGAAAACACTCACAGGATACACCACCCTTGGATAAAGAGATTTTCGTGTCAACGCACTTTTTAATTAAAAGTTGACATGATCGACGCGCTCAAATTCCCTAAGGAAAAGCTAGACTGTCCATGTCAGTATTAAAACAATCACGGCCACACAATTTGGTCGGCCAATTCAACAAGCTTAGCCTCTTCCTAGCGGAACTAAGCAAATTCCATGATGTCCATCGGTGGGCCCACTATTGTCCCAGCCAATATGAATCCTCTAAACCCGCTAGTAGCATCCCTAATCGCTAGCCAGAACTTGGCTAGTTGCGCTGCGAAAGAGAAACTCCAACGAGTTAAGACCGACCATAACGGTCTCAAAGCCATCGCGTCCGCCCAACTTAGCCAGCCTGGTTGGACGGCTTAGATCGTATTTCGAACGATCAAAGAGGTACAGTTATGCTCACCGGCGGCTCGCCTCCATACCTGGTTGATCGAACTACACATAGCAATCCAAGAGCGCGTCAAACTGTTTGCCAAAAGTAGGGTGATCGGGCGCTTTTTAAACCCTAAATTGAGTCAGCGGCATTACACAACTGCCGCAAATTGATCACAGCCGTCCATCTATTCCAGCCAAATCGGACGACGTAGATCCAATTTCAGGCGGCCAATGAGATGCTAGCAAGCTCGCCGGAAACCCATCTTTATGTGTACTCAATCGACTTGTCCAAATCAGTGACAAACACCCAAAACCGTTTGGCCAAAGGTAGGTTGGCCACACGGCTTTAAACCCTAAAATTCAATCATCGGCAATGTACAACTGCCGCAAATCATCTTATCCTTCCAACTTCGTTATCCTAGTTAGATGGCTTAGATTTAATCTCAAGTGGCCAACAGGGTGACGCCGTGATCACTGGCCACCCCTCTTCCATGAGGAGCGATCGGCCAAGCCATGGAATGCGCGCTTAGCTCCTACCAACTCCCTGAAAAAGGATGGTCATGCTCCTTTTAAGACATTAAGCTCCGCGACTAACTTAGATGAGCTCAAAAACAACGATGCTTCATGAACATCGATTATTTTGAGCTGCTTGTTTAAAAGCGATGCTTCATATACATCAATTATAAACGATGTTTTCACAAAAAATTTATTTATTAAACCTAATAGCATAACATGCTATTTTCTCGGCAAGTCTTATGACCTTGCACACATGACCACCTGCCGCCTAGCTTTCGCATGATTGGTCAAAATAACTAAGTCTTGCATACAAGACCCATTCAGCAACCTGCTACATATTTTTCCACGTAAATACTCGAGACATCAAACATGTCACAAACTGGTGGATGTTCACTGGGGTATTGGTCTGGCGGTTTACAGCGTGCGGCGCGCAACACGCCAATTATAATAAAGTGACAGGAAAGGCGGAGCGATTGATAGCAGTAAAGGAGTAGTGGGTGTGAGTTTGACATCTTACATCATAATGGAAACGTGATTAACACCACCTTACACAATCCCCACTTTTCCACTACTAAACTGCCTCTACTTCCTATGAGGTCAGGGTGCGCTCAATCATGACTTGTATAAATAGGATTTCAACCTATTTCAACAGGAAAAAAAAGTGTTATCAACACAAGTAGCCAGAAACCATATTCTGATACAAGTCATAAAAACAACCACACCTTCATAATTCACCATTCTGATCTCAAACACCTTCTTCGCTTCCCTCCCTAAGATCAACCATTCTCCTTCACTTTGTGACCGAATTGAATCTGGAACGTCCATTTTTTGGTTTAGGCCAGAGTCTTACATATTGATCTCTCGAATCTAAAAGTACTCATGTGCTGTACATTTGTTTAGGGTTTGAATTCGTTTCTCATCAACACACCCAAATTTACCAAAAACAGCAGAATCAGTTTTTACCCCAAAACAACAGGAAAGGTGAAAGCAGCATTAAGATCATCAACAAATATATTAGAAGTAGAAGAGATAGAAGGAGAAACCTAATTGGTAGCTAGAGTCAGGACCACCACTAAGCTGAGAATTAGCAATATCACTATTAAGATCAGTTCCTTGGGTTGCATTCATGAAAAGAATTATTACAGACACCATTTTCAGCTGGAGAGGCATTGGTAGGCACATTGAAGCTTCCATACGGAACAACCAAGGAATGGGTATTAAGTGTGCAATTTGATAAGTTTAGGGTAAAAATATCCCCCAATTTGGTGATAAAAGGATACAAATTGGTGTAATCTGGTTCAATACAATCATTGCTATTAGAACTCACTACAATACTAGCCAAGGCTGGAGTACTGGCTATAATACGTTTTCGAATGTCTGGTCTAGGATTGATTTTCCTTTTAAGATTAGAGAGAGCATCATGATCAGCAGCAAGAAAAATCACTTTTTCTATGGTTATGCTATTACTCTGAGTAGGAACAGCTGCAGTTTTGAATCTCTTAGCTGAGTTGGTAGTACGTATCGGACCTGAGTTGCTCGATTCATGAATCAGATTCGAAACAGTTGAGTTATCTTCCTGATTGTTGACATGTTTTAGGATAATTAGGAGACCATTAAACACCGGAACAAGTTGTTGAGTTTGGACTGGACCCACATCAAGGATTTTGAGAGAAATTGATCTGTTACCAAAAGGACCCATATTAATCTTATTCTTTAGAGATTCATGATCAAAGGTTAATACTTTGAGCAACCACAACAACTTTTCCTGTAGTCTTGTCATCTTGATCAGGACCCACAGTCCGAGTTTGACTTTGAGTTTCTGGAACCGATTCTACCCGTGTCATTGTAGAATAAACCACGACCTTTGTTAAAATAACTTCAGGAGGAAAAACTGGTGGTTTTGGAGGCATCACTAGTTTTGCTACCCTTGGTAAGGTGTACTTTGAACCGGAAGTACTAGCCTCTCTTGGAAATTTTTGCTTAGCTAACCAGTTAGGGCAGACTGCATCCTTGTAATCAATGATCCCGTCAAGAATATCAGAAGTTTCTTGGAACTCTGAAGTATCTATATTTAATGAGAAAAGGTTCGTTTCTTCCCCGAGTAACCAGGGGGATGGTAGAGCACGTTGAACAAAGATATAAATGTAGACTTTAACATTCTTTTTCAGAGGATGATTGCCATAAGGATCTTTAGATTATATAAGCTCACTAAGCTTGAGAGTGATCTTTTTTAAATCTTCAAATTCAGTACACTCTTTGGGAACATTACATAATATTAACCACATTAACTCCTTTTCGAAAGAAATTTTATAGTTAGGTGGCCACCCGGTGGGAGGAACAACTCTTAGAACAATTAGAAAACCACAAGCAAACTAAGGATGTTGTTCATTGACTCTGTTGAAATAATTTTCTATTAGGATTCGAATAAGCGCCTTGTTTCTTAAACCACTGAAAGTAGTAACAGTTGGAGATTGAGCAAGGCCATTGAGAACAAATATGGTATCTGATAGAAGATGTAGGAACTAGAATCTATTGCATACATAGCCAACAATGCACCATTTTCAGTTATTATAATTTTCAGCCAAGACAACTGCTTAATCAATGAAGACTGGTTCAGTAAGGGTAGAAGGAAGATTTTTAGGTAAAGCTAAGTTTTCTGCCATTTGAAAAGATAGGTTATGGATCTCAGCTGTAGATTGAGAAGAATTAGAAGGGCTGGGAGACTCCATATAAATAAAATAACTGAGAGAGATAAAGATAAAAGAACCAGGGTATGTTATAAAATGAATAGTTAGGGATAGTTTATGCTTGTGTCTCTGGAAATGACAATGTAAAGAAATAGTAGTGCACAAGATGGGATAGAGACATAACACAAGAATCTCCAGGTACTCAGAGAGCCCAAACTTTGTTGAAAACTGAACCTTAAAATGGGAAAGGCTATCTGGTTGAACTTGGTTTTTGCAGGTAAAATAGAATGAAATAGGTGAAAGATTCGGATTATTTTTGTCTTGACTAGGTTGAGAAACAGTGCTTTTGTTTAGATAGTTTACTTTATCTGCGTGACCCGTGGGATCGAAAAGGCAGGGAGTATCTTCAGTCATGTGGGTTTTGTGTAAAAGGTAGAGTAAGACAACTCTACTGATAATGAAAATTTGATAACTTATCATGACGTCATATACATACTGCTTCTCATCACCAAAAAAAGGTACTTGAACAATAAATATCGTTGTTTTTACTACAACTGGGTATATATTGAGACCAGATACTTCCAAATGTGATTAAAGAAGTATGGGTGAGTTTGAGGGTGGTGGGGAATAAGATTTTGGAGGTAAAGAATTATGGTAGGGGATTAATATGGAGAGTCATATTAGGTAGTTTTTTTTATATGTAGTTATGGTTTTTTTCAGGCCTACAAACACAAGCCAGGCACAGGGTACGGGTAGTGTAGTTTTTGGTAGTTGACCAAGTGGTTTATAGGTCGCTCAATTGCATATCAAATGTGCTCCAGATACCAATGGTGCTTCTCAACAGGTGCTGCATTTTCTAGATCTGTATAAAATCAAAGATTTTAATTAGTACTTAAAGAGATTTGTCTAATTTAGATGGTTTTCCAATACACCTCTTAATGATAGTGCTGAGGAGAATTAAGGCAAATGAGACGTGTAAAGAGAAAAACTGAAGCGTTAGGGTAGATAGAACATAATTTAAAAAAATGATTGATTAATTGGTATTAATTATGAATGTTATTTTCCAAAGCATCATGATCACTCTGGAAACCGTGAATAGAGTGTTGAATAGGCGTGATAGGTCTAGAGGCATGACCCTGAAGCAAACACCATAAATGGCAATTAATGGTACTGATTAAGGCTCTATAAAATGGGTTAACCAGATGGCTACCAATATAACAAGGGATTAAACCAAAAGGGGAAAGAAATAGAAACTGAGAGAAAAGATTAGAGAACGACAAACAATGGTGGTAATGCTGCAGGATCCACACCCACTTTTGCTTCTTTTGATCTCGCAAAGAGCATTGCAGTAGTGTTGAGTGATCAAAAACTTAAGACATTAAAGATTCATTTACAGATTGAGTTGGATAGGCGCTTCGTGAGGCTAAGAAACAGAGAGATCGAGATATGAACTCCGTTGACTTTGCTGCATGGAGGGAGAAAAGACTTGCAAGAATGGAGAGAAAGCGGGAGGAGAGAATGAATCGTCAGAATTGGAAAAGGTATGGTAGTGCAACTGAGAGTGATTCAGAAAGATCAGAGGGTGGGTATGAGTATTATGTGGAGGAAATAGATTCAAGTGAAGAAGATTCAAATGCTTGAGGAGAAGAAAAAGATGTCCAAGAATTTTGAAGACAATCTCTATAAGAGGTATGAAGATGAGAAGGCAAATCGTGCAATATTTTCCAGGACCATGCATGAAGGTGAGGATATTGAAGATGAAGAGCTCTTGGAGGATAAGACTGATGAAGAAGATGAAGGCATTGAGAGTGATTATGAAGATTCAGGAAGTTCTGAATATGGATCTCCTGCCTCATCAGGAAGTGATTATAGTATGCAGTATGAAGAGGAAGATTGGGGAAGCTACGAAGAAGGGGATTAGATAAGCCCTCTTTTGGGGTATCAACAGAAACCAAGGTGTTAAGCTTTGAAAAATGCCCTCTTTTGGGGTATTAACATGAACCAAGGTATTAGACTTTGAAAAAAGCTTAAAAATGGTTTAACAAGTTCCTTTTAAACAGGTTTTGTTGATGCTTGCTTCTAGTCTTCTTAATTCTTCTGTTGTATATGTTTGTCTTCTAGTAGTCTGATCTCTTGCGGCCAGTTTGTTCAATTTGCTTTTTTCCAGTTTGCTTTGCCAGATTTTGTTGTTGATATGAAAAATTGACAGTAGTAAGGTAGTGATGTTTGGTGATAAAAAGTTTGGGGATAAGTGTTTTTTGTAATTATGTTAGACTGAGAATTCTTGAGACTGTTAGCAACAATTTTTAGATGGGTTTCAAAGTATATGTTATTAGTAATTTTTCTTCTGAATTGAGAATGTTGGTAGTTCTGAATTAATTATTGTTGATATGATTAAAGAGGAAGGATCCATTGACAGGCTCAATTTTTACAAGATCTAACAACGTAACGTAGCCATTGGATCTGCCAAATTTGTCAGTGGTGATTTAATCAATGCAACTTAAAAGTATCCGGATCACCCATGACCCATTCAACTTTTTCCTTTCCGAATAACTTTAATTTCCTCTTTTCTTCCACGTTTCCGTCCTTTCTTTCTTTCCTTTTACTATAGAATTTTTGCCTTATCAATTATCACCAGGCAAAATGAATCAAATAAGATTAGCTAAAAATTCAAATTGTTCAAGGTAATCAACTGAAGATCTAGGGGAAATCCTACATAAAAATTTCAAGGAAAAAACTACATAAAGATTTTGGGTCCCAAAAGTTTAATAATAAAAATTTCTTTCAATGTATTGTCCATCGGGAAGATGTGGATTATACTTATAGATGAAGATCATACATCAAACTTGAAAAAATGATCTCATGAAATCTTCGAGAACCAGTTCTAGATTATATAGTTCAATAAGTAAATCGATATTCCTCGATTAATTAATCATGCCTAATTTGATAAGTGAATTGAAATTTTCATTTTGTTTGTCTTCATAACTACTTCATTCGTTCAATCCTATATCACGGTGAGATGGATTTTTTTTCCAAGCACCCAAACCTTTCAAAATATGATATAATTGATTGACAGTAAAACCTATGATGTATTATTATCCTAAATCTTTTGGAAACATCGAAAAATTATTGGAGCTCTGCTCATAATTGAAGGTCTGAAACAGGGAGACGGAGAGAGAGAGAAAGGAAACATGATTGATTGAGGTATCGAGGACTCTGGAGAGATAAATACTTTGGTCCAACTTTAAATGGGTCACGGGTGATCCGAAAATTTTAAGTTACATTAATTAAATCGCCACCATCGAATTAGGCAGATCCAACAGCTACATTACATTGTTAGATCTTGTAAAATTTGAGCCCGTCAAGGGATCCTTCCTCATGATTAAAACTTTAATGTTTTGAATGGTGACTTCACTAGCAGATTTGCAATAACTAAGAACAGGCTTGTGGGTTAAAGAAAGATAGGAAACCGATAATCACTTAAAAGAAATAGTTAAGATTGAAAGAAACTTTGTTGCATGCTTGAAGAACACAAAACTGCTTCATTTAGTTTCCCTACAATATCCATGAGAGAGTATTCTTGACTTTTTTTTCTCTTGGACCTATGTAACTAGTCCTAATTTTCTTCGGAAATGTAAAAATGACAGACAACCCCAAGGCCAAAATCAAACGGAAATATCAGATGTGCGTAGAATAAAACAGAGAAAATCGCGTCCCTTCCAGTCGAGGAGCGGCAATGATCTGGTCCTACGTATCTTAAATATCGTCTTGAACAACCCACCGCCCAAATCTAGGCCCAATTTGTCTTTTCTTGCAGAACTGTTGTGGGATTAACACGGTGCAAGAATGGAGCCAACAGGCATGCCCCAACTCTAATTGATACTGCAAAGCAATGGTCAAAATCATGACAAGGAAGTAAATCCCTCCAAATTTGACATGTCGTATAGCTACCAAGTTCCCAATTCCACGTGAATGCAACCCGTGAATTCAAGCCCATCCTTCATTTCTTCTATATTTTCTCTTATCCACCCTTGCATGTTGCATCTCAGTTCCTTGCCCGAGCTCCCACGTAACCTCATCTTTATCTTTGATTTCTTATCTTCTTTCTTTTCAGAAATGTACACATTGCTAGTGCTAGTTTACTCGGGGGGTTTTCTGAAGGATCCGAAGACAATTCTCAATCCCACTTAAATATTATTCCCTCCGTTCCACTTTACTTGGTGTTTTAGGGCTTATTTTCCGTTCCAAAATAGATGAGAGTTTTAGTATTTTCCCCAAATTCTTTCTGATTTACCTTTGCGTTGGAGTCACAGCAGAGCATAAATTTTCATCATAATCATCGAGGAAATATACTCTAATCTATAAAAATTTGGTACATCCCAAATAAATTACAATGGCATTGGTATTTTTTCCTAAAATCTAGAAACCGAAAACTAGGTCATTTAAAAAAAATTTAAGGTATTAATATGGGTAGGATTGGAAAAATTTAACTCTCTCTGATATTTCTTAATCTACATGAAAAACTCTACAACGTCAAGTAAAATGGAACGGATGGAGTACAATTTATTCAGGATTTTCTGTTTTTAATATTTTTTAAAGGTGAAGTGAGCATGACCTAGAATAAGTTCACGGGAGAGTACATTTTTGAAGTTATTTTCGACTTTAGCAAGAAATTAGTAAAATAATTAACTTTTTATGAAGTTAAGCAATTTTATTTCCGACTTCTATTTCTCCATAAGCAAAACTGCTTCATTTTGTACTCGGCAGACCAAGAATCTTTCCTACATATTTCAGCTGGCTCAGATTGGGCTTCCTCGGCGTTACTTGCAGAAGCAAAAGCTCTTTTAAACGCTTTAAATTGGCTAGTAAACAATATTTTATCTAGTGTCTGTATTGTCACAGACTGTAAACTCCTAGCGGATTCTATTAACAAAAAAGATTCGGTTGCCTCTTGGGTTGCAGAGAATACTATAAAAGAAGCTATATCTTTACTAAACAAGCTTCCTCAAGCTCAGGTAAAATTTATAAACAGAGATTACAATGCTGCAGCGGACATAGTTGCAAAAGAAGCAAGGATCAGAAGACTTCATCATTTGTCAACACACTTGCGTCAACGAGTGCAAAAAGAGAGTATTACTTCTAATATTTTCTATGAAACTGAAATTATAAATCTTCTGTATTACGTTGCTTGATTTAATATATTATCTTTTTCCATTAAAAAAAAAACTGCTTCTGACATTTAAACGGGCTATTAATCGGTCACTATTATATCTAGATAGTTCATGCGTTTTTTTTTTCCTCTAAAAAGATAGTTCATATCTAGTACAATCAATTATTGTTTACAGGTGCAATCAACAGTTTCCGTTCTTCATCAAGAACGCAAGTACTTCTCAGGGAGCTTATCGTTTTTCATAAAAAATTCATCAAGTACGCAAGTACTTCTAAAGAGGCTTATCGTTTTTCATTAAAAAAAAAACTGTGTTATTAATAATCCAGAAATGGAGCCATTGTCATGGCTGTGGGAAGCCAAGATTCAACATAGCGAACTCACTAGAGCAGTTCTTACATTTTCCGTAATCATAATTGCAATTTCGTGGTGTATTTGGGTTCGTAAGAAGCAACTTCATAAGTTACCACCCGGTCCTATGGGGTTGCCTATAGTCGGAAACATCCCATTCATTGATCCGGAGTTACACAAGTACTTCGCCAAATTAACCAACAAATATGGACCCATCTTTAAGCTCAAATTAGGCAGCAGGCTTCTCATTGTTTTTGGTTCACCAGAATTAGCAGCAGTTGTCATGAAAGAACTCGACTCCACATTTGCAAACCGGGCTCCCACAGTAGCAGGAATGACCGTCGGCTATAATGGTTCAGACATGGTATTTGCTGACTACGGTCCACACTTGCGCAACGTACGTGCCTTGTGCGTTCGAGAGATTCTAAGTAAAAGCGCTCTCGATTCATTTTCAACTCTTCGCCAGCAGGAAGTTAGAAGATGCGTAAGAAGTTTGTACGCGAAGGTTAACACTCCGGTTGACATAAGAGAAGAGATGTTTCTGATAATGCTTAATGTGATAACGAACATGATGTGGGGGAGTACATTTAATGATGAAGAGAAGATTAAGATTGGCTTGGAATTTCGGAAACGAGCCGAAGAAGTCTTGGATTATTTAGGGAGAACCAATATTTCTGATTTTCTTCCTGTTCTAGCGAGGTTTGATCTTCAAGGTGTAGAACGACGACTGAAAGAGCTAATTTCGTGGTTAGACCCGTTCTTCGAATCAATGATTGATCAGAGGATCAAACTTGATCGGGAAATAAAACTAAATGGAGATCAAGATGGTGAGGAGAACAAAGTCAAGGATTTCTTACAAGTCTTTCAACAACTTCAAGACCAAGGAGATTCCAAAGTTCCTTTTACCACAACTAATCTCAAGGCCTTGTTTATGGTAATGTTTTTACTTTCATGTGTCTGCAGACGTGTTTCTCCCTCAGCTAAGTGTTCTGAAGTTTTATTGATAGTTGCTATAATTGTTACTAATAGACCTAACTTTTGGACAGAATTTGGTAATCGGAGGCACAGATACATCTGGAGGGACAGTAGAATGGGCGATGGCCGAGTTGATAAAAGAGCCAAAGATTATGAAAAAAGCCTTAGAAGAGTTGGACAACGTTGTAGGGAAAAACAACAATGTAGAAGAATCTCATATAACCAATTTACCTTATTTGGGTGCCATTATAAAAGAAACATACCGCTTGCACCCCGGAGTACCGCTCTTGGTTTCTAGGTGTCCAAGTTCGTCTTGTAATGTGGGAGGTTATGTTATCCCTAAAGGAGCTCAGGTTCTTATCAATGCATGGGGAATTCAAAGAGACCCCAGATATTGGGATAATCCATTAAAATTCCAACCAGAGAGGTTCTTGCTGACCACTAGCAAGTTCGATTTTATTGGGACCGATTTTCGATATATTCCATTTGGTTCAGGCAGGAGGAGATGTATAGGTATTCCTTTAGTGGAAAGGATCATACCTTATGCATTAGCTTCTATTCTGCACTCATTTGAATGGAGAATGCCAGAAGGTGCGGAGGTTGATCTTTCAGAGAAATTTGGTATTGTTTTGAAGACAAGTACACCTCTACATGCAATCCCATTTCCAAGGTTATCTGATCCAAGCCTCTATGCCAAGAAAGATTACTAGATTCTTTCGAGTTTCATAAGTTCATCCTGTTAGCTATGTTAGTATGTTGTAGAGTCATAATCCGAAAGTCCACATGCTTCATTTTGAAATGCAGTTTATTTTTTATTGAAGCCCGTTCTTGTGGAGTTATATGCATCAATAACTTATACTCCGTGGTACCATTTTACGCAACCATGTTGTGTAGATGCAGGAGATATAAAAATGGGCTGTAAATTTGATTTATTTGGCTGTATAATACATATCTCAATCTAGTCTTTAGACTTTACTCTAGCTCTTTAAATAATATTTGCCCTTTTCTGAGTCAAAAAAGGTCTTTAGACTTTACTCAAATTTGCGGATGTCACCGGCGGATCCAATTGGCTTTGCTAAAGACGCTTTTCACTAACAGTAAATAAATGAAAAACTGAAATTTAATTAAAAACGTTCTACTCCGTCATCATGACATAAGCAAGTTTCAGTTCATCATCTTTTGAATCGGTAGTTTCTCGGTTATGAATCCTTCTCAAATTCAATTCTTTAACAGTTTAATCAGCAACTTGTTAACCCTATTTCTCAATTACTTAACAGATTTACAAACCCAATCATCCAAGTTTTCAATATTTAAATCAAACATCAAAGGAATCTTAGTAACAATAAAACTATAAATTCATTAACAAAACACTTCTTTTTACATCCAGTTCAGTTCAAGAAAAACATCAGAACACTTATTTCAACTCGAACTGCTAATTTTCTACCTAAGTTCAACATCCCATAGAACAACTAACCAAAGTACAAAAAATTTGGGTCAAACAAACACAAAGCAAAGCCATATTTACATCATAACCATCAGAAACACTTATATTACTCATAAACTTCCAAACGACCATTACCATCAACTTCCAAATCAATATTCTGCTACTATTCTTTTTCAACAAACCCAAAAAAACTTTAAAAAACCATACTCAGTTTCAAAAGATAACGTAAAATGAAAGACTAATTACCTCTGTCAAGTTCAGTAACAATAAGCACCACCGGAACCCTTGAAATTTTTCATGAAGTAGCACAAGAAATCTATATGAACTTGATCTCTAAGATTCCTCCTCCAGAGGTTCTTCCGATGCTTTCAGATGATCACCATCACTGCAGATGCCGAATTCATCATCCTCGTATTAAAAGTCACGACCAATTTCGTTGTTGGAAGAAGCAACAGTACCATAACCTTTGTTTCCATCTTTCTCATTATCTTCTTCTGTCTCCTCATCATCTTCTTCGATATCACTCTTTCCCTCTTCTCATGCAACTGGATCACCATCAACATTTAAACCAAGGATTTCCTCACAGTTAGAATCCACATTCAGGGGTTCTGACACGGTATGAGTGAACATTCTAGCCATCCTCTTCTCTGCAAGATAGCATCGGTAAATCATGTTTTTTAACATGCTTATTCCTTTTTATCTCTCGTTGTGCCTCTTCTGGATTAGTTGATGATTTAACTGTTGCTTCCTTCATCTTCATTTACAACAACTTTTTCTTTTTTCCTTTCTTCACTATCACACTCAGTTGCATTCCTTGTCTTCCTCCAATAACATCTCTTATTTCTTGTCTTTCTTGTCTCTCCCTTGCACCTCTTGCATCACTTTTTCTTACCCAGAATTGGTACTCTTCATTGTTCTCAATTCTCTGACGATCAAATTCTTCTTGATCTCCCTTTCTCTCTAAATCTTGGTTAAGAAAAGTTCTCAATCTCAAGACTTGATAATGTCTCAAATACTTCTTTTTTTTTCATTCTCAAATACTGGTGAAGCAATTGGTTGACCTTCAACATTTTCATTTCATGCATTATATATTGCCTAAAATTCAGCCATCTCTAGAGAATTCTTTTCCTTTTTGGGTATAATTAGCTCTAGTGGTGAGATTATCTTTGTATCTCTCTTTCATAGGTTGATTAATAAAAAAATGTCCATTTAAGACCATGTTTAAACTTCTCGTCCCTTGGGAGACCATGCTAATTCATTTTCAGACGTAATTTTTCAAAAATCATCATTACTCTTTATTAATACCCACTCTCAATATGTATCTAGACACTTCGTATCGTCTAGATTTCCACGACACTTCCATTAAGCGGAGTTTTAGTTGGTTACATATTTGCATGGCCTTAAATGTAGCACTAATGCATCTTAATTTATTTTTTGCAGATTCAAAGAAGACATCACCTGTTGAGAGGCATTATGGTTCGCCATGGTATACACGTATGGTACATGTAATATGCCATTGTTAAAAGCCCTCCCCATATACCACATTTTCATTTTCAATACACTATAATACACCCGACTAGGTTTATGCAATTCGGCATATACTTTATCAAACCTTATCACTACCCCTTTCTCCCTTTACCACTTCTATTACATTTATAAATGTTGTCTTGAGTAGTTCAATTATTTGTCCATACAAAAATAGCCATAATAAATGTTCATCTACCATGTGTGGCGTGCACCATAGTTCCCCTGGCACAAAAAGAATCTCTATTTCTAGTACTAAGTCACCCATATTAAAGAGAAAAACACATGCTTTCATCAGAAATAGATTTGAACCTCTCATACTTGACCCATGTGCCCCATTCAGGGCCAATTCTCAGCATATCCAAAGCAATACTATTTGCAGGAAGGCACCAACTACTCTCTTAAGCTCCAGTTATCATATCATACAAAAGAAAACGCCTTATACACCATTTCATAGCATCCCCTTTTTAGTTCTCTCTGCGGAAAGTCTAACTTTAAGGATGGCATAGCTATCTCTCTTCATATAGTCCAACACACGTAAATGACATATCACTATCACTACATAAGTGACCAAAAAAATCATTGTTTTTCTCAAATCACCAACTTTTATGTCATCCTCACCATCCATTTCAAAAATACTTACCATCCGTTTATTTCTCATCTCCCCTTTTCCCATATATCTTTATTCATTATTTCTTAAATGGATACTCAACACACCTCTCAATTACAACCTCATTCCATAAATAAAGAAGCTCAGCAAAATCCACTTTCGTAACCATATTCTACAGACAAAGAAATTTAAGAATTGTTATACCAAATGTATGAGAAACTTACACTTCCAAACAACTCCCCTCATCTCTTACTGAACCTATTTTCATAGATAAAATAGTAGTAGTTGCTAATAATGATAGGTCTGTTAAAATCCACCTTCGTAACCTTTTTTCTACCCTAACTCATTATTATTTAGCTGGAAGTTCACATTGCAATTAGTTGATATGTCTGTCAAAGTACCTCGTGGTGTCATAGAGGATGTTCTTATTGAGGATGATAAGTTTGTTTATCCAGTGGATTTCATTGTTCTAGATACTCAGTCAGTTCAGGACCCTAGTGCTTAAATAACAGTGATTTTAGGTCGCCCATTTTTAGCCACGTCTAATGGTGTGTTTTGTAGTTGTAGTGGTAAAAAGATTCGTTGCTCGAACTTGTGAAGGATTTTTGAAAATTAATTAAAATTGTTTCAATAATAATGAGAAAATACCGAGACTCTGGATTCCACCATTGACCAATTAATTGATAAACTCTAATCAATATTCATGCAATATTCTTCTTTAAAGTGATTCTAATATTTGCCTCTAATAGATTTTTGAAGTAATAATTGTAAGCACGAAGCATGAAACATCAAAAGTATTAAAACCAAGCATGTCCCATCAAAACACTTCACAACTACTCAATAAAAACCAATTTTTCTTTTAAGTTCTATGCAAATAATCATGTAAAATAATTGCAATAAATAATTAAAATAGAACTATACCACTTTTCATGGAACAATTGCTTCCTCCGTCGCCTCGGCTAAGGGGTTTAGCTCCTCATATTAACCACTTGCTCAAAATACGTATTTGGTGTTCAAAAGTTGATTAAAAGAGTGAAAAGTGCTAAGCAGCGGATTCTGTAACAAATATAATTGTTACAGAACATATTTATACAGAGAAACTGTTGCGAACTGAAGCTAACTGTTGGAAAAATTGTTACAAAGGGTATAGAGTTTGAAAGCTACGGTCACAGTTTTTGCGACTTTCTTTTACTGTTGTTCTGTGTTCTTCGTCTTCTCCGGCAGCAGCAGCACCAGCAGAAACGCGTCTTCTTCCAATGATTTTTCTGGCTTCTCTAAGGCTCTAAACTTTCCCCTAATCTTTGTTACTTCTCAATATCACTCGAATCAACCTATATATATCCTCCAAACCCCAAAATCACTCAAGTTAATCCAAATATTTTCGTTCTTTTCTTAACAGCACGTTACGGGATTTTAATCTTCTTTTTTTTACGCGTCAACTTGGTTTCCAAACTCTCTTAAACTCTCTCAAGACTGAATAAGGACTCCATTCACTCCAATCTTGCCGTAAAATCTTCAGAAACTCTTTTGTAAACCGAAAAAAACTCAAAATATGAATACTCCCTGTTTTGCTCCAACACGAATTTCTATCCCTGTTTAATCGATTCTACAGCTCATACCAAACTTGTTTATCCTTAACAGGGTTAACCCAACGAAAATCAGCCCTTGAATCTCCTTAAAAATCGTCCAAAAATCAAACAGAAAATTCTGTTTTCTGTAGAAAATTTTCCCGCCAATTTTGTTTTGAAAATTTGAGAAGAAATGTGACCTCCCCCTATCCAGTGCCGGTCTGTGCTTAGCAGCTGCTTGGAAATGGGTTACCAATTATCCAAAATGAGAGTCCGAATAGCAAATGTCCTTCCCGGAGCCTTTAACAACTTTTCGAGCCAATTTTGCCGCAAAAGCCTATTTCTCCAAAAACACCTACAAAGGAATAAAATACCAAAATTAGTACAAAAATGGTTACTGACAATATACACAATAGAGATGAAAATAGACACATAAATGCGTCTATCATCTAACGCCGTCATCAACTGTAGGATCGGACATATGAACATATCCTTTACTAGTATGACCACTGAACTAAATGTCTTTAATGTTACTAGACAACCTTCTGATGACTTAGAGGAAGTGAATATGATTAGCACTTTAGTTCAGGATAATTTGGCAACATTTTATTTGGTGATTCTTAGGATGAATTTAATGAGACAATTCTCTTAAGTCAGATAGGTGACCAAACTATAGAACTAGAAGAATCTCTTGAGTACTTTAAAGACTCTACGGACCTTGAAATTCAAGCAATAGTGTTAGGGCTTTCTGAGAATGATGACCCTAAGTTTGGGGGTAGAGAACTTGAAGAAGCTCTTTAGTATTTTAAAGACTCTAAGGATCTGGAAATTCAAGCGATAGTTAAAGGTCTTACAGAGAGTAGTGATTACCCTTAGTTTGGGGTTAGTGATAGTTATAGTGATCGTCAAGTATCCTATTAGAAGTCCCTAACCTGAGCTCGAGCTTTGTACTTCTGAGGTATTACTTGAGTCTCTTTAGACTCCACAACCTGATTCCTTGATACTGTCCAGGAGAAAATCCAGATATTAGAGACCCGTTGTTCAGATGAATTTATTTATCGAGACACTCATATGAATCCCAAGTGGTCGCCCCAGATAGATCCAGTTGTCTTGCAAGAAACTTTCGACAAGGTTGTGCTATGCCTGTTCATTTTTCTGATCCGGTGTATTTGTCTCATATTAGTGGCAGTTCTATTTGGTTTTGATGACCCACAATTTGTCGAATTTTGGTATATGATTTCAAAGGTGACTAGCCATTTTGTGGTACTTGGTGTCTGACTGAAGACTTTAAACTTAGCACTTCTTGGGAGGTAACCCATGCTTATGCGACACGGTAATATTCTTCCTTATTTCCTTTGTTTCAAGTGGTAACAATTTCTCCTTGTTCATGCTTTTAGTTTCATCTTTAGAACATTGAGGATAATGTTAGATTTAAGTTTGGGGGTATGGGAGAAACGTTTTTGTTGCATTATTAAACTCTAAAGCCTAGAAATTTGTGCCAATTAATGACAATACTAACCAATCTAAGTGGATGGAAGCATCTTGGTTGTAGGAGTTGAGGAACCCAAAAATAAAGTTTATTCATAAAAGCACAGAGCTCTGGTGTTAGAAATAACATGGTAGTTTCACCATATCTCGTTGAGTCCTCATTACTTTCTGTTGTTATTTTATTTTTTTGAAAACTTATATGTTTCTCTAAGTGATTTGGTGGGGTTCCAGCATCGAATTGTTACCACCGCCGGGATGAAGGAGATTGACTGAGTTACTAAAAAAAAAAAAAGACCAGACCCATTAGACTAATCGGAGTACATTTTCAAGAAATAAATATAGAAAAATAGAAAAACATTTTTTTATTATTATTGACCAATTAATAAAATCAGTCGCTGCTGCTCTTGTATATGCCAGCTGAGTTGATCTAGAATTAGGATTATATTATCGATCAGGGGTTCCCTTGTATATGCCAGTTGTGTTGATATTAGAGTTCAAACCAGTATCTCAATCCATTAGGATTCATAGGTTCATCCTAGCAGTGGCATTCAGACAGATATGGGAAACACCGTTCACCTTAGTCAACATCGTAAACCATTTATGTTTTTTTTGTATCCATCCTCTTAATCTATTCATGTGATTTGTTTGATTTCGGGTATGGATGCGACTATCTGAGAAGAACTTTGTCACTTATATATGAATTGGATTTGCATCAGGGTACTTCCTCCTGTAGTCAATGAGAGTATGCCAACTAAGGAGATTGTTTAGTGCCGTTCCTAGATTCTGCGTAGGTAGCTAGGGTTTGGAGTAGAGGTTTTGTGGGTACACCTCTTGTAAACCCTCCCAAGACTATAACCCTGCCACTAGGGCCACCTAGGGGTTTAAAGGCCTGTTGCACACGCTAAGTGCAATCGCGATGCCTGCGACAGTGAGTTAGGATTTTATTTTCTAGATTGGATTTGTTCGGGACTATCAAATAATAAGTTTGGGGACATTTGATAGACACATTTATGTGTCTATTTTGATCTCGATTTTCTATATTGTTAGTACCCAATTTTGTACTTATTTGATATTTTTGTAGGTGTTTTTGGAGAATTAAGTTTTTGCGAAGATATTGGCTCGAAAAGCGGTATTTGGTCCCCCGGGAGAAATTTACTAAAGGCTCCCGGAGGAATTGCAAAAGGCACCCCTCAGTTGGATAAGGGCAACTACTATTGGCACCTCGGGAATGGATAGGGGCACTCATCCCCGACCTTTTGGAAAAACAGAATTTAGCGGGAAGAAAATACAGTGACTGCATGTTTTCCTGGATTGATTTGGACAAGATTTTCTCATGTATTTTCATCAGACCAAGCTGGTTTGGCCTGTTTTATCAAAACAAGGTTGTTAAGGGTTTTGCAATCATAAAAAAAGGAAGATTTTCGAGAAAACGGGGGTTGGATAACATCACGGGTATTTGATTATGTTTTTGGTGGTTACGTGGGAATGAAAGGAGATAATATCCTTATTGAGTTGTGGTTCTATCTTTGGAACCAAAGGGAATAAAATAAAGCCGAGGTTCTCTGGAAAAAAAAAGAAGGAGAAATTTAATCGCGTTATAAGGGCCTGTGTGTGTATAAATAAGGGCTTCAACTCACAAAAAAAATATCGAGACTTTGGGGTACGTTACAAAGCAGAAAAGAAGTTGCAGAGACGTTTTCCATCACCAGCAATAAAGAAGACGATACTTAAGAACAAGCATCTTCATTGAAAATAAGCGTCTCAGTTTTGTAACAGTTCATACTGCAACAGTCCCTTGTAACAGTCAGTTTGTGATGCACATACAGCGTTGCAAAAGGACTGAGTTATTAGTTTTCTCTTGTTTTTCGCACTTTTGAGCCATGAATACCTATTTTAAGTATGTGAACAATATGAGAAGCTAAAACCCATTGATGAGGCGACAAAGGAAGCCATTTTTTCCAATTATTATGTGGTAAGTTCTATTTAAATTAATTTTTGCAATTGTTTTATGATTATTTGCATTGAACTTAAATTGATTATATAAATTTGATTAAGTAGTTGTGTTCTGTCTTAAGAAATCCTACATTCCTTTTTGTGGGTCGCGGTTCAAGAACAGGTCCAAGCCCATCGTTGGGTCTCTAAAATTAGTGGTACGCGTACCCTTCTTCTACCTCCCTTCTTATCCGCGTACGTGAACTTTTCTAGGGTTTATGTATTTTCTCCATTAAATCACCTTTGGAGATCAAAAAGTGAAAAGGTCTTCAAGAAACATATCATGTAAGTCTTCTCTTCCTCTTATCTCTCTCAATTTCTAGATCTCATGAGGAATTTCAAGGTTTCAAAAGAGGTTTCAAAAAACTTGGGTTCTTCATCTTCTTCTAGCATGAACTTACCTATAGATCAAAATTCTATTAGGATTAGATTTGTCAATGATTCTTGTGGCAAGGTGTTTGAAAGGATTTCATCTAATGGGTTTATTCTAGAAAAGAAATTGGATTTTGTTAGTGGACATAAAGAAGATTTGGAATGTTTTGAAAAATTTAGGCTTGGTTTGGTAATGCTTTTATTTTTCCAAAAGCACTTTCAAAATCTATATATGTCAATAATCTTTGAAATTGGTGTTTGGTAAAAAAAAATCAAAGTGCTTTTTATCCAAAGCACTTCCCAGATTCCTCAATTTTTAAAAGCTGGGGAAGAGGAGCTTTTAAAAGCTACAAAAGCATAAGCTTTGGTCCCACCAAAATTTAATGCTTGATATATCGTTTTTGTCCCTATTTTATTTTATAAATGACAAAAGTTACCCTTAAATATATACACAATCAATTCTTTAAATATTATTATATTTTATTTTCAAGCTATTTTATAATACCATTTCATTTAATTTGTCAAAAATAAAAACAAAAACAAAAATTAAATAATTACATAATTTTAGTTTTTTCTTTTTTTTGAAAATTATATATATTAAAAAGTGGTTAAGTAAAATAATTTTTTTTAATAGTCATAATAATAGTAACAATTAGTAAATTTAATATTCTATATATTATATTTAATAGTAAAAAAAATTAATTATTTTTAAATCCAATAAAATTGAATAAAATTATTTTCAGAGATATGTCTCTTTTTGTCATTTGCAACAACAACAATAGCTGGATCTGATATTTTACCAAACACACTTTGATTATTTTTTTAATCAGCTTTAACTTTAATTGATATTTTACCAAACGTCTAACTGTTTTTTTCTCACAGCGCAGCAAAGCAACGCACGACAGAAAAGTGCTTTTATAAAAGCCACAGCAATACCAAACTAAACCTTAATCTTGGGAATACATTTGATGGTCTTGGTGAAGGTTTTGACACTCTTACAAGAATCTTCTATGCTAACATCCATGATGTTAATGATGACAACATGGAATTCAAGACCATGATAAATAGAGAAAGGATTCTTGTTAATAGAGAGTTGATTTCAAGCATTACCAAAATTACCTTAGGGAGTTTTCTCCTTCCAAGACCTAGTCGTGAAAGACCATCTTATGAAACCATTTCTAATGGTCTTTGTGGTAAGAGTGTTGATTGGAATGAAGGAAAATTTCCTTCTAATTATCTTAGTCTTCCCTTGATGTCTTTTGGAAAACTTGGTATATCTAATCTTTGTCCCTCCACGGTTGAGAATTCTCGTTAGAGTCGTGAGTTTGCGGAGTTGGTCTATTTCCTTGAGTTGGGAACTCAAAGACTCGACATTTGTGGGTTTATCATTTATCAAATGTTGTCGATGACGTCTTCCAAAAAGAATTTAGGCTATCCTTGCTTGATTGAGCGAATTTGTCGCACCTTCTCCATTGCGCCCATTGGCAACTCTATTGGAACTCCCAAGCTTGTTCGCCCTTGTACTTTCAAACGTGTGAAGGAGAATGCTTGCAAGAGACAAAGATGTGACACTCTTGTTGGCTCGTGTGATTCTTCCTCCATGAAGCTTCTTCACCAAATTCACAAGAGTGCTTGTAAAATTGATGCCAAGGTAAAGTGTGTGCAAGAACAATTATACGTGATTGCTACTAAGTTTCCTGAAATCAAGGAGGACATGGATAAGATTCGTGCCACTTTTATGGTCTCCGATGATGAAGATAATGATTAGATTTTCGTGGTTATCCATCATGTCTAGGAAACTTCGTATGAGAATTTATTCTTGTGTTTTTAAGAAGGATAACTAGGGTTTGGAATAGCCATTATTGTGAGTACACATAGCTATTACCAACGTTTTCATCTTGCAATGTTTTTAGATTTATTTATTTAAATTCTAATTTTTTTCTGGAAGATGATTTTTGCAGTATTAATCTTTATGGTTTTATATATTGCAAATTGTTATGGGATATGTTGTTTACGTCCGTGAACCTTGACTGTCCCATATATGCTCAAAAGTTAACTCTATTATACGTCAGTATGAAAGTATTGATAAAAGATAGAATGAACTTTTGACTACAAAAGTTAAGCCTATTATGTCATTATGCAAATATTGATGGAAGATAGGATGAACTTTTGTTTACAAAGATTAAGTCTATTATATGTCATTGTGAAAATAGTGATGAAAAATAGAATGAATCTTTGATTATTCCACAGTATTGGTCTTTCCTTGATCCACATCTTTGTGTATGTACTGTGCGGCTCCGTAAGTTCTCTTGTGTTGAGCCTGACCAATTGAATTGATCATTTTCCTTGTGGTTAATTCAATTGAGATTTTTGGATACAAATTCATGTTTCATGTGATTTGTTAATTTCCAAAGAAATCCTTCTTTTCTTGTAAAAGTAAGGTCGCTCTTGTTGTTCTTTCGGGAATGACATTTTATGTGGGAGAGTTCTTAATTGAACTTGTGCTTAATTTCCAAATTTTTGTGGGGAGTGCGGCTGTGGAATATTGTAGGAGTTTTCTTGTATCTTTATAAACTCCTTGAAGAATACACTAAGTTTTGACTATGTGAAATCATCGAAACAAGTTGGTATGTTGTTCTCTTTTGGTCACAAAGTATCTCTATGAAAATTTCATGAGGATCCCACTAGTTTTCGTACCTTTGCCAATTTATATTGACAAAAACGGGGAGAACTAATGTGTAGTTCACACTACAAATACATATGGTTTACGGATCATTATGTAAGGAGGAGTGGTTTTCATTGTGAGATAAAGTATTGACTAAGAGGGAGTGATACATATCACCATAGTATTGTTGTCAAAGTTGTGATACAATTGGACTTTGATGTTGTATAATAATATTATGACACTGTATAACAATGATTGAGAGCAACTGTTTTCTCATTGTTATAGTTACGGATCTTCAACAACTATGATGCTGAGTTGAACATATTTAGAATCATTGGAGTACTTGGAAGTGACGAAGATTTCGAGTAATGTTGAAGAACAAAGGAGATTAAGCATTTGGATGAGAAGCTACAAAGTATATTTATTTTGTAATCCCATATGTATTGATAGTTTTATCACTAAAATTGACAAAGGGGGAGATTGTTAAAGCAATGCTCGGTCGAACTCGCAAGCATTGTTATCTCAATCTTGTTTGTCAATGTTAGTGATCAAAACTATAAGTCTTGATTTCTAGTCTACTTATAGTGATGTCTCGGACTATGATAGATTGTGTAGTTGTGCATTAGACTTCACGTCGTTCATCAATTGAAGACGAATAACTACTAAGGAGAGCTTGTGGAACTTCATCAACAAAAGGTATGTGGAGACTAAAACTCATCTATCACTTGGAAAGTCTATTTCTACTCTATCTCCTATATTGAGACAAAAGTCGTTTTGGACATTTGAGATTTCGAGCTGAGTTTAACTCGCTTACATATTTCTCGAAATATGTGTTGGTAAGCTTTCGCTTCAACCAAGTTCATCTTATATTCTTGACGAAAGTCAAAAGATGATCATGTGAAAATCACCGAGTAACATCTTATATGGTTTGTGTGATACAATCATTTGGTATAGACTCGGGATGTTTCGTTATGATTATTTCAATAACTTGAAAATTGCTTTGATGCTAATAGTTCGTGAAAACAGCTATTGTCATCCTCTAAGAAAGTTTCAATGATTGAAATAGAGTTTAAAACACTTAACCATCATTGGATTATAAACATAGTATGTGTTTTTGCATATATGTGATCCATGACTGGAACTATAGTATGCATACCCGTATGCGTACCTGTTAGTTGTGAAATTCCAAGTACCTAAGTACACATACCCGTACGCGTACTGGCGAAGGGTTTGGGTCCGGAAATTTCTGTTATGTTTGGAAGTATGCGTACCCGTTTACATACTGGCGAACCCAAACTCAGACCGGCTACTTTAAGTATGCGTACCCGTTTGCATACTTGAGTGGTTAAAGTTCTAAAATCGGTTTGTTCATGAACTAATACATTTATATAATAAGGAATGCATTCTTTACAAACCGTGGCTATAATTTTCATGAATTGATTCGAGTGAATCAAACCGATTTTGCTTCAATTTTGTTCTTGTATACTTCTATGAGAATATAGCAATTGAACAACTCTATAACTAGTTTCATTTGAGTCATTTGAACTAGTTGTGGTTAAGATGAATAAGGTTGATATAAGAGTGTTCATATAGCTAACTTCGGTTAAATACTGTTGAGCCAACCTAGTGTACACGTTTAGGTACGGTTACTCAAACCTAAATGAAGGTACATTTCATTTGTGTATAACAATCTAAGTTCGATCTAACGGTTGAAAGATATTAGCTTGAATCTAATCAGGTTTTCATATAACGGTGAATATTGAATGCTTTGTTACAAAGCTAACTTAGATTGCAAACCCTAATTTGAAAACTATATAAGAGAGAACTCTAGCAACTGGGAAATCTAATCCCCACACCTCATGTGTGATATTAGTTGCGACTAGAGTCGATTCTTCTTTAACCTTAGGTTTTTCACGAAACCCTATAGGTTAACGACTTAAAGACTTCATTGGGATTGTGAAGCCAGACCTAACTATTTTCTATGTTGTTGCGTGTTCTGATCTTTCCATGTTCTATCGTATTGAGTACTATCTTCTCTAAGATTTGCTCGAGATTGATTCTCCGATAGGCAAGATAAAAAGTAGTCACAAACATCTTCGTCTCATCGTTTGTGATTCCACAATATCTTGTTTCGCTTCCATACGATTAATATTATTGTGAGGTGATTGATAATACTAGGTTGTTCTTCGGGAATATAAGTCTGATTTATCAATTGGTTCCTGTGCACCTTGATTTATCAAAAGACGGAACAAAACTCATAGGTATATCAGTGGGAGACAGATTTATATATTCCAATAGACTTTTCTGTGTGAGACAGATTTGTTTATCAAGTCTTCGACTTTGGGTCGTAGCAACTCTTGGTTGTGGGTGAGATCAGCTAATGGAATCAAGTGCGTAGAATCCTGCTGGGGTTCAGAGATGTAAGGAGCGCAACTGTACCTTGATCATTGTAATATTTATTAGGTCTCAACTACATTCTAGTCCGAAGTTCATTGGTAGTAGGCTAGTGTCTGTAGCGGCTTAATACAGTGTGGTGTTCAAAGCTGGACTAGGTCCCAGGGTTTTTCTGCATTTGCGGTTTTCCTTGTTAACAAAATTCTGGTGTCTGTGTTATTTCTTTTCCGAATTATATTTTGTTATATAATAGAATTATCACAGGTTGTGCGTTAAGTTCTATCAATTGTGAATCCAACCTTTGGTTGTTGATTATATTGATTGACACTTGAACATTGGTTTTTGGTACCGTTCAAGTTGTTTCACATAATAATCAGGCTCGCGGATTTCTATCTATTTGATTTGCTGATTATATTGTGAAACAGAGATATAACTCTTTGATATACTTTTCTATAGATTGAGTCTGACTGTCTAGTTGATTCTCTTGAAAGTATATTGGAGTTTGTCTATTCAGATTGTCGAACGAAATATTGGGTGTGGTTGTTAGACCCCCGCTTTTATACTACTAGTCTTATTAAATGTGAAAGAGGACGTAGACAAGGAGACCCCTTGTCCCCTTACCTTTACATTCTTTGTTATGAAGATTTGTCTGCATATATTGCGAAACTTACTAGGCTTGAACTGGTTCAAGATATTAAGATTTGCAGAAATGTTTTTTTTATGTCACTTGTTATTTGGTGACGATTGCTTATTGTTTTCTAAGGCTAATGTTCAGTATTTTACTACTATTAGAGATTATCTTCCTAAGTATTGGTCAGGAAATTATGATAAGTATGGTATTCTTCTCAGTAAAGACTTGTCTACCCCAACTAATTCAACAACTTTCTTCTATCCTTAGCATTAGTTCCCTTAACTTAGGAGCGAAATATTTGAGCAACCCATTAGTTTTCAGAAGTCTAAAATCCAGACCCATATGAGTATTTTACAATCTGTTGGTGCTAGAATTACCTTATGGTTCCATAAACTTATGTCCCAAGATGCTAGAACTTCTCTTATTAAATATGTTTGTCAAGCCATCCATGTCCATCAAATGGTTTCCTTTCTCATCCCAAAAAGATCTTTATAGGAAAATGGACTCTCATCTTTGTCAATTTCGGTAGGGGTAAAATTATGGACCCCAAAGATAAAAAACTTCACCTATTAGGATGGGACATTCATTGCTCCCCTAAAAGTGAAGGTGGTCTAGGTTTCAAGAAAGTTGAATTAAAAATCTTGCTATGTAGCTAGGAATGATTGGAATTGTTGAAAACCCTAATTAACTCCCTGTTAGGTACACTGTTCTTAAAGATAAATACTTCCCTAGTACTGATTTCTTGAATGTCAAATGCGTTTCCTCTTTCTCTTGGACTTGGAGATGTCTTCATACCATTAAGGAGCTTATAAAACCTTTTATATCTTGGATTGTGGGTGATGGTCAATTCATTGACCTTGTTTTGAAAACTGGATTCTTATTTTAGGTTCTGCTAAACCTAATCCCCTTGTTCCTCAATCCCCTAGCCTGAAAGTATCTTATTTCTTTTTATTCAGATACTAGATCCTGGAATATCTCTAAGTTAAATATCGATTTTAACAATGCTTATTTAGAAAATATTGTTATGGCTCCCTTAAGCAAGCAATGCACTCCCTAAATGAGGGCTTGGGAGCTTTCAAAAAATTGTAGATTTAGTTTTAAGTCTGTTTACTTGGGTCTCAGAGGTCTTAGACCTTCCCCAATCAACGTTCTTTGGAAGTGCATATGGAAAATCAGAGTCCCACGTCGCATCCTGATCTTTATCTGGAAATATGCCAGAAATGCTTTACCAACTAGAACTGTTCTGCAAACTAGAATGTCTATTGACACTTGGATATCTGTCTTCCAATAAATATGCTATGCATGCTTTGGTTTTATGTCCTTTTGATGCTTTTGTTTGGATTTTTTCTTTTCTTTGCTTGCCTGTTCATAACTTTCTCAACTCTACCTTGCTTGATTGGCTCGATCACTGGCTTCTTAATGCTATTACCTCTTTGTCTGATGATTCTAAAAAATATTTGCTGCTATTATGTAGTATATCTTGAATAGTATGGACAACCTCATCTTCAAGAAAATTACACAACTATTATTCAGAGCCAAATCTATGATTGTCCTTAGGAATCCCTCTATATCCCCTTTCCCTTTATTTAATGTCATTGGTGATGCTACATATGTCTCCTCCACCTGGTCGGATTAAATACAATATTGATGGTGCATTTGATTATATTTCTTTTGTTAATGGTTCAAGCAACATAATGCGAGATTCGCATGGTACCATCATTTTGTAGTGCTATCACTTTCAAAATATATTCTGCAGAAGAAGCAGAAACTAGAGCCATCTGGGCAGTTTTGAAGAAAGCAGCGGAACAACATCTCACTCACATCATAGTTGAAAGTGATGCCAAAACTCTGATTGACGAATTCTTTTGGGGAAATTTTGAAGGAAATCAACGAACGGATGCACTCTTTGAAGACATTTCAATTCTAGTCTTGTATCTTGTATTTTGTTCTTTTTAACCTAGTGCCTGTGACAATGTTGCTTACTCTCTGGATGCTTGGGCTAAAGATAACTCTGAAACTTGTTTCTGGTCCAGACCTCCAATTTGGCTTATGCAAACTGTTGAGGAGTACATTTAGCCTTCTTCAGGATGTTGCTTATTAAAATAAAATAGCTTTGCTATGTTGCCAACATTTTGCAACCGTTTTCTTCTTTTTAAGCATATATTTTGCAACCCGATAATGTGTGTGTGTTTTTATTGTTGCGCTTATGCATGGTTGTGTTTACCCATTTTTTGGCGAATGTCTGATATGGCAGTTCCTCTGAATGGCCAATGTGAGCGAACTTGTTTTGCTGTAAAACAAAACTTATAATTTTCAAATAATAAAAAAAATTAGATAGCAGGAAAATTTTACTGAATTATCACCTAATGGGCGGAAAATGATATGAAACATAGATATGGTAGAAACTCCATTGATTAATACTCGATTATTTAATAAACTCTCTTAAATAATAATTTTAGCCGGTCTCGATTCAGGGACAATGTGTCAAATTTATAATTCGCTAAAATCATAAAATAATATATTTTTGATTACTTATTTAGACCCCATGTGAAATAATTTAATAATCCTTTATATATATCTATTGAATACATTAATGATTAATGAGGAATTTTTTGAAAAATGATTCAATTATCTTATGTTTTTTGCTAAAATCAATATCACATTGAATTTCATCTCTAATTTTTCTTTTCATCATAAGAATTTCTTTTGTTGTTTTCTCACAGCTAAATAAGAAATTATTTTATGTGACAGTAAAGTGGGATATTGAAAGTCTTCATAAATTAGGTACTTAATTGATATACATTGAACAATGAAACAAAGTGGGAAATTGAATGATGCTTTGAAAATTTGAATATATACGATATTTAGAAAATAACTATTTGATAATAAATTTATAGAGTTTCCACTATAATCGAGTATTTCCGAAGTGCGCCGCGCAATGGCCTAAATATGGGCCTATTTTTTAGGTTCCTCCAGAGATGTTACGGGATCGACACGGTCATGCCCTACACTCGGCGCTACACCAATCAAGGTGAATACAGTACATGGCTTTACCGTTTATTACCGTAGAATGGCCTGACGAAATTTATTACCGTTTCAAATAGACTGTGTTAGTTTAGATGGCCACTTTGACTAGTTAGCACTTATCACTTGTACATATTTTTACTTTTTAATAAAAAAATTATTAACAGCCAACAACTGTGACACTATTTCTTGAGAGATACATGTTTATTTTTTATATATTTTTCGAGTAATTTATAATCATTTTTTTTTTTTTTTTTTTTTTTAATCTATGAAAAATTAAGAATCATACAACGCCTTAGTGGGCAGCCTAGCAACAAGTTTAGTAAGTTTAGTATACAACACCTTTTTGAATAACAACACCTAATCTATGAAAAATAAACCTACCAAAACCACTACTGGCATCATTACCTTTTCTTTCTTTTTTCTGTTTAGTAATTTTTTTTTTCTTAAATAATATAATTCACGTGTTTTTCATACTGAAAATAAACGATTGGACATATGTGGTGTTTTCTTCTTTCCTAGCAAAAAATAAATAAATAATATTAATAATAAAATAAATAAAAGACATGTGTGGTGTGTAATATCTTGCGAACAGTTCATCTAAAAACTCAATTCCTTGGGTTCTTCTTTTTCTATGGCAGCAGGGATCAACATTATATATTTGGAAAATTTTAATCAATTATTTCCTTTCCTGGTAAACTACGGAAGTACCATTCTCAGGGGACTTATTCGTTTTGCATTCAAAAGTACTCTGTGTTATTAATAAATCTGGAAATGGAGTCATTGTTATGGTTGTGGGAAGCCAAGATTCAACACAGCGAACTCATTCGAGCAGTTCTTATATCTCCAGTCATCGTAGTTGCATTTTCGTGGTACGTTTGGGTTTGCATGAAACAAATTCATTTGAATTCTAAGTTACCGCCGGGTCCTCCAGGGTTGCTTATAGTCGGAAACATCCCATTCATTGATCCGGAGTTACATACATACTTTGCCAAATTAACCAACAAGTATGGACCCATATTTAAGCTCAAATTAGGCAGTAGGCTTCTCATTGTTTTGGGTTCACCAGAATTAGCTGAAGTTGTCATGAAAAAATTCGACTCCACATTTGCAAACCGGGCTCCTACAATAGCAGGAATGATCCTCGGCTATAATGGTTCAGACATGGTATTCACTAAGTACGGTCCACACTTGCGCAACGTACGTGCCTTGTGCGTTCGAGAGATTCTAAGTAAAAGCTCTCTCGATTCATTCTCAGCTCTTCGCCAGCAGGAAGTTAGAAGATGCTTAAGAAGTTTGTACGCCAAGGTTAACACTCCGGTTAACATCAGAGAAGAGATGTTTCTGATAATGCTTAATGTGATTACGAACATGATGTGGGGCAGTACATTTAATGATGAAGAGAAGGTTAAAATTGGCTTGGAATTTCGGAAACGAGCCGAAGAAGTCTTGGACTATTTAGGGAGAACTAATATTTCTGATTTTCTTCCTGTTCTAGCGAGGTTCGATTTACAAGGTGTAGAACGGGGAATGAAAGAGCAAATTTCGTGGTTAGACCCGTTTTTCGAATCCATGATTGACCAGAGGATGAAACTTGATCAGGAGATGAAACTAAATGGAGATCAAGATGGTCAGGAGAACAAAGTCAAGGATTTCTTACAAGTCTTTCAACAACTTCAAGATCAAGGAGAATCCAAAGTTCCTTTCACCGTTACTAACCTCAAGGCCTTGTTCATGGTATATATTTTCTATCTTTTCTTACTTTCATGTGTTTCGTCCTCGGTTCTTGTTTCAAAATTGTGACTAAGAGAGATGTAATTTTTGGACAGAATTTGGTGGTCGGGGGAACAGATACAGCAGGAAACGCAGTGGAATGGGCAATGGCCGAGTTGATAAAAGAACCAAAGATTATGAAAAGAGCCTTAGAGGAGTTGGACAATGTTGTAGGGAGAAATAACTATGTTGAAGAATCTCGCATTCCCAATTTACCTTATTTGTGCGCGATCCTAAAAGAGACATATCGCTTGCACCCCGGAGTACCACTGTTGGTTTCCAGGTGTCCAAGTTCGTCTTGCAATGTGGTAGGTTATGTGATCCCTAAAGGAGCTCAAGTTCTTATCAATGCGTGGGGAATCCAAAGAGACCCCAAATACTGGGATAATCCATTAGACTTCAAACCAGAGAGGTTCTTGCAGACCACTAACAAGTTCGATCTAATTGGAACTGATTTCCGATATATTCTATTTGGTTCAGGCAGGAGGAGATGCATAGGTATTCCTTTAGTGGAAAGGATCATACCTTATGCATTAGCTTCTCTTTTGCACTCATTTGAATGGAGAATGCCAGAAGGTGTGGAGGTAGATCTTTCAGAGAAATTTGGTATTGTTTTGAAGACAGGTACCCCATAACTGCAATCCCATTGCCAAGATTATCTGATTCAAACCTCTATGCTCTATGCTAAAAAAAATTACTAGATTCGTTCAAGTTTTATAAATTCCGGTTAGGGGTGAGCATCAGAATTGGCCCATCGGTTTTTCCACGAGTGGTTGTTCGGTGCGTACATTCAAGGATTGGATGCGGATGTGGATGTGGAGTTAAAAACCGTTGGACATCACACACCCCCTAAGTTAACAATTTTTTCTCTCGGTATACTTTTGTTCCTTAATGTTGATAGGATGAGTTTCTTTACTAGTGTTTGGAACATCAGTAAAGCTTATGTGTATTTGAGTTAATATTAGAAATTATGGTGATGATAATGAGATCTTAAGTAATTTTATCTTATATGTTTCAAATGTTAATTATAAAAGAAATCTATTGGATCATCTACATCAATCCGTCTGATGTTGGGATCAGATGCGGATGTCAAAACTGAAATCCCAATACACTAGGATGTGGGTGAGACGAAAGCCGGACCAATACAGACCATGCTCACCTCTAAATTTGTTGTAAGCCCATTCGTGTGGGGTTATACGAATCTAATAACTTATTCATTTTGTGAAATCATCTGGTGCAGATATATAGCTAAATCATAGTATAAATTTCCTATCTTACGGTTAATTAATGTTATTGTTAGACCATCTTATTGATCATTTGCTAGTTTGACTATTATGCCAGTTGTGTGTCTCAGCTATTAACGATGTTGTATGTAATGAAACCTTATGTTTTTGTTAATCTTGTTTCACCGTCTGTGTCGGTTGGATTCAGTCTTTTTTTGTAACAGCTACATAAAATCAAATGCAACTAAACACGGATCATTTTTACAAACCATTATTTTTTTTCCATTTAAAACTTATTTTAAATCTAACGGATCTTTCATGGAATCAGATGCCAAATAAATCATATGACTCATTATTTACAACTCAATATATACAACTCTTATCCCTCTTTAATTAATGGTGAGAAAAACCAACAACCTTTTAAATTCTGCTGCAACTAAGAATTCTACCAAGAATAATCTCAATAAAAACTCATGTAACTTTCCTCCTCTCCCATCACCACCACGACAGCATAGACAACTATCGCATTTTCAAGCACCAGAAAAATAACCTTTTCATCATGTCAACAATCACAATCCACAACCTAATCCAGTAAATTTCCGACTTGATCTTCCTTTTCAGAATATATCAAATTTTGTGTTGGTGAAACTTGATTCCACTAACTTTCTGGTTCGGAAAGATCAACTTTCTTTGATTTTGATCAGCACAAACTTAGTTGGCTATGTTGATTGATACATTGATCCGCAACCTCAATTTTTAAATCTAAATAATTTTCCATTGCTGAATCTTTTCTTCTTGGAATGGCGTGCCATGGATCATTTTGTTCGATCATGTATTTATGCTAATGTTGTTCCCTCTTTGGTTACAAATTTACTTGGTAAATCTACTTCTCATGATAAGTGGAATCACCTTTCCCGAACCTTTACTCATCAGTTCTTTGCACGCAAATCTCATCTTCGAGGTCAGTTAGACACGATCAGAAGATGTAAATTCTTCGATCTTTCATTTTCTCCAGCAGATTAAATCAATTTCTGAATCATTAGCAAAAATTTGTGGACCAAATCCTGACTCATATGGTGATATATGCTTTATCCAATCTAGGTAGGGAACATTAAAATTTTGTTATTACAGTTCAAAATAGGGAAACACCTCTTACATTCCGTGAGATTTAGGTTTATACAGCACGAGCAATTGCAGGAACAAGTTCTCTTCTTTTTGTTGATCATACTAATTTTGAATTTTATGTCAGGATATCTAATTCTCACAAAAACTCCTACAAAAAGCCTTTCAATCACTTTTGAACACCTAATTATGCTTCGCATTCCTCGTCGTATCCTAATACGCATACTTTCAAGAAATGAGAGTTCAATCCTATGCAGAAGCCTAATTTTTCTAGCTCAATTACAGATATTGAATAGAATGTGACATTTAGTAGGCACCAACAGGTTTAGATATGCTAAACTTCCATTTGAGAAGGCTTTTGTAGGCATGGAGGTGCATTCAGGTCCTGATACTTTACCTACTATTGACAATTATGAATCTGGTCAAACCTGTGGTTCTTCTCCTTTACATGCTTCAGACCTATGGTTCTGCAAACTTATGGTGAATGGAGTTTTGATACTACTGGTCCTGTTTGGATACCGGATCTCGGCGCCACTAGTCATCTGACTAATGATCCTGATGTTTTCACTGATTCTCAAGACTAATCTGGTGCAGATCAAGTAGTGGTGGTGATGGTAAGTTACTTTATATCTCTTACTGGTTCTACTTATTTTGTATTAAAATATATATTTTTAGTTCCTAAAAATAAACACAACTTGCTCTCCATTGCTGAATTTATTTACGATATGCTCCTCTGGATTTTATCCATGGGAATGTGAAATAATGTCTCTTCTCAATAACCATGTTCTTGCAAAAGTATACATGTACCAGTCTTCACAGCTTGTCAAGGTGGCATTTCAGACTGTTTATGCTTCTATTCTAGCTTCTCCTTGGCATCAAAGACTGAGTCATACTTGTTCTAAAATTGTTCAACATATTTCATCTACATCATTAATACAATTGTCTTGTAAAAGTTTTGATCCAGTTTGCACTTTTTGTCAGTTAGTTAGGAGTAAGAGATTGACCTTTTATCCTTATGATTCAGTGTCATGTAAGCCCTTGGTTCTGGTCGAACCTAGTCATGTAATCTCTCATCTAGGTTTTAGGTACTTCATTTATTTTGATGCCTATAGTAAGTTTAATTGGATTTTTCCAATAAAGTTTAGAACTGATAGTTTGGCTTGTTTTACTTTGTTCAGAACATAAATGGAAAACTTATTAGATTCCAAAAATAATAAGCTTCAACGTAATGGTGCTTGTGAATTGGTAAAAGGACCTCTTAAAGGATATTTGGATACTTGTGCTATTTCAGTCAAGATTTATTGTCCTAATCTTTATCAAATAAATGGTGTTGCAGAGAGGAAAATTAGGAAGATCAATTAAAATGGGTAACACATTAGAATTCCGTGCTTCTCTACCTAAGAGGTTTTGGATTGATTCATTTCTCACTCTGCAATTCAAGTGTCCTTTTGAAGTACCTTGTTTTCTTCTAAACAGCCAGATTGTTCTGTTTTTGAAGTGTTTGTGTGTCTATGTTTCCCTAATCTTACTTATGATAGATAAGAAAAGTTGAGCCCAAACTCCCTTGTATTTTTATCATTAGCGTATCAATTTTGTTATGTTTCCAATCACAAGGATTACATGTAATATGATCCTGCTACTGCAAAGGTATGCACGGATGTTAATGTGGTGATTAATAAATATTGTTTTCTTTATTCAAATGCTCCGAAAGTTCATACGGCTCCATCTCCAAGTACTTTGGAACTTCCTTTTATAATTTCTACAAGTCTTAACTTAACTTTTCAACCACTACATTCCACTTCTTCTGAAAATTCTATCGCAGCAGGGGAGATAATTCCAATCTCTCATATTTCTTTTAATCCTGCTGTTTTGGGGTAAAAATTGATTCTGCTGGAAATGGAAAATTTGGGTGTGCCGCCGAGAAACGAATCTAAACCCTAAATAAATGCACTATGAGAGTACTTTATATTCAAGAAATCAATCTGTACAATTATGGCCTAAACCAAGAAATGGTCGTTCCAGTCTTGCTTCGGTCACAAAATGAAGGAGAAGGATTGATCTTAGGGAGGGAAGCGAAGAAAGTGTTTAGATCAGAGTGGTTAACTCTGAAGGTGTGGTTTTTTATGACTTGTATCAGAATGTGGAACTTGCTTGCGAAATGTAAGCTATAAGTTCTTGGTGTTTTCTGGGTACTTGTGTTGATAACACTTCTTTTTTGTCGAAATAGGTTGAAAACCTATTTATACAAGTCATGATTACCTGATCTCGTAGGAAGTGGAGGCAGTTAAGTAGTGGAGAAACGGGGATTGTGTAAAAGTAGTGACAATCACGTCTCTATCATGATGGAAGACCGACCAGCCTTACACCCACTACTCCTTTACTGCTATCAACCGTCCGCCTTTCCTGTTACTTTCTCGTAATGGGCGTGTTGCACGCCGCACGCTGTAAACCACCATACCAATACCCCAGTGAGCACCCCCAGTTTATGAAACGTTTGATGTCTCGAGTATTTTGTAGAAATATATACAACAGGTTGCTGAGTGGCTCAAGTTGTGAGACTTGCCACTAAAGCAGCGTGTAATGCTTTTAGGTCAAATAATAAAATTATTTTTGGAATCGATATTCATAAAACATCATTTGTAATCGATGCATATAAGGTATCGCTTTTAAGCAAACAGCTCAAAATAATCGATGTTCATGAAGCATCGTTGTGTAAAGCTCGTTTAAGTTAGTCGCAGAGCTTAATGTCTTAAAAGGAGCATGACCGGCCATCTTCAGGAAGCTTCCAGGAGCTATTCATGCACACCAAAAGTGAGTTGGTTGGTCCTTAGGAGAGAGTGATAGCTGGTAGCCATTTTGACATCCTATTGGTCAGCCCAAGTTAGATCTAGACCGGTTAAATTGGCTAGCCAAATTGGATGGCTGAGATGATTTGCGGCAGTTATTGATTGCCACTAATTCATTTAAGACTCCTATAAGAAGCGCGGCCAGCCATCTTAGGGCGGCCGTCGAGAGCCTTATGGGTAGGCTGTGGATTGGCCGATCGGCCTCCATGGAGGAGGGGCGTCCGGTGATCATGACAGCGTCTTATTGGTCACACAGAATTAGATCTGGGCCGATCAATTTTTCCAGTGAAGTTGTGTGGTCAGGATTGCTTTGCGGCAGTTATATACTACCACTGGTCGAATCCGAGGCTTTTAAGGCCGTGTGGCCGGCGCTCTTTGGGTGAGCGAATCGTGATGTTGCTGGCAAGCTTGGAGCAATGCAATCGACCAAGGTTGTATCCAGGCCACCGGTGAGCATATCCGTGCCTTGCCCGTTGGTTGGAATTAAATCTAGGCCGATCAATTCAGCCGGCGAAGTTGGACGACCATGATTAATTTAAGATTGGCATATGCGGTCTTAATTTCTTTAAACCCCTTTATCCGCGCGGCCAGCCTATTTTTGGATAGCAGTTAGGGTTGTGGCTGGCACGCTATAAGAATTCTGATTGGTTTGAATGAAAGTGGGCGCGCCAGTGAATATCATGGAGCTTGTATGGCTGCGTTGGGAGAAGACCAAGATCGTCGTATTGGATGGACAAAACGTATGGTCATGATCGTTTTGAGACCGACATGTGCAGCCTATGTTCAATTCCTTAAGGAATTAAGCGTGCGACTAGCCAACTTCCACTTTTAATCAAAAGTGTGTGTTGCGCATTTAAAGCGATTTGATTGGTTGATGAGAAAAATGGGCCAGCAAGCAATAATATGGGGCGTGGCCGATCGGCCACTGGCAGCGCCTGCTAGGGAAAACTGGCCGGCCAAGTGGCGTGGTCGCGCCTCCTCTTGCTCTACCTTTATTAGCCGCAGTTTCTCTTTGTTTCTTGTTTTCTACTCTTGGTAGGATTTTTCTCCTACTAGTCCATGGCGGATCAATTTCCTAGCTTGCCTAGGTTTGGTCTCGACCAATAGGGTTCGAGATATTACGCAGGCCGCAAAAAGGACCTAATTTTTGTAAATTAATAAAATTAGGTTAGAAAGATTGAATTTTGTGGGCTGACATAAAATCAATCAATTTCTGGTGAATTTTGTGCATTCATACAAAATAACTGATTATATTTCAGAGGGCAGCATAATTTTACGTGCGTCTAATTGTGTACTTCCATGCATATCTTAATCCTGACACTTCGGGAAATTCATGCTAATCTGCTGCGAGCGAACATTAGTTGTCATGTCATGCCAACATTAAGAGTTCGGCTGGGGAACAAGGCATAGAATGAATACTTGACAGACCATGCATTAAATGCAGGTGGAAGATAAAATTTACATAATATTTTTGAGTTTTGCTAGATGCACCATTTTGGATAAATTATATATATAAATATACTGAATTTCTCAATACATATGTAAGTAAAGAGGTTTGGGCACTCATCACTTTTAAATGTCTCAGTTTCTTTGCAAAACAACGGCGCATTCAATACAGGGTTTCACAATTTTTTCCCTGAACTAAAAACCACCATCAACACCTGCTACATTTGGTCATGTTGTGCATATATATTAGGTCTAAGTCCGGATGTTGTTAATTAATAAAAAATCACTGGGTTCTTAATATGTCGCGTTTAATAATTGGACTATAAATCAAGATATGATCAACTCTCCCCTCGTGACATAACAGACAAATATCATATTCCAATGGCCTTTACTGTTTTGTCTGATTCTATTATAGAACCAAAACTTTTAAACAAGCTGTTAAGGACCCAAAATAGGTATAATCCATGATAAATGAGTATACATGCTTTATATGAGAATAACGCTTTGGAAGAGGTACCTTATTCTCCTGACATGAATATATTAGGCTATAAATGGGTCTTCATTGCAAAATTGAAGTCAGATAAATGTAAAAAGATTTAAAGCTAGGTTTGTGGCCTGGGGGTTTCATCAAATAGATGACATTGACTATGATGAAACTTTAAACAATGTTATGAAGGAGACCATTATTAAGTGTGTATTGAGCTTATATATAAGCAACTAATGGGAAATGAGATATCTTGATGTATCTAATGCCTTCTTGCATGGGTTTTTGGTTGACAATGTGCATATAATACAACCACCTGGGTTGGTGTCTTCTGAAAATCCATTTTACGTTTGTCACCTGAAAAAGTCCTTGTACAGGCTAAATCAAGCAAAAAATCTTGGTTTGATAGGTTCAACAGTTTTGTGGTAGTTTATGGATTTATTATGTCAAAAGGTGGTAACTCAATGTTTCATTATGTTAGTTCTAGTTTGAAGATGAATTTATTGGTGTATGTTGATGATATTCTTCCAGTTGTTTATAATAATTCTTTGCTTGTGTGACGGACCAGAAAATCACGCCTAACTCACCAGGGCGTGCATGTCATAACTCACTGATGCACCATTTTGATGCTAGTTACTGGGCCTTAAAATTTCACTTCATGCCAGCCGAATGCACGTCAATTTACCTTTGCAAGTATGCTTATACAAGCATGATGCGGCTTTCACAGTGTTCCAACGTACCCTTGTTCTGCGAAGGGTATAAATCCATAAAGGCTAATGCCCATGCATTATTACATGCATATCTGGCTTCCAAGTCTTATCCAAACATAATTCATTCCGATGACTTGCACATAGGCCAATGAAAGACTATTTCCTCTACCTATCCTAGCCGAGGCACTGCTGAAAGCATGCAATAATCTTGCTCGTGCCAAGGGTGCATCAATCAGCCAACCAACTAGCGTGATGCACCATTATGACGCGAAATTTTTCTAATCCAATGTTATCTACGTAATGCACTGTGATGGTGCAATATTCTCCCTAGACCAATGTTTCTCTTAGCACGCAACATAAACTCGAGATGAAGCTTTATCTCATGCCATGTCACACCTTTGAGCATGCTCAATGCACAAAGTACGGGTCTTACATTATTCACCCCTTTAAAGAATTTCGTTGCCGAAAGTCAAAATAAAAACTATTGTAGACAGTCATTTGGATTTCCTAAGAATAAGTCACATACCATACGCTCAGAAAATCGCAAGGTTTCTCTAGTTTGTCGTGAACAAAAATTAAGACATTCTGAGCATCTGACCCAAACCACATTCCCAGGAATATAAAAAGAGTCCACAACGCTACCGAGAATATCCACTTGGCTAGCCAAAAAGATATCTCAACAAGGTATCCTATGTGGGCATCCCATACCACACACTCAGGAATCCCTAAAGTTCACAGTTTTGAAAGTGTCATTGGAATGACAAGAAAAAACTTGGCGCAATACTGTGGGGACTAAATTCTATTGTCAGAGCAGTCATATACAATCCACCATCAACTAGTTTCCAATGATCTTCCCGGTTTCCACTCGTAAGTAGGATGCTAGCCGGCCTGACAACGTATACCGTTTGCCAGTTGCTAACGGATAAGGATGATAAGTCTCATTGTCTACCTACCATTCCGAACGGTATTCCGAGCCACTAACTATTTGGTAGGTCGTTATTTAAGTCCAGACAAACTCATGATACTTAGACAAGCTCAACTCTATTCGTAAAGTAATTGGCATAACAGTTGCGAACTCTATCTCTCGCGAAAGTTGGCCTACTTTCGAACTTTATCTTTTTCTTTCAAGGAAAATACTCGTTGATGAGTCCATTAAGCACAATCCCTAAAGCTATCTTAGAACTTGTTATGATACCAACTATGACATACCGGAAAATCACGCCTAACACGTTAAGGAATGCATGCCATAACTCCCCGATACGCCTAGTAACCGGGCCTTAAAACTTCACTTCACGCCAGCCAAATGCACATCAATTTTCTTTTACAAGCATGCTTAACAACCATTATGCGTTTTCCACATCGTTCCAACTTATCCTTCTTCCACGAAGAGTATAAATCCATATAGGCTAATGTCGATATATTATTACATGCATATCTGATTCGGGGTCTTATCCAAGCATAGTGCATGCCTAGGACTTGCACATAGGCCAATGCATACCTATTTGCATTACCTTACCTAGCTGAGGCGTTGCTGAAAGCATGCACTGATCTTGCTCATGCCAAGGGCGCATCAATCAGGGTCATACCTTGCATCATTCTTGTGATGCCAATGGATTGTGCAAGACCCCCTAACTTGCATACCAATATATTTTACGTTCCTAGCGATGCCCAATGCGGCATTGGTACATGCATTCATCGAATTCCTCGATATGAAGTATGGGCATCCAAGGAATGGGATATCAATTGCCTCATCAAGTATGGCAACAATCATCGCCTGCATCGCCTTGCCGAGACAGATGATATAAGATGTCAACATGCCGTAATCACCTCGTAATTAGATGATATGAGCGACAACAAGCTGGACCATCAATGATGCAACTCATTGTATTTGCCTACGTACCTTACGGAGAAGGAATCAAGCACATACCGTAGTTCATCCACGTCGGGACAAACAACTAAAGCCATCTCGTTTTGCAAGGCTAAAGCCAAGCAATATGCCTAGTTCGTATATGTCATTAAGTACTTTCCTTTATGTTTCACCTTAGTGGTGCATCACTAGTTCGAAACACCGCAAAAATGATGCCTAAGCATCATAAAGATCTCTTGAATTAGTAACGCGCCACAATGATGTTTCGGCATCATATAGGCTTTACTGGCTAGGCTATGAAGCTTAAAGCACATCCACGCTATTTGCACCTTCAACTAACTACCCCTTCCTATTTGTGTATTATTGATATTTATACAACTTAAGGTTTGGGAGAACTTTGACATGCTTACTTCACTATTCATGATCGTTGTCAAGGACAAGCCTCGTGATGCGCCATGGTGAAGCATTACTACATTCTGGCCCATAGGAAAACTTCAATGTTGCGCCATGATGGCGTTATATTGTCTCGGCCACCTTGCTCTACCCTGATGCACCATAGTGGTGCGATATTATCCTATGGATAATATAGCCTGCGTAATGCGCCATAGCGGCGCCAATTTTCTCTAGGCCACTACCCAACTGGCGTGATGCACCATCATGGTACGACATTGGCCCCTGGCTAATATAGTCTACACAATGCGCCATAGTGGCGTGATATTAGCTCCATGATAATGTAACCCATGTAATACACTGAGATGGTGCAACATTCGCCCAAAGACAATATTCCTCTTAGCATGCAACATAAACTCGAGATGAATCTTCTTCTTGTGCCATGACGCACCTTGAGCATGAGCTATGTGAAAAATACGGGCGTTACAGCTTGACTCCTTAATTTTCACCATAAGATCTGAATTTGCAATTAAAGACTTGGGTTAATAGAATTTTATCTAGAGATAGAGGCAGTTTTGAGTTCAAGTTATGACAAACACATCTACACTGAAAACAAGTATTCTCTGGAGCTGCTCAAAAAGCATGATATGACTAACGGTAAGACTTGTGGAACACCAGTAGCTCAAGGAAAAAAGGTTTTTATTCTTGATGATATTGTTTCACCTGATGTTACATATTATAAAAGTTTTTTTATAAACTATGTCTCACAATTCATGCACCCTCCTACTAATGTACATTTGCAGTTGGCTAAGCGTATGCTTGGATATTTGAAGGGTTCTCTTGGGTCTGGGATTGTAATTGGTACTTGCTCATACAATATTATTAAAGATCACCTAATAGTAATTGGGTTGGATATCCAGATTCTCGCAAGTTAATATTTGGGTATTGTGTGTTTTTGGGGGATAATCTTGTATCTTAGTCCTCCAAGAAGTTCACGACTGTTTCCCGTTCATCCATTGAAACTGAATACAAAGCTTTGGCAGTTGCTTATTCAGAAATTCAACGAATCTCATATCTTTTGACTGAGTTGCAGGTCTATTTGGTGACTCCTTGCACTATTTTCAGTGACAATTTGGGGGCTATTAAGTCATTCTGCAAATCCAGCTTATCCTGCTCGTACCAAACACATATTCAAGTGAACTTTTGCACAATTATGGGTCTTGCGGCTAATGGTTTCTTGAAGGTTGAGTTTGTTCTCCCTATAGAGAAAGTTGATGATTTTTCTACTGAGCGCCATACTAAGAATATGTTTTTCAAGCTTCAAGGCAAACTCATGCACTATAATAATGCTCAGTTTGAAGGGACGTGTTAGACCATCTTACGGATCATTTTTTAGTTTGGGTATCACGCCAGTTGCATGTCTTAGTTGTCAACGTAACAAAATCTTTTATTTTTGTTAGTCTTGTTCTACTATTAGTCTTAGTTGGACTCAGTCCTTCCTTATAACGAATATATAAGATGATCATGTATTTGCCTCTTTAATCTGAATCAAATACAACTTAACACTGATCATTTTTACAACTTGTTATTATTTTTCATTTACAACTTATTTTAGATCTTACGGATCTCTCGGTTATTTATTTGTCTTTGAGCGGAAAAAAAAAAGTAGATTCAAAATAATTGTTAAAAATATCAAATAGAGCACCATTTTTTACCCTCTACTCCAAGCTAGTATTTTTTCTTGTTCAACTTCAAACTCCCAAAACTAACTGGAAAATGCCACGAAAGGCGATTTGGTGATTAATTTTTCACCAAATTTAGTCTTGAGGATTTAACGTTGAAATTCCGAAATAACGCACTAAAAATATATTAATTGTCAAAAAGGAATAGTGCTTTCTATAATTATATCTCATATTAAAGAGCCGATATATTTCTTCTCGTTATCCTGGAAACTTATAAATTTATCTGGAACGTCTTACGGTCTAAAGACTTTAACAATTTACAATTGCCGTACCCATGTAAATTATCACAATTACGCTCACCCTTGCATAAGAAAACTACTGAAAACCACTTTAGGGTCGGTAAATCATTCCACCCCATATAAATGTATCCTCACCTTAGAGATTAGTGCTATGGAGTATGGATGCATTTCAGGATAACAAATTTTCCTCGCAGTAGGAAAAGGATTTGACGCTTTTCCCAAAAAAACAATGGAAAAAGTGGTATTTGGTACACGTTTAAAAGTTGTATTTCGGACATAACAACAAATAATTTTGCAAAATAGGAAATAAATAAGGTCTTTTTAACAAAGTGGCCAACTTTTTGGATCATAATTAAGAAACTGACCGTTTTTTTGAATCATTATATAAAGTGGCCGAGTTTGATATTTTCCATCCCGTTTTTTGAAGAAAAAAACGGGTAACAGAAGTTAACTGCTGACGTGGCAGTCATCCTACCTAGTAAAAGACACTAACACCCCTCTCATGGACTGACTAGGTCGAGTAAGTGTTGTGAGTCGTTTTCGAGTCGACTCAGTGACTTAGATCAAGTGAAGAACATCATTTAGGAATTTTTACATACACGTTGAGTGTGTGAAACTAGTTTGCAAGGGATAGATGTGTGATCGATTTGTAAACTTTTTCATATTCCTTCCCTGCATTGAATTCATATCTAACACAAACTCAACCTCTTAAACAATCACAAATAAAAAAATTCCATCGATATTAAAGTATGCATTACAAATAATCAACACCAAAGCATCAGGTGAGAATGGTTTGGTTTTACCAGGTAGAAAAGATGGAAGAATTGACGTTGTTTCGACATTGTTTGATTGAGAAGCAAGTCAAGACTTTGCCTGATTCTTCTCTGCTTGAATTCCAGCTAAAACTTCTCCCAGAACTACCACTTTATCAAGCACAAACCCATTATTTCAAGCTCAACAGAAATCCCATACATTCATACGCATCATGTCACTTCCTTATCTTTACTTTGAATTCTTTCCAACTATCCTAACAACTCACTGGAAATCCAAATCAAATTGAAACCCATGAATTTTAATAACACAATAATTCAAAGTTTGCCTCTAGTCATATACTCTCTGTATGTGTTCTTCCTAGCTTTAATTTCATGTCTTAACTCTTCCAATCATGACCATAAACTCAATGACAACAACCAGCAACATCCAAAAATTAAGAAATCTGATTCCGTAAACGAGCAGACTAAACTATTACTAATAAGATTCTTAAAAATTAAATACAAAAAACTAAATGAGCCTAATTAAACCCAAATTATTAAACCCTAAGATGTAAAACATTGAAGAAAAAAAAACAAATCGAAATCAACTGTTAGCTTCTTCTTTGTAAAATCGTAACATGTTCTTCCCTAAATTGAATTCAACAACATCTCCACTAATGCACTGCAAAAAAAAATAAAAAATTCAAGCCCTAGATTTTTTCGTCTTCTTAAATCATTCATCTAATTCATGCCCTGTGATTAGTCCATATCAAATAGCAGCAACACTTTTTTCAATTTGGTTTACGTAGAATGGAGATATAGGATAAACTACAAAATCATCAATCCACAAACACATGAATCGTTAACCCTAGTTTTATCAATTGAAGAGGGAGATAGAAACAAGAAGAGGAGACAGGAAAAAAAAAAACGAAAGAGGTAGCTGAATCGTATGGGTTATAAGGACAAGGATACACCAGTAATTCCTAGCCAAAAATTGACTAAATCAATGTGTTTGACTATTATGGTGGGGCCATGTTAAATAATGGATGGAAAGGCCACTTTATAAAAGGTTCCAAAATTTTGGCCGGTTTATTAATTAGGTGTAAGGAAGCTGGTCATTTTCTTAATTTGCCCTAATGAATCTGATAAATGATAACGAGTATTTTGTTTGTTGTTAAGATACCTCCAGAAATAGAAGTCAGAAGCCAAATGTTTCTGCTTCACAAAAACCTAATTTTTTTGTTTCTAAAAATTAGTTTGAAGTTATATACCCAAACTAACTTCTTATTTTGTTTCCAGAAGTCAAAAAACAAAATTTTGAAATGGTATCCAGAAGTTAAAAAGTTCACATCTACCACCAAGAATAGAAAACATGGCCATTACAGAGGTTGTTAAATTCTATGAGATTACCAAATCCAATATAAAAACAAACAATCTTCACAACTAGAGCCAGTGGATTGGTAATCCCCAAAATCCTTAGTATTATTGTAGCAACCTTGATAGAAAAGCCTTATAACGCTCCTTCGATTTAGCGAATTTACAAACACCCAAGCTGATTTTTAATTTTTATGTATCGCTTAAATGCAGTCCACAACAACATTCTAGTGATTTCTTTCAATAAAGTTTCACAATTGATAGAGATGAATACTAGCATTAACGGAGCGGGTATCATTTAAGGCAGCATGATTATGATTTTTCTGTCTTACATGAAATGGTACCTGCCTCGCTGATTTTGGTACCGCCTTTAGCAGTCGTGTAAAATTTTACTTTGCTTGTTAAGAAGATATTCCAATGAAATTAGTGGAGTGTAAAAAAAAATGGTAAATATATTTGAGGGGTGCAAGTGAAGTGAACATAGGTAATAAAATCAGTATGAGGTTTTTGAAGTTCAGAATTTCCCCTTCCATTTTTATTTTTATGAGCGTGAACTTGTAGTAATGATTATGGAGGAAGGATCCCTTGACAGGCTCAAATTTTACAAGATCTAACAATGTAATGTAGCTGTTGGATCTGCCTAATTCGATGGTGGCGATTTAATCAATGCAACTTAAAATTTTCGGATCACCCGTGACCCATTTAAAGTTTGACCAAAGTATTTCTCTCTCCAGAGTCCTCGATACCTCAATCTCTCATGTTTCCTTTCTCTTTCTCTCTCTCTGTCTCCCTGTTTCAGACCTTCAATTTATGAGCAGAGCTCCAATGATTTTTCGATATTTCCGAAAGATTAAGGATAATAATACATCATGGGTTTTACTGTCAATCAATTATATTAGATTTTGAAGGTTTGGGTGCTTGGAAAAAAAAGCCATCTCACTGTGATATAGGATTGAACGAATGAAGTAGTTATGAAGACAAACAAAATGGAAATTTCAGTTCATTTATCAAATTAGGCATGATTAATTAATCGAGGAATATCGATTTACTTATTGAAATGTATAATCTAGAACTGGTTCTCGAAGATTTCATGAGATCATTTTTTCAAGTTTGAAGTATGATCTTCATCTACAAGTATGATCCGCATCTTCCCGATGGACAATACATCGAAAGAAATTTTTATAATTAAACTTTTGGGACCCAAAATCTTCATGTAGTTTTTTCCTTGAAATCTTTATGTAGGATTTCCCCTAGATCTTCAGTTGATTACCTTGAACAATTTGAATTTTTAGCTAATCTTATTTGATTCATTTTGTCTGGTGATAATTGATAAGGCAAAAATTATACAGTAAAAGGAAAGAAAGAAAGAAAGGACAGAAACGTGGAAGAAAAGAGGAAATTAAAGTTATTCGGAAAGGAAAAAGTTGAAAGGGTAATGGGTGATCCGGATACTTTTAAGTTGCATTGATTAAATCACCACCGTCAAATTTGGCAGATCCAATGGCTACGTTACGTTGTTAGATCTTGTAAAAATTGAGCCTGTCAATGGATCCTTCCTCATGATTATGTTGGTTTTAGATTGTATATTAATTATCTAGTCAAGGATCATTGCGCATTCCTACACTTTTGTCATCGGCTCACCAATAAATAGAGATTTTCTAGATGCCAGATACTGATTATTTTTTGTCACAGGGATTTCATTTGTCGGTAACTTTTGACTGCTTAACTACATAATAAATAAAATTCAGAGAGATTTTTGGTGGGGGGAAAATGAAAAAAGGTTTAAACAAAGAAGGTAAAAGGGGGGTTATCTTAAAAATTGAGAAATAATGTGTAAAGATCTAAATGAAGGGGGCTTAGGGATAAAATGGGGGTGGATACTTAAAGAGTATCCTGAATCTCTTTGTGCCTCCATTCTAAAGGCTAAATACTTTCCTAACTGTGATGTCCTACACATTGATGCTACTGCAAAGAACAAAGACAGCTGGATTTGGAACAGCTTGTTAGCAGGCATAAACCAAATACAAAAATATTTCTTTTGGGAAATCGGTAATGGGAAAAAAGTGGATATTTGGGATGACATTTGGATCCCAGATACAACACACCCTCTTCAGAAACCTTGTAATCTAATTGATAGTCCATCAAAATTCTGCTAATTGATTACTAATGAAAATTCCTGGGATTTAAACAAACTTACAAGTTGTTTTGATGATCAGACTATTGAAGTTATAAGAAACATAAACAATTAAAGGAACAGATGAGGAAGACAAACCTCGTTGGTCCTTAAATGAGAAAGGCTATTTTACTGTAAAGTCTTTATACAAGAAAATCAACTCAGCTGGTAACACAAATGAAAATTAGAGAAAAATTTGGGGGATGGATATCACACCATCTGTCAAGCATTTCATATGGAGGGAAACTCATATCATATTGCCAACCAATATGAGGATGGAACCTATTCTTCCTCATATTAATACAACCTGTAAACTATGTAATGAAGGCAATGAATCTCTAACCCATCTATTTCTAGAATGCAACTATGCAACTCAGGTGTGGATGCATTTTAACTTAGATAAACATTTTGTCAGAAATGGTACAACAACTTTCCATGAGTGGCTTGATGACTGTTTGGCGTAGCAGGATAGAGACAGATATGGGGTCAAATGGCAAGAACTATGTAGTGTAATCATTTGGTTCATTTGGAAAGCAAGGTATTATATTACCTTCAGAAAAGAGACTCAAAACAGTGTAAAAACGGCTGATAACATAGCCAAGTATATAAACAAGTATATGACTGTAAATAAATCGGGTTACAACATAATGCACTCTCTCTACTATACTCGTATGGATGATGATAATATGAAAATAACAACTCAGCAAACAAGGGAACAAACTACTTCGATGACACTAAAAATGAACATAGTTCTATCAATGAGGGATTCTGCAGCAAAGGCAGGAATTGGGCTAACCCTTTGTGACTACACAGGTACAATTAGAGAAGCCGGAGGACTCAATGCAAACTGCACTACTTGGGAACAACTTGAGATCAGGGGGGCTGAAGCGGCATTCCTTTGGGAAACGGAATGGAGTGGGCACACTATCTGGTTTAGAAGGAATTCTGAACCTACTCTACTGCTGCTGATTGGAAAGTATGCAACGACAAGGGAACAGATATACAAGATAAGCGCGGACTTTGGAAACAAGAAAAAGTTTGAGATAAACTTTTTAGCAGTGCATTTCATTTTAGTTAGGAGATTTAATGTAATCTATGCTGCAAACTTATCAGTTTTTTTGTAACAAGTATGTCATACAGCACACTTGGAAAGACTCTTCTTTAAATGCTTTACTGATCTATTTGAACATTCAAAGCTGGAATGACTATGTAATTGAAATCCATAACTCCTTTCAAAGAGAAAATGGATCTTATTTTATCTATGATATGAGGGAAACCTCTTTTTCCTACAAAAAAAAAAAAAAAAAAAAAAACTACATAATAAATAATAATTTTCTTTGTCTATTGAATCAAATAAAGATATTGATAAAATCAAACAAATAAAGATAATTTGTTTGATGCAACTCCGTTTCCGAAAAAATAAATGTACTATCATTTTTTTCAGTTAGCCTATAACTGAGCTAAATTCAAAAAAACAATAATATATTTTTCAAAATGGTGGGAGTAGGAATTTTGAATTGGCGTGGAAACTTATTCAAGACCTAACAGTGAGGTCTTTTCTCCTCCACATCAACATGTATCAAAGTGTTACAGACCGATAAAAAAATTCTATACATCAACAACCTAAAAACTCCACGCCATCTCTCACACCACGTCGAGAGTTGCGGTAACCTCCCCTCCCATTGGCCGGTCAACAAAACCTCGCTCCTGATTGGCTGAAAAGCAACTTATACCCCCTACATTTCATGGCCGTTAATTTTTAAGATGGATGATATAATCTAATGCTCCATATTGTTCGGTAGGATTGTGATTTTCTTACACCACGTTTACATGATTTTAATAAAATTCAGGCCTTCGGATTAGCCGGAAATAAAATGCCATATATAGAATATGTTAAAATATCTACGAAAATCTTTAGAAAATAAAACGAAAAAAAGAATAACTTTCGAAAGATCAGATAATTTCCATATAAAAAAAATATTTCCCTAAGAACGTATTCTACATTAGATTTTTTTCAATATTTGGTTAGAAATAAAAACAGAAATATTTTTATAATATTATTTTAAATTTTAATATAGATTTTTTGTTATATTTTGGGAAGCAAATCTAAAAACTGTTATAAATCATTAGGGCTAAGAATGTATATATTACGTAAATGTGTATACTTCTATTTCGAGAAACAAGTCTAGAACTCCTAGATCACGTATTTACCATTCCTGTTAAATTTAATCTGAGGAACAAATCTATCTTATGCCAAAGTTAACTACCAAAAAAATACAGAAATTTTAGAAAAAATATTTCTGGGAGTTTACTTGATGATTGCGAGGCACAGGATGCATGGATTTTTTTTATTACAGTAACACACCGGGTAAAGTCTGCCTTCCTTTCTTCAACTTCTGTTTTAAGTTAGATCTGATTTTACATCAGAATCATCGACACTTTCTTCAACTCCATTTGTTTTGTTTTTCCCAAGTCCCGACGAACAACACCGGCAGAGCAGGTAAATCCTGTATTTTTGATTTTGTAGGTAATGGTTCTCAATCCAACCAAACAAATATTAGGGTTTCGGTCATCATGTTGTTGTTAGGGACTTATTGTCTCGCTCTCTTTTTTTCTTCTATAATGTAGGTTTGATCTTGGTTATGTTTTTTTTTTCTTCTGGTTTTGTGTTTTGAGATTCAATTAAATAATAATAAATATTTAACGTGGATTTTGATTTTTTCATATAGGGCCTGCACCTGAGATCCCAAAGGTTTTGTACCATTTGATCTAGAACGCTCTTGCTATCGAGAAGCATTTGCAAGTAACACGAAGGATAACAAAAACAGGTGTTTGTTTTTCCACAATTTTTTCTTTAAGTTTATGTAAATACAAATTTTAGTTACATTCTTAGATTTCATTGTGTAACAATAAAGATGACACGATATCCATCCATGGAGACATGGGTAATTATTTTGATCACTCGATGCAAGAATGTTCATAACTATAATCTTTTTGTTAAAATGGTTTAATGACAGCTCATGGTTTAGAATCGCAAGAAAATGGTGAACTGCATAGGGACATACCAATAAACGATATCCATCCATGAAGACATGGGCACTTATTTTGATCACTCAATGGCAGTTCAAACTGTCTATATTAATACACGTTTTTTTAATGATTTAATAGAGTATATTATTAATTTCTTTGTTGGTTCGATCTGTTTTAGCTGGAATTATTTTTGCAGAGATTTGTTGGTTTGGTTAGTTTTTTTACTTTCTTATTTAATTTTATACAATTTCTTGGTTTGGTTTGTCCTTTTAATTTGCAGTTGAGTCCGAACGTGGATAAGAGCTATTCTTTGTTTGTAAAAAATGATCAGCTCAATAACGCACATGGTTTAAGGTAATTTATTGTCTTTTGGCATCTTCTTTTACTCAGTATGATTTCTTTGATATTATTTTTTGTGTAGTATTGTATTCTAAGTTTTCAGTTTATTGCGTGTTTGGTGTCTATGCAATCTGAGCCGTCCATAGCGAGAAAATGAATTGATACAAAGGAACACCGAAGGTGTCAAATATATGGAAAAACAATAACAGTTAATCACCATGATGATTTGATAAAGGCTGGGATGGTTCCCTTTATGGGTTTTGAAAACCCTTCCAAAAACTCTTATAAAAGCCCCTATCTAGTCTTTTTTGCTCCACCATCTCGGACCCCTGATCACTACTGCTGATTTAAGGTATGAATTACATTAATTAACGCTTATTTTCAATCTTTATCACTTTTTCTTCTTTAGGAATTGTCTTACCCTGCTGTTGATATTGTTGTTGTTTTTTTTTTAGAAATTTGCATCCTCATTTACCATTCGGATTGTCTTTTCGTCTTTGTTAAATATCATGTCATGATCGACTTTGTTTTATTGTTGTCTTAATACTCACCTTCACCCTTTTGCTTATTAATGCAATCTTGAGTAGATACGGGATTTTCTTTTCATAATTTATAAAAAAAATTGATTTTCTCATTGTATGATTACCTTAATAAAGGAAGGAGCAGAAAATAGGTGACATAAAAATTGTGGACTACGAGGCCTGAGGTACTTACTCCACCTTCTTTGTGTTGGAACAACTATCGGGTCTTGAGTTACAGCTTATTGATCAGGGGATGAGTTGTTGCCAGTTGGTTCCTTTTATGAATTTCTAACAACTGCTGATTTTATAATAGCATAGTATCTAAATTTAGATACCAAGATATTGTGGCATTCAAAGTCCTGATTATTTACAATCAAAATTCATGCCGTAAGAGCTGCTACAGAAAACATTGCAGGTTATAATAAGCTTGAGCAAGGCGGATATACAATTAAGATGTGCACGATATAAACACGCCATGGCATTAAGAAGGGTAGGTTTTTTTTTCCTTCAAAACTTTTCTTATTTGAATTATAGGTTTTTATAAGCAAACTCACAGCGGACCACAACATGTTAACTCGCTTACAAGATGATTATTGCAATATATCTATATTTTAGATATGCAACGTCACCAATATCTTCTTTTTTTTCTGCAAATTGGAAATATGCAAAAGATACCTGCACCGAGAATATAAAACCGAAGTAGCAACGAGAAATACTAATCTTCCAAAAGCACCAACACAGACGGTAAAACTAGTGTTTCTTTGCTTTTTCACTTTATTCAAACTACTTTTTTCTGTTTTATTTGAGACCTTCGAAGGAATACAGGTTGTGTAAACTCTTAGCTAATTGAAAATAATAATCTCTTTGTTTGTCAATATGTATCTCTTCATTGAAACTTTGTTCAGCAATATCTTTAGTTAATATATAAGTCTGTGGATTTTTCATTAATTTAGACCATGGGCATTTTAAAGATTCATGGATCATGGTTCCTCAAAAAGTTTGGGTTTTATTGATTTTTTATTAATTTTAGACCACGGGCAGTATGAATTCTCATGAATCTTTGGGGGTAAAAAGATTAATAATTTAGGTTGTTGATATATATATTGATTGGATTTAAATATGTGTAGGTATTGCAACATCGGGTAGAATGTACTATGGAAAAAGAATATTGGGTAGAATGTACTTTGGAAAACAAAACGTGAAACTTTATTGTGTGGTTTTGTTCAGGGGTTTAATAAATTGTATAGATACTCTAATTCGTAGCCGTGGGTTGATTATGTGTGCACATTGTTTTGTCTGGAATATTTTTTTTGCACCATTTTTGTAGGTTATTCAAGTACGTGTATTGAGTAATTTTTCTGGTTAAATTTCTAGAATCATGCATGTATATAGCATGATGAATTGCTCTTCTTTTTCAACACTTATTTCAGGGTTTTAATTTTTGTATGGGGAATCTAAATCAAGGCAATTCTATTTGTTCTACTGAGACTGCTCTTTTTGGTTTTATTTTGCAGCAATACAATTGGCGCTGAGACTGCACTGCACGTGTTCATGCTATACATGGAGGTCAAGTAGTTACTGTAGAAAGGAATATAGTTGAACATATTTTGCAGTTAAGATGTAATTATTGACATGTTCAGTTTTTTCTTATTGCTTCATCCAGCTGGTATATATTTGTTTGTGGTAACACAGAATACAATACCCTATTTCTGTGGACCGGAGGGACTCGACTGAAAGGAGAGGAACTTACCTGCTCTTCTTGAATTGATTCCGGTGAACTGGGTTCATTTTTTGAGGGATAATTTTACTAGCCTTTGGTGGATATACAAGATTGGATATTGGAAATTTTAGTCCCTGATAACTTCAGGCCAGGTTTGTTGTTTCGGATCAATGGCTTTTGTTTAGTTTAGTCAATCTTTTATGGTTTGTGGGTGTGTTTGGGTTCAAAATATTTGTAGTCCATGGCTATATATTGAGTTTACTTCTTCCACAGATATTATGCGGATTATGGGTAACAATCACAAATGAGGATGGTTGTAATGTAAGATAGCTCTTACCTATCTAACTCTCTTTTTTTAATGTGTGTTATTTGATTAATCTCAGGATTCCTTTGGTTTTATGATATACGGATATTTAGGAATGTGAGGGGCGTTCACAATTGATCGTCTTGCAAACACTCAGTAATTTATATGGACTGCTTTTTGTTTGCAGAATATGTACACCACATTGGTTAATGTAATCTCAGCTTCGCTGCATGGTAAGATTTGATTTAGGTTTAGTATTTTCTTGACTACAGTTTAGATTTTAATCTCCACACATCAAACTATAATTGGTGAACTTGGTTCTTGAAACTCTTTTCTAGCTTGACTTCAGTTTTTGAAAATAGCAATATATATTAAAATTCAGTTATTGCATTTACAACAAAAAGTTCGTTCGGGATATTGAAGTCTTTATAAACTATGCACATACACCATGGTGGGACGACCAAAGCGTATCCAGTTTTTCAACAAGACGCTCTCACTACATGGGAATCTGAACAAAAGCTCTATATACCTCCAGAATTAGTAGTGAACAAAGTGCCAAGGACCAGATATATTTATCAATGAAAGTCCAAGTCAATCATTGTGCTACATCAAAAATAATTAATTTCTTAACATTTGAAATCATATATTTAGTGCTTATTCATTAAAAAATATTGATATTAGATTCATCTTCCCAGACATATGAAATGAATAGTTGATTGAGCAAAGCTTTAATTCCTCCAATTGGACATTATACAATTACTAATTATCTTATTTTCCGATGCACAAATTAAATATATTCTCACCATAGTTTGGTTACCAAATGATATCAAACTTTCGTACTCTTCATATCGACATGCAAAGGTGGAATATTTAAAATATTTTGGAAATGTTCCGGTGCATCTGGACAACCGAAGCGGGGCGAACACCCCAACACATAGCACGGGTTACGTCTTTTCATAATAAGAACCATTCCATCTTTGCCGATAGTCATTTTTATCATTAAAACGAATTTTAGCAATAGGTGTTAAATGGATACTCAAAAGGAGTCTGATGATGGCTTTGCAGACAACTACAAAGCTAGGTTGGTAGTTAGGGATTTAAATTAACAGGCGAAGAATCCTTCGTCTAAGATGTGGTCAGGCCACACACAAAATGTATACGGCGCATTTTTATATTTTGACAAGTATATAACTTAAAAATCTTCCCTCTCCAAATCCCTTTATTGTTTTACTTTTTGAGAAAAGTAGGAAGTTAACAACAAAGTAAGGACGATTGTTTTGGAAATGCTTTTCTACTTTATAAAACGTGTCAACATATAATTATCGTCCCGACCGACAATGAAAAAATCTTAGATACTGTGAAAAGATTGACTTCATATTTGACGTTTCTGGTTTTCTATCTAACGAAATTTTCTGCTCATCTAGCCACAGCTAAAGCAGGCCATGAGACTATACTGTGATATTAGAAATTTGGACGATAACTGGAAAAGAGATGGATAAGCGAATCCAAGAAAGGAAGAAAAAAATGTTGGAGAAGGAATTACCACATCCAACTCTTGCTCCAGCATTTCCATAATACCAGTAATCTTGCTTCATGTCCACCTGTAACATCAGTTACATGATTAGTTATAACTCTGGAAATCAAGTGGTTTTCTAGAAGCACATGCATGTACGAACATGTACAAAAAAAAGAAAAAAAGAGGAAGAGAAAGGAAAATATTCTGAGAAATTGTCATCACTAAAATTTCTGAAAGTTTTCAAATTCATACTAAACACGTAGCTTCCTCAGTTGCTCTCTTTCTCCTTAATGATTCATTCACGATATGAGAAGATACAAATAAATCGGTAACAACTTGAAATCAAATTTCATTCTGGTTAAAGAACATGCCTCTGAATTGCTCAAACTTAAAAGCATACAAAAATTAGTTTCATGATTGTAATCCTAAAAAAAAAAACACAAAAAAAACCCAAAAAAAATCTCATGATTGTTGTTTTCTCTTTCGGTCATCAGTTTCATGGGTTCGGCTTTAAATTGCTTATATATTAAAGAGTTCTCTAAGAGATATATAGTGCATACCTCTGCTAAAGTCATCGATATAAGCATGCGCAACAACTGTCCTGCCAAGAATTGGATGCTTCTCGCTTAGTGGAATCTGCAGTTCGACAAAGAAAAAAAATGAGAATAGAATTATGTAAAATTTAAAAAGGGTGTAATAAGGAATAAATTATAATACCTGGGTATCTTTAACATAAACACTGATTTGATAAAGAGATTTCTATATAATAAGTTTTATTTGTGGATCTTATATATAAAGTGCAGTGGAACGATTTCGCTGTTTTGATGATCTCTTATTTGGTGCGGCGGTAAATGGATTTTTAAAGTATGCAAATGACTGCATTTTTAGTTTATGTTTAAACATACGGCTCTTTTCTTTTCAATTCTCTATGTTTATAGTTTTTTTTTTAAGGATTTTAAGTAATATCACGTGGATTATTAGAGAAAACAACAAAATGTACAACATTAATAATATGGCCTCCAGACTGTATTTTTTTAGAAAGTTCAATTAATATCTTATTTAGTGTTAAATACATTAGAAGCTGAAATGCAGGTTTCAAAAACCTGCTCCTTGCAATTCCAAGTTTGGAACGCGAGGTCTATGTTCTGATAATAGATTAGCACCAAACCCATTTCTCAAGCCATGAAATATACCCTGCATAATAACCACTTTCTAAAACAAACCTTGGAAATGCACAAATACGAGGGAGGTCTATTTTTTGTGTGGAGGAGCCTATGAAGGAGTTGCGATCGATACATCATTTAAACATACGTGATTCGGGTCCAAGGGCATAACTCAGTGGTACTCCATCAACTCCGGTAAGGAGGAGTCAAGGGTTCAATCCCCCACTGCAAAGGTTTGTATTTAAATTAGTTGTATAGAGGAGTTTGGTGGGGTTGGGTCTGGCAGTAGGGCCAGTCCTACCGGATGGATTTGGGTAGGGGCCTGGGTTCATCTTTAGCCTAGCCAAAAATCGAATAAAAAAACAAACATGATTCCGTTATCCGAAAACAACGTAGCACGTTGGAGAATTGGAAGAATCCCACATTCAATGATTTTTCAACCGACATATAATGAGTTGCGAAGTTTGTAAAAAAAATAGAGTTCAAGCTAATGTTTTATTGATTGTTCTTGGTTAAAATGTCTCACAAAACCAGACCCTATAAATCATCGATAAAGGAGAATTTGTTTCTGTGATGATCTGCACATATTAGAGAACATCTTCCTCTTACTCTTAGATATTTTTCAAGTGGCACATGTTGTCCAATATAATGATGCGGGTATATGATATGTGATTGGTTATAACATGCACGATTTCATTTTAAAATTCATGGTGCCCATAAATTAACTCAGTGAAATTAAGTTTAAGTATTTACTAATTATATACGGGTACCCAACTCTCACCTCATAATGCACGAAATCAAGGAATAATTTGTGAGTAAACATATATTTAACAAAATCATTCACCCATTTAACGGTTTTTCATTTTTTAGCGTTGTTGAACTTACTTCCATTGACTACACAATTTTTACTCCATATATGAACGACCTGGATAGAGCTACGAAAGTGTTTAATTTGTGAACGAGACATTCGTAATTAAGCTATTGATTTTAGAACACAACATAACAAATTATCAGATAATTTCGAGTTATTGTAGGTCTATGGAATGCTTCTGAGAAACTTAAAGGTGGGGCTATCCAAAAAGGAGTGTAAAAGAAGTGCACTTAGAGATACTGAACAAATGGCTCCACATGCCCCTAGAAAAAGAGGTTGAACAAAATGCTAAGTCCCTAGAAATAATAATAAAAAGCCAAATCAATCATCTGCTAATTTTATCATTTGAAATCATGTTCAGGTTATTTGGGTTTTGGTTGGTTGCTTATTTGTTAAATATCTTTGATGTTGGATTCATTTTTTGTAGACATACGGAACAAACTAATGATTATATGAGTTTTAATTGTTTTAGTTGGGCATCTGACAATAAATATCTATTCGTTATTTTCTTACACAAATGCACTTTTGCATAGTATTAGTTAGTGGGAAAAATGATGTAGAAAACCGTAAAATTTTATAAATCATATTCAGTTGCATAACAAGATATAATTTCCGTAATTTTACAAATCATATTTGCAATGATTTTCGTGTGACCGTAATTTAAAACTCAGGTTTTACAATAAAATTAGTATTTTTGATTTGCTTTGTTCTTTCATAGTTTTACTATGAATGAGAAGATTTACTATTTCTTAGTGCACCAATGTAATTATAGTGAGAATATTTATTTTTATTATTATATTATATTACATACATAAATTAGATATCCACAATATATTGAATATCCAAGGGTATCAAACTTTTTTATTAATTAAAAAATAATATATTAATCAAGAAATTTTTTAAATGCTCCAAGGGCATTTGGTCGCCCCGCCACACCAATCAACACCCCGGTGCGTAGCACGGGTTACACACCAGTATAAACTAAGAATCTTATGTAACGTAACTATCGAGTGCCAACCGATACAGATATACGTATTGCCGAGTTACCGCAAACCATGGTTCAAACTGTGGTGTATATTACATTTCTTTGAGCACGGCACAATCCATTATCCGCCACTAAAATAGAGATTTTTGTTAGTGATCAAACCTCATCACTTCAAGGAATCTTTCAAATTGACATTTTTGTTTTGGGAACTGTGATGTATATCAACAGTGGACTGCCATCTCTTATACACCACTCAACCTAGAGTTTTGTTTTCTTCGAATTCCCCATCACTCGACGTCTCTCTTTAATAAAAATAAATCTGTGGCAGAAGTTGTAGTAAACATTATGGGGTTGATTTTAATTGTTCATTATCTAGTACCCTTTAGAGGATAATTAGTGATTACTGGAAGGGGATAGATATTTGCTTTACTAGTTAGCTAGGCAGCAGATACTTCTCAGGGGAGTTTTTGTTTTCCATTTAAAAAACTGAATTAGTTCATCAAGAAATGGAGGCATGGTCATGGTTATGGGAAGCTAAGAATCACATCAACGAACTCACTCGAGCATTTTTTACCATTTCCATCATCTTAATTGCAATTTCGTGGTACTTATGGGTTCGTAAGAAACCAGGTGATCGGAATTTCAGGTTGCCACCGGGTCCTCTGGGTTTGCCTATAGTAGGGAACATCCCATTCATTGATCGGGAGTTACATAGGTACTTTGCCAAATTAACCAACAAATATGGACCCATATTTAAGCTCAAATTAGGTAGCTCACCGGAACTAGCTGAAGTTGTCATGAAAGAACTCGACTCGACGTTTGCAAACCGTGATCCTTCGGTAGCAGCGATGTCATTCAGCTGTGGTGGCGCCGAGATGAATTATGGTCCACACTGGCGAAATGTACGTGCATTATGTGTTAGATTATGAGTAAAAACACTCTCGATTCATTCTCAACTCTTCGTCGGCAGGAAATTCGAAGAACCTTAAGAAGTGTGTATTCAAAAGTTAACACAACAGTCGACATAAGGCAAGAAATGTTTCTCACTATGCTTAATGTGATAATGAGCATGATGTGGGGTGGTACATTTGATGACGAGGATAGGAATAAAATTGGTCTCGAATTTGGCCATGTAGCAGGAGAACTGATCGATTATTTAGGGAGGACTAATATTTCTGATTTTTTTCCTTTTCTAGCTGTAAGTACATGTATTTGAGAATGAGGGTGTGCCCGTAACAAAGACATGTTGTTGTATAGTAAAGCTCATTGTAAGGAGATTGTCCATTTGAGGTGCACATGTAAGTCAACCTTTCCTATAAAAGGAGGTTGCCCAAAATGAGAGAGGTAGAGCTAATAGAATATGTGAGAGAGAAAAAGTATTTCTAGAGAGAGTTGTATTGTGTATTGGGATTAGTTCTTTTATAACTTTTCATCCATTTCGGGGTATTTACATTTGACGACTTCAACGTGGACTAATCTTGGATGCCACTACCGGAAACCATTAAAAATTATGCATCTATATCTCAAAAACACCTAAAATATCATAAAATTGTTGCTGCTCGTCGCCTTTTACCTGGGTTTTCAACTAAATAGTGGTTTCGGCTTACACTTATTCACCTAAATGATAGCCTCGGCTTTCATTTATCCTACGTCTTCAACCTAGTGGCGCATCCGGATCAGAAGAACATCAAAAATTTCTTTAATGCTAACTGCTCATCCTCCTTCAACAGAATCATCGCCTCTGTCTCTTCCCACCCCACACCTTAATAACTCCAAACATCAGCGGAGCTTCTACCAATAACCATCTTCGATATACTCTCGCTTCACTGTGACTAACAATATCCAATCACCAAATTCACACCCATGATCAAAACCATCACCCCTTCGTCATCCGAAGGCATTACCACCCTCGACCATCAACTGCCGAAGTCAATAGAAACATTATCAATACCGAATCCGAAGAATCTCAAACCCGTTTGGAAACATCATCAATAGATTCAATCATCAAAATCATGTTGAAAGATAAGTTTTACCCTTTATCAATCTTTTGATTTGTATGTTACTTTTAATCGAGTAAACTTGGAAATTAATTTTCAAATAAATAAATCATTCTAAGGTTTATAACAACCTAAATCTCAAACCTGTATTTATTCACATATTTCAGCGCACTCAAATTATTGATTCTACTTGTAATTGTTAAATCAAGTTATTAATACTAGCATTTTTTTGATTTTTGATTAGCTGGGGTATCTAGTCTTGGTCCAACAGTGAAGAGCCGAAGTAATAGATAATGGTTGCACAGCAACTGCTTGCAAGAAATTCACAGAGAAGACCCTTAAATGTTCAACCACCAGATCCCCAGATCACTAAGAAATATAAACGTCGCGCTCCTGCTGCAACAAAAGTCATCTTTTCGGAACCGGAACCAATCATAGCTTCGACTTTCAGTCATTCGAAGTTTTCAACCAATCATAGCGGCTTCAATTTCCCATTTATACCCGGGTCTTCAACTCAATAGAACCTCCGGGTTACAAAATATCGAAAACATCACAAACCCTTACATTCAAATAACACCATCGTCCACCATTTTTTGATATATACATTTTGAACATTTGCTCCTTTGTACTCGATAACATCATACATGGGACTTAAAAACTTCGCCATTCATGCATCTAACGATGACAACTACCAACACCAAAACTATCACCCCACCGTCACCCGAGGATACCACTACCTTATACCATCAATCGCCGGAGTCAATAAGAGGCATCATCGAAATTAAATCTGAAGATTCAATCATCAACGGGGATGAGAAAGATAAGTTTCATGTCTCCTCATTTCTCTAATTTGCTTGCATTTATCAATCCCTCATTTTTAAAATATGAAATCTCTGCAATTCGTGATTTTAATAAAAATTGATCTTTTAGAAAATGTACCTTTATCCCCAAGTACATGTTAATTTGATTTGAGACTTTCTGTCAACGATTTTTGACCACAAATGCATATATTACTAGACTGTTTTAGTTTCATTTATGTTTCAAAGATTTTAAGTTCAGTGATGATGGATGCAGTAAGATTTAAACTATGTATTCAATCCCATTTCCATTTCATGTCTTCGGAAGAACCTCTGTTAACGTCTTCGGAAGTTCATGTCTTTGGCAGTTCACTCTTGCTACTTATGACAAAGACGCCACGCTGAAAACCAAGACAGATTACTGCGTGCTTTCTAGATGAAACATCACCAGCTTCCACCTGTTATAAGTGCCGCATGTTACAACCGAGTCGACAACATTTGCAACTACTGTCAACAGTTCTCATTGCCAAAGCCAGCAGTGATCGGAAGCAGTGAAGAGTAGCTTACTCGGGTTCTCCATCCTTTCTTACAGCTCCCACTCGTTATCACTGCCAACATCGGTGCCAGCAATACCATGATAGGCCAATACGCGAACCTTCACTATTAATCAATTACCGATGATGACAAACCACTACAGAACCACACCATCTTCTCGAGAATACCCATGCTCCTACTTTTCTCGACTGCACCATCGAAACAGCATCATGATCATCTCCATCACGAGTAACAGCAGCAACCCATTCAAACAAACTTCAACTCCACTGAATCGAAATAACCACCACCATCAGAATCCACCCCCACTATCAAACTGTCACCCTCACCATCATCCGAGGGCACTACCACTGTTGCCCATTAGCCGCCTCATCTTGCTTTACTCTCCTCCGTCCTCAATACCCGAAGCAATAATCATTGCTAAACGTTGAAAGAAACTTCATAGCTGTGTGCAAACTATGGACGAGCAAACCCGAAGCCAACAATGGATGGAAGTTGTAACCAAGGCGAGAAGGCAAAAGGAAAGATCAACCCGTGAAAACTTAACTCGAAAGCTATAAAATGAAGAGTAAACCCGCCAGCAGCTCCGCTCTTGACAAACACCACCAGCACAGTATGCAGACCATCAGAACCAACATGACACTATTCCGGAGCCGTCCCTAGTTACTGTCACGACCTCGACCGATGATATATATTGAAGCGTTTATAGGGTTTTATGGGGGTAGTGGAGCACCTGTTTCGAAAGACAGAAAAGCGGACACCAAACATGATCAATTCTAAGACCCGAAGACCTCAAGAAAAGTACACAGACGACAACACACGAGACTTTAAACAATTGAACTAAAGTCGAGTAAATACTAAGAACCAAACGCCTCGATATGGATAAACAAATGGCATGAGAAGCAGACACGTCCATACACAACCTTAACACTCAGTCACTGAGAACCAATGACAAACCCAACTCTTACGAGAAATGGGCCGAGAAGACTTACTCGATACACCAGGTGTGGGTAAACCTCTAATACAAGAACAAGGAATGATACACAATCGATACAAATAATCTATGATGAGAAACGATGAAACAAAAATCAAAAGAGAGACAAATATCAATCACAATCGCGCTAAGCCTGATTTTACAAAAGGTGTGAACCTAATGTTCAAAAAGCACCGGTTAAATCAGTCTCAGGAAGAACGTGAACAAGTCGGTGTGATCCCTACGAAAGGTGTGAGTCCGGAGGCTCCAAAAGCACCGTATAGGATGGAAATCACACTAGGATCACGGGGTTGTCAGGGTATGATGCGCAAGCATGTACCTTCTAGGCTCACCCCGTATGCACCAAACCTATCTCCTACAAAAGGTGGGACTAGAGGTCCAGAAAGCACCTGTTGGGAGATAGAGTTAAGAAGGGTGTAAGCCCTGAGGCCAAGATTAATCTTCTTCACGAAAGGTGTGAGCCTAGAAGCTCAGAAAGCACCAAATGGGGATTAAATTCTAAAAATTAGAATTATTAAAAAAAATAAAAATAAAAAATGACGAGAGTAGTGAACAACAATATCACTTCCTAAAAAATGATATAAGAAAAGATGTATACAACATCGGATATGACTTAGAAGGGTGCCAAGCCTTGAGGCTGAAACTTAAAACGAAAAGGACCTAAGTCCAATGTCATACACCGAAACCAAGCTCATACAAAAGATGTATACCACATCTGATATGACTTAGGTCTAAAAAGGGTGCAAAGCCTTAAGGATGAAATTTGAAACAAGAAGGACCTAAGTCCAAAATTATACACCGGGACAAAGCTCACAAAAAAGATGTAAATTCCAAGGTTATACAATATCGGATGTGACTTAAATCTAGAAAGGATGTAAGCATCAAGGCTGAAATCTGAAATGAAAGGGATTCGAATCCAATAAACATACATCAGAAGTTAACTTACACAAAGATGTAACCCATAAAGTTCATATAACAGCGATTAAGCTCTGAAGCTACAAACCACGATTCACTCCAATACTTGTGGGTCTCGAGACCTCACAAATATAAGCATTGCACAAGTCTAAAAAAAAAAAAACATAAGCATAAAAAGGGAACTAGGCACACGAGGCCAGTTCAGCTCGAGCTTGAGATAAAGCACATCTCGAATGATACATAGAAGTCTTAATATCCTGAATAAGGAAAGAAACCCTTGTCCGATGCGACTTGCGAATAAGGCGGAGCTTATCCATTTCTAATTATGAAAATGTCTTTGTTCGGCATGCCTTCGTCATGGACATTTCCGAACACATGATCCACTCATGATTTTCAGCTGCAACAAGCTCAAAATGATCAAGAGTCATCTGCAACACAATGGTCAGTTTAGAAAGCATCGATACTTCCAAGGCCAGCCGAACGCAGGTCGACATATCTGCGCCTAACAAAGCAAACCAAAGAAGGTGACTACACAAATATGACAGGACAAATCCTGTTTTATAATACCAACCCAACGTCAAGATCGAGACATTCATAGCTTTGGGATTCGCAAACAACAATCCAGAATGGCACAAGCAGATACGGACATAATAAACTCTGTTCTCTCAAAACTCAACCGAAACACATGATACTCATAAGAGGAGAAGAAGACGCAAAGGAAAGATAAAACAAAAACACTCTAAGAAAAGCTGGCTAGCTCGAGTTCCTTTGCAGCGAACTCATTTTGCTTCGAGCTTAGCATCATCGAGGTCTCTGCAACGTCTGCAGCAATTTTAGACGCCCAACTTACAACCTGCCCGGCTTCACGAAGTGACAAAGAAATTTAATGAAGAAATGAAATAACAAGAACATATAGGCACCAGCTATCAGAAAATCGAATGTATCAGAACGAACAAGAGTATTTTCGAAATTCACCAAGAATGAGTCGTTTATCACATAAGAGCAGCACGAACCCCACAATGACAAGGGGTTGAACGCTCCAAGTTTTTGATTGGCTAAGTCATGGTATCTTGGAGGGAGCAACCGATTGTATGACACAAGTTAATGAACCCGAAAAGAAAACAGGGGGCTCGGAAGTAGAGTCAATGATGCAGAACAAGCCCCATAAACTCAGCACCCTAGGTATGCGGATCCATCAACAATAACGCTGTCAAGAAGACAATGATCCGAGAAAAGAAGATCCGAAGTCACGATCGAAGGGGCTCCGGGAAGACCATACCCTAAAAGGGAACAATCAGAAGAGAGATCAATCGATGAAATGTCTGTACTAGGGGCTTCGAGAAGACGAAGAGACAAAGCATATGAATGTTTGCCAAGACTGGCAAGCCTTTGACAAACAGCCAAGGGGCTAATAATATAACTACCCCAAAAGTGACAAGGAAGAAGAAGTATGAGTGGGGGCTTCGGATGATGTAGGATTGACGATACCGGCACCACAACTATTTGCAAGACTCCACAGAGAAGATCCTGACAAAACCAAACCAGCTCCATGAGTTATAATAAAGGAAGACAAGCTATAGTATCTCCACTCGGATCCCCAACAACACTTATCCATCTTCTCTACTAATCAAGAACAAAACAATTTGTTGGCCAGTATGCAAAGAAAATGAGTTGTCGAGATCCGGAAGAATCAGAAGGTAAGAGATCCCAGCACGAGTAAAGCCGGAGTCATCATCAAAACGAAATCACATCACGGGGTGAAGACTGGAAGTGACCTCGAACCAAGCAGTCGGACCAAAGTCAAAGGAACCAAGCGAGAATGAATAGCCTCTGAAGAAGAATTAACCGATGAAGAGTCCACGCTAGGGCTCTTTTCTAAAAACAGAGTCAATAACAGTAAGGGTCTTCGGAAAAGTCCAGTTCGAGAAGGTGAAGGGGATTGACAAGAGAACAACCGCCAAAGTAGAAGAGCAAGAACCAATTGGTAAAAGGGGCTAAGACAACTGACACAAGAGAAGAGAAGGAAAGACAACTGACACAAGAGAAAACCATGAAGGTGATAACACATCATTCTGAAAAGATACTAGGGGCTGAAGCAAAGAAGAAAACCAGAAAACCCGAAGACGAGAACAAGAAAACGAAGACACACCTCCGAAAGAGCAACGACTGTTGCCGAGATTGTCAGTAATATTGCACATGGGAGAAGCAATAATAGGGGTTCCGAGAGCAATCAACAACGATGACGCGGTCAAGAAGATGATGCTCCAAGAAAACGAAGAGATCAACTGATTAAAGATGTTAGATGTCCCCCATTATCACTCCTACATGAACTACTTCTATTTGTGGAGATAGGGCTTTCACTGGAAATACAAAGACCCAAAATCATAACAAAGTAATACAACCAGCTGCCGAAAGAGTCTATAGTAGGGGCTTCAGGAAGACCGGCTCCGTGTACATACTGACTGCTGCCGAAATCACCAATTTCGGCATATAGTCAAGAGGCTAATGTAAGTACCCGTATTTGAGAATGAGGGTGTGCCCGTAGCAAAGACATGTTATTGTATAGTAAAGCTCATTGTAAGGATGTTGTCCACTTGAACTGCACATGTAAGTCAACCTCTCCTATAAAAGGAGGTTTCCCAAGATGAGAGAGGTAAAACTTATAGAATATCTCAGAGAGAGAAAAAGTATTTCTAGAGAGAGAGTTGTATTGTGTATTGGAATTAGTCCTCTTGTGACCCTTCATCCATTTCGGGGTGTTTACACTAGCAAAGTTTGATTTACAAGGAGTTGAACGGCGAATGAAAGAGCTTATTTCATGGTTAGATCCATTCTTCGACTCAATAATTAATAGAAGGGTGGAGATGGATCACGAGTTAAAACCAAATGGAGGTCAAGATGCTACAAAGAAGGAAATCAAGGATTTCCTATAGGTCTTTTTACAACTCCCAGACCAAGGAAAATCTAAAACTCCTTTTACCACAACCAACCTCAAGGCTTTGTTTATGGTACATATTCATTTTTTTAAGCAATTTATGGTACACATCTGAAATTATAGGTCTTAGAAAAAAATTTCTTTGTCTTTCCTTTTTTTAATGATTTTATGGTTACAGTACAGCTATTAATAGAGTTAATTTTCTGATAGATCTTGGCGGTTGGCGGGACAGATTCGACCGGGGTAACAGTAGAATGGGCAATGGCCTAGTTGATTAAACAACCAAGTATAATGAAAAGAGCCCAAGAAGAGTTGGACACTGTTGTAGGGAGAAACAACAATGTAGAAGAATGTCATATATCTAAGTTACCGTATTTGGGTGCAGTCCTCAAAGAAACACTTCGTTTACATCCCTCAGTGCCGCTATTGGTTTCTAGGTGTCCAAGTTCGACCTGTAACGTGGGAGGCTATGCAATCCCGAAAGGAGCTCAAGTTCTTATCAATGCATGGGCAATTCAAAGAAACCCTAAATATTGGGCTAATCCATTAGAATTTCGACCAGAGAGGTTCTTGTATAGATTTTTCCATGGCGCACTTGCCAAATCTGGTGGTGGTGGCATGGTTGGGAAGATTGTTCCCTGGTTGAGATATTTAGTGCGGTACAATCTGTTGCAAACTGTGTTTGGTTGAGTATGCATCTGCCATACACGTTTTTTCAAGTAACGCAAAGTTGTGTTGTTTGCAGTCCTGGATTCCTAACCCTCCTTGCTCCACCGGTAGATTTTCTTTGTTCCATCCTATTGTGTGTAGCTTTCTTGTGGTTGGATCATGCTGCCAGAAGAAATTTCTCACGATCTTGTCCATCTTCTTATGCACATATGCCGGAAGTAGTTGGGTTATCATGAGCTGGTTTGCTGTTGGAACGAGGGAAATGTTTATTAGCAGTCGTCTACCTGCCTTGTGGGTCGTAACTAACCTGTGAATACATGTAACCTGTAACTAAAACTTAAATGGATCAATGTCAGATATATGGCTGCTTGAAGATCAAAACTACGGAAGGAAAGCTAGGGATAATAAGCTATGTACCTAGATTATGCGTGGTGGATGTCTGTGGAGGTTTATCAAGTAGAATAATACCAGTAGGTCCATATAAATTCATTCCTTTATGAAATGTGCAATAAGTTGAGTCTCGCTGCTACAGTTTAATGGATGTGCGTTTTATTTTTAGCCTATATTGTAAGGGAACCGAAGGTGAAAGGCAGTGGCGGAGCCACATGAGGAATAGAGAGGACAGTTGTCCTCTCTAGATCAGGTGAAATTATTATTTTGTGGACGAAATTTTGATAGTTTAACAAAATTTTCCCAGCCATGGATTCAACTCATGAGGGAATAACCTAAAGTATTTCTCATCCATTTCTCTGATACATTATCTGTGAGAGTCCAAAGTGGTAAAGTGCTTGCACTGTAAACATCATAAAACTATGTATGTAGTAAATTCAAAAAAATTGAGTCTATTTGTTCACCATTTATATTTATTCCCCCAACCAAGATATCTTGGCTCCGGCACTGGTGAAAGGTAAACTTAAGAAAACATGAGGACTAGTTATTGCTGTTTTTTTAATTGTGAAAACTGATAGGTAATTTCAGGTATTAAGAATTCCGACACTTTGGTGAAATTACTTTATCTACCTAATTCCATTTAAAACATACGTATAATCAAATGATATAGATGACCTTTATGAAATGCAAATTTCGGACCTCTTAACTTGTAACCGCATTAAATGTTTTGTAATGGCTTTAACACTTTTAGTTTGGAACTCGAACTTAAGACTTTTAAAAAATAACTCTGATTAGTATATTACAGTTATTTCACAAATACCCTTGGAAGTTTTAGGCAGTATTCATTCTATGCTCATTTTATAGACCCGAGATCCAACCTCATTGTCTCCCTCTCTAATATCCACGGTAAACACTGAATTGAAACCCCATTGAAATTTTAACACAACCTTTTTTTTTAAAGAAATCAACTCCTTAAAGATCAATTATATGTTATCTTCGACCACCCAAAGTAAATCTATACCAATATCTCATGATATTAAACCATTAAAATTAAGTGATTTGTTTTAAAACCATATATCTATATATCATCATAAAACCCAACATAGAATTACTAACTGCAATCTTGTACATCATATATCAGTTTCGTTTCCTTCTCCTGATCTATTCGTTTATGTATTATCTTTACATCAAATCACCAATCCCAATCGGGAAAAATTAAATCTACTGATTTTGGGCGAAATTAGGGTTCTAAAGGTGAATGAGTTTGGAATAATTTGTGTTACTGTGTAGTTTTGAGATGGGGTAAAAAGATTTGATTGGTGGTCTGTAATTAATAATAGAAGAAGAAAAATCCCATGTTCTTCTTTTAGGATTTTTGAGTTTCTTATAATTGTTAATGGTAGAAGCCATAGGGGGAGCATCGACATCTTTTATGACCTGTGTTTGATTTGGATCAGATTACTTCTCATGTGGGGTCAAGGAAAATAGAAACAAATCTCCAGATTTTTTTAAAGGCTAATTATGTAATATTTGTCATGTTTATCAGAGTAACTTTACAAAAATAGTAATTATAAAGTTTCGATGAAAAAGTTGTAAAATATATTTAAAAAAAGTGGGTATGCTTAACTTGTATACATGGATACAAGTTAAGAGGACCCACATATTTTAAAGGGAGGTCATTGAATGCAAGTTTTAATGCTACTCACATGTGATATGGTGGTGAACATATCTCGATCACTTATCAACTTTAATTCACAATCTTGAAGATCTATCTTCAAAAATGGTAGACCTAAGGGTTTTTTTTCCTTTCTTGGAACTGAGATTATTAGAGAACACTAGTCATTCAGAGGTTTAGCCTTAGTGACTTTGTACCTTTGGAAGGTACTACAATCCGTAAAAGCAAGGGTGTTATCATCACCAGAGGATGTAGCGTGCAAACAAGCTATTGCTTTTAGTTTTCGCTGCCAATCTAGCCTTAGGGGATTACAATTGAAAAGTATGAAATAACAAAATAAGTCTACATTATCATCTATCATAATTGCATTTGATGATTTCCCTGGGTGCTTCCACTTTAACTTCATTTCCATAAGTATCTTCTTGTTGTCCATCTGGATGTTGCAATTCATGTTTCTCAGTTGGTGATGCCGCTTCATTGCCGCCAAAGCTCCCAGCATCGCACTTTCTTCTAGTGTTCCTACTTCGCAGAAGAGGGCTCGTTGTCCTTTGATGGATCCTCCTTCACATCTTTAATAACAATAACTATAATTGCTTTGGTTAAGCGTACCTGCCACATGTTGTTACATAACATAAGAGGATTTTGTTTTGTGATTTGGACATTCAAGTGCATGAGTTGGGTGGGGTTTGGGGTTGTATTGAGGGTGTATTGTGAGTGATGTGTACTGTAAACCTGGAGGTGGTTTTGAATGAGACCTACAGTTACTGCGGGGGATAGGGAAATATTCTGGAAAACTTTTGGCATATTGCCTTCCAAATGTACCATGTTGTAAGAGCGTATAGCTGACTCCATATGACATTTCCTAATGGACTGGTGGTGTTATTACTAACACAGGTCTCTATCCACTATCTGATGTTTCCCATGTTGCCGATTATTCTACAATTTATTCCCATCCAGACATCTCTGGTGAAAGAAAAGTGAAGCAAGGAGTGTATTTCAGTTTTCGGTTCCGAGTTACAAAGGCAACATATTGAGTCAATTGATTGGATCCATTTATTAAGGCTGTTGCGAACTTGTAAGATACTATTATAAACTTTCTATACAAAAACCTTTATGCGTGGAAGCAAATCCAGGGATCAATAGTGGTAGAGATGTTGCTTGGGTGGACCTGTTCAGAAATGAGATATTCTTAAACTGACTTAATCGTTAAGTTTTCTTTACTTGGTTATGGGCCAGATCAAAGTATCCGTGGTGTTTGTGGAATTGGTCAGGTCTATACTTGTAATATTTTGCCTATCTACCTGGGGAGAACTCGGTGTAAGAAATTTAGATTATATTCTTCGGTAGAGGGATGTATAATTTCCTTGACCTTGGTTAAAGTATTTTGAACCTTAGGTTTGATATCACTTTGCAAGATAGAATTTGGATTGTTAATGGGTATCTAATTATGTTTCCATAGATGGATATCCTCTCCATCCCCGATGTGTCATATTGCCACTTGTTGGATGATTTTTAAACCATTCCATAGTCCTTTTCAGAACCAAGAGCAGTTATCTTTTGGTTTTTCAATGTTTAATGGGAAAATGTTTCTGAAATATTTTGTTTCCAGAATATCAAACTATAAGGATTTATGATATTTTATCATTCTTTATGCTAGCTTGGCTAGTATTGCATGATTGAATTTTCCAAATTTCTTGACACCCAGGCCACCCTGGAAATGGGAGAGAAAACTCATACCAGTGCCATAGGGAACCATCCACAATTAATGTCTTTGGATGTCCCCACGATTATCGGGACGAAAGCTGATTGATAAGGGATATCAACTTGTCCAAATGGGATTTTAGTCCTATTGGCTAGCAGTTTTGAGATAATTTTGTAGATGGTATTACATAAAGATATGGGTCTAAAATCTTTTGGGGTTTCCGGGGAGTGAATCTTCGGGATGAGAGTTATAAAGGTGGAATTCAATTCCTTTAAAATGTGTCGGGATTTAAAGAATTCATGTATCATTTTACTTATCTCATCCTTAAGAAGGAACCAATTCTTTTGAAAAATATAGCAGGGAAACCATCCGGGCCTGAAAGTTTCATCTCTAAGGACAACAATATGGCTTATTAGTACTCTGATTTAAGAGTTCATCTTTTTGTATAAGAAAACAACAATCAAACAAAATGGTTCGCGGATGTGCGGAAAACCATTCCTTCTCCGATTCAATCGGCGTTATTCTCATACATGTATTTGATCCACACTGAAGTTCCTTCTCTTTCCCTTTGTTGGAACCTTTGGTCTTGCTCTGTTACTATATGTTTCTTTCCGGTTTCTTTATGTTATTGATGATGTAACCTTAATTTGCCATTAATGAAAAGGAATTCTCTGTTATATATATATATATATATTAAAAAAAAGCAGTGTTATATAACTCTTAATTACCATTTCCAGATACATCAAAGAAGAATAACTAGGAAATAAAAAAAAAGTTAAGAAAAACTAGAATAAAACAACACATATAATTAAAGATCCAACCAAACCGATGAATTCAATCAAATATATATTTAATCAATATTAGGTGATTTAAAATTTCCATTTTATAACTAGTACTCTAAAATCATCCATGTAATGTTACATTAAATTGAGATAATATTTTCATTATTCATTGTACCCGGACATTCAGTATCACTTGATATTAAATTAGACAGGGAAAAAAAATGACGAAGTACTAATAGAGATTTCAGTGAGGAAAGTTACTTGACTTTAGCTGTCGGATGACTCGATATTTCTCAACCTAAATAACCATGGGTGGGGAGGTTTTCTTTTTTCCTTCTCATGTTTTCTCGACAACCAAGGATCTATTTCTAGGTAATAAATCGAAGCATGGGTCTTATGTATTTGTTCAAAATGATGACTTTTCGTTGTTGAATAACTCATTTAAGATTCTGAAAGAAAGCTCATGAAAGTTGAGGGTATGGAGCAGCAGATTGGATTTCTCCTTTCTCCAAGAAGTTACTCAATTAAGACTATTAAGATCAAGTCTTATGGTGGAAGAATTTTATCTTCCAAATTATATGCCAACTAAACGCATGTTATAAATCATGGAAATGCAAGTTTAGTGGTAGAGATTTCCAAAGTGCAACTCGGATTGGCGTTTAATGCAATTCAGAACTGCATTTTGTTTTCCAGAGTGTTGGATTTACTTTAGATCAACCATCGTCTATAAGTGTGATTTGCATTGGCATTTGATGAAATTTAGAACTGCATTTTTTCCAAAGCATTGGATTTAGATCAGATCAGCTGTTAGGATATAAGCGTGAATTGGAATATCGATGAGCGTAATTTGGAACTGTCAATTTTAGTGTTAATCTAATTATATCCATCGCTTGGAATCAAAGCTCTTTTCCATGCAACCATGAAACATTCCTTGGAAAAAAACGTGGATGATGACCCCTATTTGAAGTTATTAGACGTGACATTACACACTTTTTCTAAACTTGGAATTACTTGGATTCCATCATAAGACTTGCTTTAATGATAGAACGAAAGAAAGTTGTGCTTATTTTATCAAAAGATTTCAAATATGGGACAAAGGAATACGAATTTTGGTGATAAGGTTTTGTATTGGTCACGAAATCCCTTTCTTTGTATGGTTCAAGAAGCATATGGTATCTTGGTGATTTGAAACTTGATAACCATAATTGTTGCAAAAGATAAAGTTGTAGATGGGGTTGATGATGCTTTTGCTGATTTAGTTGTTGATGTTGCTATGAATCTTGATGTTGTTGATGTTGTTTCAATCAGTATCATTCAAACACAGTAGAAGGAGATGTTCTTCCTGATAAGAAGAAAAACCTACAACCTTTTGATGAAATAAACAAGAAAAGTAAATAAGAACTAGCTATTGGGAATACAACAAGTAAACAAAATCAAAACACCCAAAACAGAGAAAATTAGATCTAAAACTGAAAATAATGAAAACAAGAGCTAATTAAAATCAAATGAAGTTTAACCTAGAACTAGCAGTGATAGACACGTTTTATTCAGTTTATAGTTTATTTTTTATAGCCTTGTTAGTTATAGATAATGTGAATCTCTCTTCTCCTCGAATATCATCTGCAAGTGAAAGAACTTTCATGGAGACCAAATATTACCACCACCACCACAAACAAATTTAGGGTTTCTAATCCTTGTGCTCTTAAACCCCTATTTGGTTTCTAAGTCTTCTATTCTTATCCAGAATCCCCAACTACATAAAGCCTTTCATTTTCTATTCAAGGTAAATAAATCACAATTACAACGGTAATTAAAATTAACGAAATCATGATTTGATCACTAGTAAAATCAAATTAACAATCATAGTTGCAATTCTGAATATAATTTACAATTCTTTGGATTGCTTAAGAAGACTGGATAATGAATCGATTCGGTGGAGAAGACTGGGTATCGATTTGATTTAGTATGTTGAAGATTATTAAGATATTAGGCTGTGATTTGAAAATTAATCAAGCCTATTGTGACCAGAAAATTTAAATCCTATAAATGAATAATATACACTTATTATGAGTAATCGAATTTAATTCAACTCGGTATTATGATTTGTGATTTCTTGGAAATTTTTTATAGTAATTCATTTTGAATTTTATGATAGGAAAGTGGAGATACCGGTATCGGAAAACTAGCCCGCAAGATTAAATAATTAGTTTTTTTTCTGATATGCAAGGGATGAATATAAATAAATATAAAATCTATGGGTGCTTCAATAATAAAATATATGGAGAATGATATAGTTTCACTCATATGCTGATAAACGATTGTCGTATACATTTAACGGCCTCTTCATGCTAGTTCTATCACGCAAATGCGCGCATTAGAGCACGACTCTTTGAATTAATTAGTAATCAAATAATGGTATGACAGTGAATTGGGTTGGAAACCTCCTCGAGATCTAAACATTTACGTGTATGACTTTTTGGGTCCATGAAAGAAAAAAGGTAATCTAATAAAGGTATCAATGTATCGACCACGTATCAATGTGTTAGGCCAACCACTACGGCACACCATTTCTCTTCCTTATCCCCTATTTGTGGAGAAGGGATATGGGTCACAAGGCAACCTCACTATAATCTGTTTTTATCCCTTCTCTATACTACAGTTTCCGTGTAAATAGTGCCAAATAGATATTGGGTATCCGTTTTTTTCCCAAATTCTTTTTCGTGTCGGAATATTTGTATAGGTAAAAAATATAATTTAGAGTAAAAAACGGAGATATAATAGGTAAAATGGAGATATAATAGTTTAAAAAAAAAGAGTTTTAATTTAAAAAAAAAGAAGGTAAGTTATAGTGTAAAACTTGGAAAACCAGAAACGGATACTGAGTATCCGATTCAACTGAAAAACGGAAACTAAGTATCTGTAAAGAATTTGTCATTTCCCTTCCCTACTACCTGGATAAGATCTGATCCAGTTTTAAATGTAGGGAAGGGATATACCTATAATTAGGAGACATGGAAGGGAAATTATGCACCATAGTGCTTGGCCTTATGGAATAGTATAAAAAAAGAAAAAGAAAAATAGATAAATTATGTGTCACTAACGAGTAACAAGTAGGGGTGAGCATTTTACCCGTTATTCGCGGAACCGGGACCAACCGTATTTTTGTGGATGGATGCCCAGACTGTTAGCTAATGGGTTGGACGCGGATGAGATTTTTGAAATCCAACGGATTACGGATTGGGCCCGGATGTAGCCTTGAAAATCCGTTGGAAATCCATATCCGTTAGATTAAGGGAATCTAAATACTTAAAGGCCTAGACAAATAAAGCTCCCACGTTGAACGGTGAGGAAACCCTCACTTCCTATTGGTCGAAATAAGTCTTTTTTGAGTTATGTGAAACGAGAGTTTTGGCGAGGTTGGCGACATATGATTGGTTAATTTTTTCTTTTTTTAATTAAGGCCGGGAAAACGAAATAAAAAGGAAAACCCCGCCTTACCTAAAAACGTGGATTCCTAAACTGAAGTGATACCTAATTAATCTCAAGTTATTCCAAAGTGATACCTAATTAATCTCAAGTTATTCCAAAACCGTGTATACTCAAAACTTAATTGCGATATATACATTGCGCACCATTATAAAATATCACTTCCAAGAATCCAACATGTTGTGCCAAATGTATGTGTGTGGTATCTCACATCAATCCACACCATGTTGTACTTAAGTTTCACTAACATCACTTGCCATGTAATCGCAGACTGATGAGTGCAGACAATGTGCACGTCTGTGATGCAGCGGTCCATGTAAGATATTCTACCTATCCATTCACTTTTCGTTTTTTCTATAGTAACTCGAGATGAAGACTTTACGTGAAACACGCTCTTGGTTGCATGTAAACATCCGCTTTCAACTTATTGTCGTTGTTCGATCAATTTGCGTGCATATAATAATTAAGAAGATTAACTATCAGTCGCTAATTAAAAAGGGTTTAAATACGCAAGGATCTTTCGTCGTTAGGGAAAACGAAATTCCTAGAAACAAAACCGTACGAGATTCCATTGCGAAAAATAAATTTGTTAAGAGCATTCAGTTAAGGATAATTAGTTTATTTGATCATTAAATTTGTTGATTTGAGGTTTGTGTAACCTTGCTAGCTTTGAGTTCATGGTGGCCCTAACGGGTATATTACCGGTATAGGACGGAAGGTTCAATGCCTCTCGGAGGAATGTATGGAGAAAAACGAAAGGGATTTGGAAATGAGAGAGATGATTAGAGAAAAGTGTATCCCCCGTTTCCCAACGTTGGCCATTTATTCTCAAGTAGCCTGTGACGTGATTGCAGCTGATTATGACAATTATGCTATTGTTTCAGGGGCTAAAGACACAAGTTTCATTCAGGTAACATAGGGACGGTATACACCTATATAACTAGCGATATTCATTTGCATATTGCAGTAAACCACAGGTCCGGAACCGGTTACATAGTAATTGTATGATATTTCTAATCAAGCTCTGGTCTCGAAATTTCATATTTACTCAAAGACGTACGCCAAATCCTGGACCAGAACTCATTGAGAAAGGAGTTTATGCATTAAAAATCTGGAATTTTATGGTAATCCATGTGAAGATTAGGAAATCGCCCCGCGCAGACCAAATCAAAAATGCATCGCCACGGGGCGGGACGTACACCAAATCAAGGATGCATCCCCACGGAGCGGGGCTAAGCCCCGCGCACAACAAATTAAAAATGCATCCCCACGGGGCGGGACGAAGCCCCGCGCACCCCAAATCAAAAATGCATTGCCGCGGGACGGGGCGAAGCCCTGCACACCAAGTTAAAGGATATAAAATGCCCGGTGCGTAGCACAGGCACAAATCTAGTTTATATAGTTTCTAGAAAATATATAGATAGTTTTTGAATTTTTAAGGTGTTTGCTTGGAGTGTTGTCCATGACACTTTTATATTTATATACATATATAAAATGTGTAGGTTCTATAAGAAGTCATCTATATATGCTTTATTTTTTCATTATAAAATTTTAACTAACACAAATCCATTGGATTATCCGCACCCAATCCGTTCATCCGTGCATCCATTGGATGTTGGATTGGATGCGGATGCCAAATTTGAAATCCATAGTGAATTGGAATGGATACGGATGAGGTAAAAACCGGTTCATACCCGCCCATGCTCACCCCTACTAACAAGCACCAAGTACCAACTGATACAATTCCGGTCAAACCCAAGGGCGAGGCTAGCTTGAACTTGAAGCATGGGTGTGCAAGCCCAACTAGCTCCTGAGCCTAAGTTTTTTAAATATTTGACTCCCAAGTCCATTTTTGCCTAATTGCATCACCTAACAAGATTTTTGCAACCCCATAGCAAAAAAAATTTCCACGTCCCTGGTACTGCTTCAAGGTGTCTATGATGGAGTTTTTCTTTGAGCAGGACACGATCCATTATACACTATTCAAATTTGGATGATGCATACAGGTATAGATAATTTTCTTTCTTGGCTAACTACGATGTCGGCAAGAGAAAAAATGTGATGTATATCAACAGTTCATTAACATCATTCGAACCTAGAATTTTGTTTTGTTCGAACTCCCCATATCACTCAACGTCTCTTTTTGTAAGAAAATTTTGTGGTAGAAGTTGTTATAAAACATCGTGGGGTTGGTTTTAATAGTTCATTATCTAGTACCTGTTGGAGGATAATTATTGATTGCTGGACAGGTATAGATATATATTTCCTTTTCTAGTTAGCTAGGCAGTTAGACATACAATTCTCAGGGGTTTTTTGTTCTCCGTTCAAAAAAGCTGTTGTTAACCATCTAGAAATGGAGGCGTGTTCATGGTTATGGGAAGCCAAGAATCACAACAACGAGCTCACCCAAGCATTTTTTACGTTTTCCATCATCTTAATTGGAATTGCAATTTCGTGGTACCTATGGGTTCGTAAGAAACCAGTTGATCGTTATTCTAGGTTGCCGCCGGGTCCTCTAGGTTTACCTGTAGTCGGAAACGTCCCATTCATTGATCCGGAGTTACATAGGTACTTTGCCAAATTAACCAACAAATATGGACCCATATTTAAGCTCAAACTAGGTAGCAAACTTGTCATTGTTTTGGGTTCACCAGAATTAGCTGAAGCTGTCCTTAAAGAATTCGACTCGACATTTGCAAACCGGGCTCCTACAGTAGCAGCAATGTCATTCAGCTATGGTGGTGCCGACATGGTATTTGCTGAATATGGTCCACATTTGCGAAATGTACGTGCATTATGTGCTCGAGAGATTCTGAGTAAAAACACCCTCGACTCGTTCTCAACTCTTCGGAAACAAGAAATTCGAAGAACATTAAGAAGTATTTACGCGAAAGTAAACTCTACAGTCGACGTAAGGCAAGAAATGTATCTCACTATGCTTAATGTGATTATGAACATGTTGTGGGGTGGCACACATGATGATGAAGACAGGAACAGAATTGGCGTGGAATTCGGCCGTCTAGCTGAAGAAATGATCAATAATTTAGGGAGAACCAATATTTCTGATTTTTTTCCTGTTCTTGAAAAGTTTGATTTACAAGGAATAGACCGACAAATGAAAGAGCTTATTTCATGGTTAGATACATTCTTCGAGTCACTTATTGATAAAAGGGTGAAAATGGATCATGAGTTAAAACTAAATGGTGATGAAAATAGTAAGAAGAACGAATTCAAGGATTTCTTACAAGTCTTTCAAAAACTTCAAGACCAAGGAGAATCCAAAACTCCTTTTACCACAACTAACCTCAAGGCTTTGTTTATGGTACGTATATGTGCATATCTACCTTTAAGTGTTTTTCTTGTCCTTTTATTTTATGATTACAGTATTTGTGATTAATAGACCAAAGTTTTTGACAGAATTTGGTGGTCGGGGGGACAGATACGTCCGGGGTGACAGTAGAATGGGCGATGGCCGAGTTGATTAAGCACCCAAAAATTATGAAAAGAGCCCAAGATGAGTTAGACAATGTTGTTGGGAGAAACACCAACGTAGAAGAATCTCACATATCCAAATTACCTTATTTGGGTGCAATCCTAAAAGAAACACTTCGTTTACATCCCCCGGTGCCGCTCTTGGTTTCTAGGTGCCCAAGTTCAACCTGTAATGTGGGAGGCTATGCTATCCCTAAAGGAGCTCAAGTTTTTGTTAATGCATGGGCAATTCAAAGAGACCCAAAATACTGGGATAATCCATTTGAATTCCAACCAGAGAGGTTCTTGCAGAACACCAACAAAGTCGATTCTATTGGATCCGATTTCCGATATATTCCATTTGGTTCGGGCAGGAGGAGATGTGTAGGTGTTCCTTTAGTAGAAAGAATGGTACCTTATGCATTAGCTTCACTGCTGCATTCATTTGAATGGAAAATGCCAGAAGGTGTTGAGATTGATCTTTCAGACAAATTTGGAATTGTTGTGAAGAAAAGCACACCTCTAAATGCAATCCCACTGCCAAGATTATCCTATCCAAGTCTCTATGTTTATACAGATTGCTAGCTACACTGTCCTGTATATGTAGACCAGTCCAAATTCTTAATTTTGAAGTGTACTTCCAAATTTTCTTGCTTTCCTTTTTTAGTTCATTTCTTAATCTTTACAGAATTAATATGTGATGCATGTGATCCATATTTACTCTATACTGTTAACGAGTTCCATGCGGGTGGTATTTAGGATCCATATTTTCTAAGCCTCTGTCATGATGAGTGTATTAAGGAGTGTTCTTATTTTCAGTTTGATTCCTACAAACTGTATTCGCATTTCAAGTTGCCCAGACATTGCTGAACATAACTTCACAGCAATGTTGCCCAACCACTATGGAATTTCATTACCTTGGGTAATCACTGCTGTGCATTACTCTCTAGATATTACTAAAATGCACTGTTTCTCAACACCCCGTTAGGCCGCTTTCCTTGCTTATTTTAAGAAAAAGAAAAAATCGTTCCGTAGAGTCGCAATATATGGCCTTAACCTGACGTTAAATCCTGCTTGATCTACTTGTCAATGATACTTCTGGTACATCCATTATCCATACGTTATCTGAGTCGTATAATTTTGTCTAACCGATGAAAGTGTCGTCAATAATCAATTTTTTGTTTCAGCTGAGAAAGATGGGTGGGGATTCCTCGAACACATGTTCAAACTGTGGTGTATATTCAAGCACAATCTTTTATCCGCCAATCAAACTGAGATTTTCTTCTTCAAACCTCATCTCTTTAAAGTCTCTTTCTAATCCTAAATGCAAGTACTAGATATTGCGTATGCGAGGTATATTTTAGATCAATGCTTATACAATAATAGTGTTTATTGTGTCACGCAACGGTTAGGATATATTCATTTGTCTAACTAGTGGCTGGGATTTTCTTTTCCCCTCCCAGTTCCATCAAGCTTATGCTCATCCGACGGCTTTAGGTTGTAACAGGAGTTGATGATTTTTTTTTCGTGCGCTTCGTTTAGTGTACCCCACATTAATACCACTTAAAAGGAAAATTTACTTTAATGCCCTCCCTCAACATTCCCCGTTAATCCGTTATCATTAATGTTACAACTTCTCCGATTAATATTTCACCTAAACCCAATTTGGATTGTCGATTTGATTTATTCCTCTGTACTATCTTCTTATCAATTATTCTGTAACGCCTCTTAGTGTCCCCTTGATCATTTTACGCCAGAATTAGAAATTTCACTTTATTTGTTTTCATCTTCAGATTAGATCTTGGAAATCAAACCTCAGATTAGGGTTTTATTTGTGTTCATAACAAAACCCCTAGGAGCATTCCACCAACAAAATAATTAAATCCAGGGTTTTCTTAAATTGCAGAAGTGATGAATATGCCAGCAGAATCATTCGATGGAAAGAATTTTGTAGATGAAACTCCATCAACTCCTCCACAATAACAACTTCTATCTGCAAACTTCATTGAGGCTATTGATTTGCTATTGATCATGTATGGGTAGGTAACAGATTTAAACTATTGTTGTTGTTAATGTAATTTTGGTTGAATATACTAAGATTTATACATGGTTAAAATTTCAAGTTCATTAGTATGTTAAATTTTCAGTCTATGGGGTTGAAGTGCTTGAAAAAATGGCTGAATAAAAGTTTTACCTGAGAAAGATTACTATTGGAACTCTCATTACTGACATAGGTGGAAGTAATGAGGTGAGTGTTGCCACTGAGTTGTGTAAGAAGATTGTGAATGGTAACGATAAGCCAATTGTTCATTGAGATCGTAAATGGTCGTCGCAGTGGCGGTTTAATCGGCCAGGGTTTTGGTATTTTCTATTACATGGTAGTGATTGGAGCATTCCTCCAAATGTATTCCTTTGTAGGTCTCTGATTACGGGCTTTATGTTTTGGGGAAGTTAAGTTTAGTTGTAAGAACCACCAACACTTGGAATCTAACTGCAATCTGTGTTACAGTACATCAAGAGTAGTTCAGCGATTCCTGAGCTTGCATACTTAATGCCCTAACTGTTTTTGTTTCATGATAGTAACTTTCTGCTTCTTGTTTTTCCCAGGGGAACACAAAGAGAAATTCGATTTTGGGACAATTGGATGCTTCTGTATTGTCTGTTTCTTACTCCCAACGTAAATTACAGGTACCATTTTACCTGAATTGCAGTATTTTTGGAGACATTGGTTAAGAATGTTTTGAAGCTCTGAGGGGATTCAAAAGGTATGGAAAAAATATTTTGAAACTGATAGGAATGAAGAACGAGTAATTTAATTTTGAAAATATGAAACTTGAGTTGAAGCATGTTAAAAATGAAAAATAAAAACACGTTGAAGCGAAATTTATAACCTACATTTCTTTATAATTTCAGTTTGTCTTTTATTTGATCGAACTATTGAATTCGTTTTATGTTTTGATTCATTCTTAT
>JAJJMB010000395.1:15098-28390 GCA_023531105.1 Papaver atlanticum | reverse complement strand
TTTAAAGGCTTGTTGCACATGCTAAGTGCAACCGACGATGCCTGCGATAGTGAGTTAGGATTTTATTTTGTAGTTTTAATTTTCTCAGGACTAGCAAATAATAAGTTTGGGGGTATTTGATAGACACATTTATGTGTCTATTTTCATCTCTATTGTGTATATTGTTAGTACCCATTTTTGTACTAATTTTTGTATTTTATCCCTTTGTAGGTGTTTTTAGAGAAATAGGCTTTTGCGGCGAAATTGGCTCGAAAAGTTGTTGAAGGCACCTGGGAGGGCATTTGCTATTCGGACTCTCATCTTGGATAAGGGGTAACCCATTTTCAGGCAGCTGCTAAGCACAGACCGGGATTGGATAAGGGGAGGTCATCCCTTCATTTGAATTAAGAGTTTTGGCGGGGGGGAAATTCTTCACGCTGCGCAATGAAGAACAGAGTATAGTTTTCGATTTTGGGTTAGTTTTGAAGAGATTAAAGCTCTGATTTTTCTTGGGCTTGCTTATTAACCATCAACAGGCGAGGTATGGGTGATTGAATGGACTGTTTTGGGCTGAATGATCGGGTTTTTATAAAACAGGGAAGAAAAATAAAATAAAAATGGAAACAGGCAAGTTTCGAATTATATTTGGAAGTTACGTGCTATATTTTGCAAGGATTTGCTTGTAGAAGCATAAGAGGATAGTTTGGATAATTCAGGAAGGAGGTGAAGTGATTAAATAGGTTAGAATATCCAAAACTTGGCCGAGAAGAAAAATTTATTTTTGGGGAAGAAAAAGAGATTTTGATCGAGTTTAAACCGAGTTGTGAGGTATATATAAGCTCTCGGGAGGCTAAGTAAGGGTTGGAAACACTTTGGAGAAGTTTAGAAGAGAACAGAGAGCTGAAATCACGAGTTGAAATTTGTTTCTGCTGCTGCTGCGAAGAAGAACACGAAGAACATAAGACCCTCGGAGTCAGTTGCAGAGGCAGACTTATTTTCAGTGACAACGAGGTACGGTCGCATCTTCCTGCAGTCACTGAAGCCCTTCAGCAACGATTCAGACGTCTGTTTTAGACCTTCATCAACTAAAGAATCCGTTGTTTTAACACTTTTCTCCCTTTTAATCAACTTTTGAGCCATAAACATGTATTTGAGATTATGATTAATATGAGGAGCTAAACCCCATTGCTGAGGCGATAGAGGAAGCTATTTTTCCAACAAAAAGTGGTATATTCTATTTTATTTATTTTATTTCAATTATTTTTATGATTATTTGCCCTTATTTATAATTGTTTGAATGATTTTTGTTAAGCAATTGTTATTTCTTTTGATAGAGCATGCTTAGCCATAGGTTTTTGATGCTTTATACTTTGGATTTACACTTGTTATTTTGAAAATCTACATGTTGCAATAGTTTAGAATCAAATTAAACACAAAAATTGAATAAATATAAATATTGGATTTAATCACTTTGGACTTGGAAAATAGTGGAATCTTAGCCTTAGTATTCTTTTAATATTGATATCAACTTTGTCAGTGTTTGTTTTAAATATCAGTGATTTTTTATATTTTTAGTTTTAAAATTTAAGTCTAAAGTTATCCTTCACAAGTTCGAGAATCGAATCCCTATTTTTACTACAACTACAAAACACATCAATTACTTCAATACTCTCTTCTGAAATTTTAACTCAGTTTCAAAATCAACCAAAGAATATGATCAAAAGATGAACACTAAATCGGATCAGAAGAAATACTGATTAAAACCAAACGTTCATGCAAAGAAGAATGTGGAGTTAATATTTATATCAATTGTAGTGATGATGCTAGTGGTGGCGTCGTTGATCGGGAGACGGGAAAAAGAAGACACCAGCAGGGAGAGAAAAAAAGAAGAAGATGACTTTCTTTTGTTAGCAGGGATAGTGAAGTCATTTTATATCAATTACCTGGAATTGGATTATATTCCATCGTGTCGTGAAAGGAATGAAAAATGCAGGTTTTGACGGAATCAAATTCCAATTTTTTGGAGACTGTTCGGTTGGGGGAATTGACCATATTCCCTCGGAATCCAATTCTTTGGTTCTCAATTATCCGAACCGAACACGTTGTAAGTTTAACATTGTAAGTTATTTCTTGCGTTAATTTGTTGTGTACCTATAACTGCAGGAAATCCTACAGCACACCCAAGTGATAAATCACACGAATTCTAAGACATATTCGAGAGCTTAAATCAAAGTTCTTTCTATTATAAATTTATGATAAAGATGATGATGATAATACAAGTATATGATTTTACAAAAGCTTACCCTCACTTCCTCTCAACATATCTCTCTGAATATGAATTATCCAACCCCCTTTTACAATGATCTATGGTCTCTATTTATAGGCAAAAGTAAGTAATGGAATACAACTCATTTTACTTCGCATATTGTCACACAATCCATGTGGTTCTACTTTTTACTTCGCACAGATCATTTTCAATAAAGTTCTCCCCTCTCTTTCGCCGATAACTTCGATAACTTGTCGGTACAGCTGTCTAGATTTCTTGTTTAACAATTCATCTTCGCCTGGAACTATTTAAACGGCTTTTCGCATAGCCTTTCCTCGCTAATTGTCTCTTCTTTCAACTATCTTTATCACGCTTCCTGGTTACCTTGAGATATCTTCTCTTATTACATATTTCGCAGGTTTGTCTTTGAAGGGAAGAACTCTTACTTCACGGATCCAATTTTCGTAAAAGTAGTTCTGACAATTGACTTGACTTATCACTGACACTCATCCTCGAGGTTAGACAAAAGATCTTCTGATGAGATTTATTAGTCCATTTCGTGCTATCTCGTTCAACTACGTGGCGAATAGGTTTTCTGTACCTACATTTTGCCTTTCCTCATTCCATTCGCAAGGATTAAGAGTGGAAAGAGAATCCTATGATTCGTAACCGCCACGTCTCCGACATTCTCGCCTCCACGTCACATGTTCTGTTTGTAACCGTCTATAACCAGTTCCACTTCTTCCACCGTTTTAGTGACCTTCCTTAGCCGGTGGTTTACTACCTCACTATAAATACCTCGATTGGTCTTCTCTCCTCCTATTTTCTTTTAATCTCCTTCTCTCTTCTTTCCGTTGCTGTTGCTGCTGTTTTCTTCTAAATTTACCAGTTCTTCAATCACCACCTCCTTCTTTATCTAATCTCTTCAAACCCTTAGTATTCATATTCATGGCTCCCAAAAAGACTCCATCACCTACATCATCTAAAGGCTATGAAGATTTTCAGACCGAGTTCAAACATAAAGGTCTTTCCCTCTTCCCTACGGTAGATTCTTCCATTGATCCTCCTGTTTCAGCAGCAAAGAATATGGAACTTAATCACAGATGGATTCAGTCTGATAGGTGGTCTTCCAGTAGAATTATCATCATTGTGGGCCAGTTGAGAGATGGTCTGTCTTTTCCTTTGTACGATCCATAGAATCCCTTCTTCTATGAAGCCCTCACCAAGATCCAGCGTGGCGTCTTTCAGCTTAGCGGAAACGCAATCCGCATTGTGAATGAATTTGCGATTCGTTCAAAAGGTGTCCCTTCTCATATTCCCAAGTTTGCGAAGGATTACAATCCATAGGATTATAACATCGATTTTTTTGTTGCGAATTATTCTGATAAAACCATGAGCACAAGGAGATACCAAGAATGGGGTATTAAGCTTGCTCGAAATACTCTGGAAGATTCTTCTAAAGCTCTTCTTCAAGATGTAGATCCTTTTGGTCGTGCGAAGAATAATCATCTTCGTTGGTCTAATGATGAAGATTGGATGATGTTCCCTTTGGTTGTCGAAGGTCCCTTGATCTGGGGTATTGATCCCGATGGCCATATTCGCACTGGTCCCCTCCCTGAGCATAATCATTTCGCTGATTACGAGCCTTGGAAGTTCAAATGGTCTGAGATGCCTCTTGAGGTAATTCTCATTCCCTTTCAAGTTTATTTGTTTTTCGTTGTTGATATTTTAACCATATTTTCTAATTTAAGTACCCTACTCCTCCTCCTGGTTTAATTAAGGATCGTAAGAAGCGGGATCCTACAGTTGAGTCTCACGCTTCCGATCAGGTATCAATTGGTTATTTTCACTTCGTTATTTTTATTGTTAAAACTCTCTTTCTGATTTTAGATCTCGCAGGATGATGACTCTACTGGTCCTCAAGTTGCTCCTAGATTATTTAAGGGTCACAGGAAGCGTGATCATTCCCTGGAGTCACCTGTCTCTAACCAAGTACTTTCAACTGCCTTTACTTCGTAATTATTTATTTTGAATTGCCCTTTTAACTTCGTGTTTTGCAGAATAATCCTGTCAATCCTCCTACTGTTGTTGGTCATGCGAAGCGTGTTCGTTTAAGTCTTGTTGAGTTAACTCAGGTGAAAGATTCTCAAATTGCTTCGCATCAGATAATTCCTCCTCCTCCAACACAACAACTCCCTGGTTCTCAAAAGGGGGTTTGTTCTTCCGAACTTCCTAAGGTTGTGCAGCCTCAAATTGTCAAAGTGGATGAGTCTCCTAAAAAGTTTCCCAAAGACACTCGTGCCCAAGATAAGGAGAAATTTAGCAAAGATAAGCAAAAGATGTTCGAAGTAGAAGACCCAGTCTATCTTCCTGATCTTGATTTTCTGAGGAACATCTATGCTTCGGCTCAACAAAACGTGGCTGTTAAATCTCCTGTTGTTGAATCTTTTATTGCGCTTTGTTCGGATACCTTCACAATCTGAGATGGAGGATGCTTCACTGGCTTTGTGTCTCAATCAGCATGCTGCTTTGATGGCTCTGGTAATATTCCATCCTTCCTTTTTTTTATCGTTTTTGGTATATTCCTATCTCACTTTCTTTCCATTCTTCATTAGGAATTCAATCATCACTTCGCCAACATCGTGGAAACTAGCGCATCCCGCGTGAGGATGAATTGTGCTAGAGCTCACATCCAAGAGCTAGAGAAGGAATTTGCAGAGGAAAAGAGATTCTCAACCAAGTTGGAGCAAAAAGCTGGTGAATTTCGCTGTAAGTCTTTCTACTTCTGCATGCTCATTCCTTGCCTTCGTTTCTTTTTTTTTGTTCTTATTTTGTTCCTCGTCAAGCTCGATGTATGAAACTTCAAATGAATGCTGATGAAGAGAAGAATTTGGCTGAAGATACTCGCATGGAGAAATTGGATCTTGTGACCCAAATTAACTGTTATGTAACTGAGAATGAGATATTGAATGAGAAAGTTGAGACCCCTTTTTCACAATCGGACCGTTTGACTGTTGAGTGCAAAACAACAAGGAATTAAACCTTCATCTACATAAAGAAAACAAAGATCTGAAGGTTGTGCTAAGACGAGTTGGGAATTCTCTCACAACTTCCAGGAATCTCCATTCTTCATCCTTAAAGTTAATTGAACGATTAAAGCAAGATAAAGACTGCATAATTAAGAGGAAAGATAATTCTAAGGTAGATATTCGTAAATCTCGCAACGAAGTAGAAGATCTAAAACTGAGAACAATCGCTTAAAATACGAAGTGACCTTCCTTCTTTCTCGTTTGGAGAAAATTCAGTGTAAAAGACCTACTAACCCTTCCCCGAATATAAAACCCGTAGAAACTCGTCAGATAGATGATTTTTTATAATTCGCTCTAGTGAGGATACTTCTGAATCCGGTCATGGTAAAGGATGGGATGATTCGTATCACATGATCTGTTCTCAACTTGAAGCTGCGAATCTGGAGACTTCAAGGCTTGATCATTTAAACATGGATATTCAACAAACTTTGAATTCTACCATCCTTCTCAAGGAAGGTAGTCTTTAGATGCTCTAGGCAATTTTTATTTTATTTTATGGTATTTCATTCATCGTGTTTCTCATCTTCTTTCTATCTTCGCAGAATCCAAGCAACACTATAAGAACCAGATCGTTCACGTATCTCGTGAGAAAAATAACCTTGTTGATGAGGTTGCCAAACTCAAGAAAGAAGTCAAGTATCTGAATAAAGATATGACTAAGATGGAGAAGGATGCTGCTAAAGTTGCGAAGTTGACTCAAAAGAACATTGAAGCTTCGAAGAAAAATTTCTTTGATGAGTTTTGTGATAAACATGGTCTTCCTCGTGAACCCCTTGTACTTTAAGAATTTTCTGAGGATGAACCTTCGGATGAAGAGAAGTCTTTATCTGACAAGGAGGAAGATGACGAGAACGACGAGGATAGCGAGGAAACTGGGGATGATGCTTCGAAAGTCCAGACTGTTATTCCTACAAAGCCAACTAATGGGCCTTCATCTTCAGCAAATCCTCTACAAGGTACCGTTGTTGGAGAAGAAGCTATTGGTGAAAAAGAAGCTACCGGCGAGGAAGAATCTACTGGTGTCCTCCCTCTGCAGCAAGAATTACCTCTCCCATCCTGATCTCCTTTTCTTGTTGTCTTTATCTCTTACCTCGTGATTTTACTTGTCTTACTTTACTTTGAACTGGGCGTTCCCAATCTTGGGGGGCAGGATACTTTGTGTCTCTTTTGCCTTTAAGCCTTTAATCATCATGTTTTTGGTTATCTTTCTCCTGTTTCAAAATTTCTATCGAATACTTGGGGCAATATGATTAAGAAATATTTTGCGTGATCATAGATTGATATTCAATATATTATGATATGTTATGCGCCTATTTGTGATTTAGAATAAGGTTTAAGAGACCACCTTCATTTTCGGAAGTAAAAATATTAAACTTTTCTCCAATATATATTTGCCTCTGTTTTTTGCTTTCAAGAAATGAGAGTTTTAAGAGCACAAGTCATGCGAAGGAAATACCTAAAAGGATAAAAAGTATAAAAGTATATACTTGCCTCTTATTCTTTTTGTAGTTCCGAAGCATGCCTATATTTCTTCGTACGTTACTTGTTTTCTTTGCTGCCTCAGTTCAACGTTAAATTGATTTCACTTTCTTATCTCTCCTCGCGTGGGGGCTCGAATTGATTCTTCTTATCACCTTCATACTTCGTCACTTTGTAATTTTCCTGCAATATTAGTTGTTAGTTTATAATAATGTCGTACTATTCATAAGAATTTTCCTTTTGCTTTGGCTTCATAGATTTGCCTCTTTTATTTATTTTCGTTATTATGGATTTTGCCTCTTATATAGTTGTGAATTATTATTTCGAGGTCTTATTGCGCCTCCTAGTTAAGGTCTTATTGCGCCTCACCCTATTTTTTCAGGGTCTTAATTTTCTCGACGAAGTCTCAGGCGCTCATTATTCTCGCGGATAATGATCCATCAACCTCACCTTAGCTTTTGTATTGTTACCTCATCAGGATATTTATTTCGCGAGAATATGGCAGGCCTAGTTATTCCCATGAATAATAGCCCCATGATATTGCCGTCTTTTGGTCACACAGCTCCCTAATCTGGAGGGTGCCGTCTCTTTATATTCCCCCTGGCTGCCCCTTTAAGGAAGTTAACCCTCACATGCATGTTGATCTCTTTCCATCCAGATATTACAACAGTCAGTTGTTTTCGTGACTTCTTATCCCTTCGCCGATGTGGCCACGACTTGCCATACGGTCATGGCCGGTAACGCTCCAGACATCCCAGGCACCCGCGGCTCAACCGAATACGTCGGCGCCCTGGTCATATTTTTGCACCCCTTACCGAAGGCCGTCATAAAAGGGACCCTTGGCGGATAGTCTTATCATTGCCCCTATTTAATATCTATGAGAGTTGTTCAACATGACGTGCGTTAGGACTTACATATGTTCCTCTTGTACTTTCGTACGAACTAGGGTGCACGCCATGAGTCCCCAACCTTCCTAAGCGAAGGGTTTAAGTTTCCTTGAAAACATATTTATTGTATTTCATGGGTCTTATCAGCCTCCTAGTGAGGTCTTACTCGCCTGTTGAAGAGGTCTTATTTCGCCCAGGTTGAATATTCATTTTGCTCTTTGTATTTTTTTGTGCAAATAAAAGATATTTCATTAGGTATTTGATCTGCTAATGAGTACATATCTTTTCCTTTCTTTATTAATTTGATACTACACTGGAATTAAGGATAATATTTTTTGATATAAAATGGATTCCAGGGGTGATCCAGTCACCGGCCTTACCTTTCCACCTCGCCATATATTAGATTTCCTTCGTCATCTATATCTTTTCCTTGACAATCCTCCAATTCATCGGCTCTATTGCCCATAACTCTCTTCACGATATATGGACCTTCCCATGTAGGTTCCAACTTTCCTCCCGGCCCTTTCTGATAAGGTGGTATTTCTCGTATCACTAATTCTCCTGGCACAAAACTTCTCTTTTTACTTTTTTATTATACTCTCGAGATAACCTTTGGTGATAATTTGTCATGTGTCGAAGTGCAGTTTCCCTATTTTCTTTTAAGTCATCCAACTTCGCGAGAATCAGATCTGAATTTAAATCTTTTTCCCATGCCTCTCTCTTAGTTGTGGGGATGATTATCTCGGTAGGTAACACTGCCTCTACTCCATATGCCAAGCAAAAGGGTGACATTCCTGTGGAATCTCGCCTTGTTGTTCTGTACGACCAAAGCACATTTGGGACTTGTTCACACCATCCTTTGTGGTAGCCTTCCAACTTCTTTTTCAATGTGGTTGCTATTATCTTATTCGTCGCCTCTGCTTGCCCATTACTTTGTGGGTAAAGCGGAGTTGACTTGCCTGATTGGATATTGAATGCATTGAATAGCATCATCACATTCTCTCCTTCAAACTGCTTTCCATTATCAGAGACAATCTGCACAGGAATCCCAAATCTGCATATGATGTGCTCAAGAATAAAGTCATATACGTCACCAACTCGTGTATGTTGTAATGTTTTAGCTTCGACCCACTTTGTGAAATAATCCGTTGCTACTATTAAATATCTTCGCTGCTTTGTACCAGTCACGAATGGTCCGATAATGTCTATTCCCCAAATAGCAAACGGCCAAACACTCAGTATAAAATTTAAGCTCGTTTCTGGCGCGTGTATTCGTTTACCGAATCTCTGACATTCTTCGCATCTTGTAGCAATGTTCTTTGCATCCTCGTGCATGTGTGGCCAGAAATACCCTTGTGCCTTATTCTTGTGAGCTAGTGACCTGGTACCACTGTGGTTCCCAGCATCCCCATAGTACAGTGCCTTCATTATTTCAATCCCTTCTTTTTGCGACAAATATCTTAGCAATGGGCCTAGGAAAGATCTTCGGTACAGGATTCCTTCTCGCAATTCATAATTCGTCGCTTTGCTCTTAATCTTATTTGCCTCAAATCTGTCACGAGGTAAATCTCCTCTGATCAAATATTTATGAATGGGAGTTTTCCAATCCCCTTCATCTAATTTATTCTTCGCTTCTCCATTCTCCATGAGCATGATTTCTATCTCCTCCTCCTCTTTTTTTACTGATGGTTGCATTAGTCGCTCGATACGGACATGTTTAACTTCGGGATCGATGATCATTGAAGCTATAAAAGCTAATGCATCAGCATGTCTGTTATTTCCTATACATATGTGCCTCCAGATGATGTTTGGTATTCGATAAGAATATTCTTTCATGAGTTTTAAGTATTTATGCATCGTTGGGTCACTTGCATTGTATCTTCCTTCAATCTGCCGAACCACTAACTGTGAATCACTGGTTACCCTTACTTCTTATAGCTTCATTTAATTAGCTATCCTCAAAGCATGTACCACTGCCTCATACTCCGTTTCATTATTGGTTGCCTTATATTCTAATCGAAAGCAATAAACTATTCTTGCTCCTCCTGGCGAAGTAAATACGATTCTGATGCCTCCACCTGAACTGTTTGAAGATCCGTCAACAAATATCTCCCATCTTTGCGGATGGTCTTCTTTGAGTAAGTCATATGGGTCTGGACGGTCTTTCTCCATATCCATCATTTCCTCTACTCCTTCATCTTCCACTGAAGGGAATTCGTCTAAAAACTCCGTAATTATGTGTGACTTCGTAGAAGTTTGAACTTCGTATTTTATTCCAAATTGATCGATTTGAGTGTTCCATCTTTCAATTCTCCCGACTCTCTTCGTATTCTTCAGGACGGATTCTATTGGAACTCTAGTCAACACCATGATCTTATGGGTTTGAAAGTAAGTTCGCAGTTTTTGTGATGTATATACCAAAGCTAATATCAATTTCTCAATCTTCGGATAATTCTTCTCAGCAGAATTAAAAATCTTGCTGAAATAAAAGATTGGTTTTTCCACTCCCTTATCTGAGCGAAGTAAGACTGCACTGAGAGCATTCGAGGTAGCTGCGAGACAAATTAGTAATTCCTCCCCTGGTTCTGGATTAAATTTTTTTTTTTAACGACATGATTAGATCTTTTGGATCCAAGCGCATGCTTCTTGTTAGCAGATTACATGGTAATTCCCGTGAATCCTGCATTCCACGCTTGTTTAGGCGACGGAGACAGGGAGAACACACACATATTGCTATCCAAGTGTTATTTATTCCGATTGGTCTAATTGGTCTGGTTTTTTTTTTTTTTTAATAACTCAATCACTCTATTTCAACCCAGCAGACATCAACATAAAAATTTGCAAAAACAAAAACAGAAGTAATAGGATGATTCCGAGATACGGTGAAACTATCATGTTATTTCTAACACCTGAGCTCCGTGATTTTATGAATAGACTCTTATAGACGTTTCCATCTAATCAAATTGGTTCCTCAACTCCTAAACCAAAATGCTTCCATCCACTTAGATTGGTTAGTGCCATCCTTAATAGGCATAAATTTCTAGGCTCTGGAGTTTAAAATGCAACTAAAAAGTTTCACCCATACCCCCAAACTTAAATCTAACATTGTCCTCAATGTTCTAAAGATAAAATTAAAAGAATGAACAGTGAGAAACTGTTACCATTTGAAGCAAAAGAGTTAAGGAAAGATATTACCGTGTTGCATGAACCATGGGTTACCTCCCAAGTGCTAAGTTTAAAGTCTTCAGCCAGACATCAAGTACCATGAAATGGCTAATTCCCTTTCCAATCATATATCAGTAGTCGAAATAACTGTGGGTCATCAGAACCAAATAGCACTGCCACTAATATGAGACAACTGCACAGGATTAAAAAAATTAACAGACGGAGCACAACCTTATTGAAAGTTTCTTGCAAGACAGCTGGACCTATCTGGGGCGCCCACTTGGGATTCATATGGATGTCTTGACAAACAGATTTATCCGAATAACGGGTCTCTAATAGATGGATTTCCTCTTTGATAGTATCGGGAGGATCGGGTTGTGGAGTCTGAATAGACTTAAGTAATACCTCAAATGCACTAGGCTCGAGTCCCAAGTTAGGGACTTCTAATGGGGAAACTTGACGATCAGTTGAACCATCACTACCCCCAAACTTAGGGTAATCACTACTCTCCGTAAGACCTTTAACTATGGCTTGAATTTATGGATCCTCGGAGTCTTTAAAATACTCAAGAGCTTCTTCCAGTTCTAAAGTTTGGTCTTCTATCTCACCTAAGATAATTGTCTCATCAAATTCATCTAAAGAATCACCAAACAAAGTGTCGTCCCAACTATCCTGAACTAGATCCTGAACCAAAGTACTAATCATATTCACTTCCTCTAAATCAGAAGGTTGTCTGGTAACATTAAAGACATTTAGTTCAGTGGTCATATTACCAAAGGATATGTTCATGAGTCTGGTTCTACAGTTGATAACAGCATTAGACGTGGCTAAAAATGGGCGACCTAAAATCACCGGTATTTGATTCTCTGGGTCAGGGACAGGTTGTGTATCTAGGACTACAAAATCCACAGGATAAATAACTTGTCGACCTCAATAAGAACATCTTCTATCACACCACGAGGAATTTTAACAGACCTATCAGCTAACTGCAGTGTTATCTTGGTGGGTTTCAATTCACCAAGTCCCAGTTGTAAGTACACATGGTACGGAAGTAAGTTCACACTAGCTCCTAAGTCAAGTAAAGCTTTTTCTACCCTATGTTTTCCTATTGTGCAAGCAATGGTAGGGGCACCTGGGTGGTGTTCTGAATGATCGAACTTACATGACAGGCTAAAAAGGCTTTTTTAGGGACACTAAGCTTCCGCTTTCGCGTACACATATCCTTGAGAAACTTGGCATAAGCCGGAAGTTGCCTAATTGCTTCTAGTAACGGAAGGTTTATGGTAACTTTCTTAAAAACCTCCATAATGTCATTAAAGTTGGATTCATTTTTTGTTGGTACTAATAGCTGGGGAAATGGGGCTCTAGGCACAGAATCAGACCTCTCAGGGACTGAATTGACATCATCAGAAACTTTATCGGTCTCCTCAGCTATGGGTGGTCCTGAGGGGTGAGATCCTGAGGGGTGAACTACAGTATGTTCATTATCGGGCATGGTTACCTCATTGTCTACAAATCTACCACTCCTAAGGGTTCTAATAGCATTCAATTGATTCGATGGTTTTGCACCTACTTCATGAACTCCTCTAGGGTTGGGTTGTGTTTGACTAGGAAACCTACCTTTTTCTCTCAGAGACTCATTTATCAGACCTACCTGGGTTTTTAACTTGGAAATAGCCTGACTATTTTCTTGTCCTATCTTGTTACTAGCTTGTAGACTTAGTTCTACTGATTGCTGAAATTTTGCAGTTTGCTGAGTTAACAAAACGAAAGACTCCTCTAGGCTTAGGATTCTCTTATCCGACTGATTCTGAAACTGACCTTGTCCCGAAGGATTCTTAGCATAACTAAAACCCTGGGGAGCATTAGAGTTACTATACTGACCTTGATTCTGGCCTTAGACCATGAAAGGCTCGGATGGTTTCTCCAACCCGGATTATAGGTTTCTGAATATGGGTCAAATTTCTGACTATTATCGAGTCTAGTGTTATTTTAAAGAGCATTGGCTTGCTCTTCATTATTCTGTCCTTCCCAAAAAGGATCCAATCTACCACTAGTGTGACCCACTTCTAGAGCTTCTAACCTTTTAGCTATCGCAGCTATCTTGGCATCTGATTCGTAGCTTCTTTCTACCCTATTAACGTTTCTTCTGCTTAGAAGAATTGTTTTCTTGGGTTCCCTACTATTTTCCCATTGTTGGGTCTTTTCGGCGATTTCATTCAAAAATGTCCTCGCCGCATCAACAGTTTGGTTCTCAAACCCACCTGTACACAAAGCTTCAACCGTGGATATTGTGGAATAATCTAAACCCTCATAAAGGATTTGAACTAGCCTAACCTTTTCTAAACCATGGTGAGGACATTGTGTTAACAAATCATTAAACCTTTCCAAATACCTATACAAAGATTCTCCCTCTTGTTGTGAGAA
>JAJJMB010000395.1:0-10098 GCA_023531105.1 Papaver atlanticum | reverse complement strand
CTTCCTCCGTCGCCTCGGCTAAGGGGTTTAGCTCCTCATATTAATCATAATCTCAAAATACATGTTTATGGCTCAAAAGTTGATTAAAAGGAAGAAAAGTGTTAAAACAGCGGATTCTGCAGTTGCTGAAGGTCTAAATCAGAAGTCGGAATTGTTGCTGAAAGGCTTCAGTGACTGCAGGAAGATGCGACCGTACCTCGTTGTCACTGAAAATAAGTCTGCTTCTGCAACTGTCTCTGAGGGTCTAATGTTCTTCGTGTTCTTCTTCTTTGCAGTAGCAGAAAAGTTTCTGTATCGACTCCAGTTGATTTTTTTACGCTTCTCTAAGGCTCTAAACTTTCCCCTAAACTTTGTTGCCTCTCAATATGACTCGAATCAACCTATATATATCAACCAAACCCCAAAATCACTCGAGTTAATCCAAATATTTTCGTTTTTTTCTTCACAACACGTTACGGGATTTTAATCTTCTTTTTACGCGTCAACTTGGTTTCCAAACTCTCTTAAACTCTCCCAGGACTGAATAAGGACTCCATACACTCCAATCTTGCCGTAAACTCTTCACAAATTCTTTTGTAAACAGAAAACAACTCAAAATATGAATTCTCCCTGTTTTGCTCCAACACGGATTTCTATCCCTGTTTAATCGATTCTACAGCTCATACCATACTTGTTTATCCTTAACAGGGTTAACCCAACGAAAATCATCCCTTGAATCGCCTTAAAAATCATCCAAAATTCGATCAATAAATCTGCCAGTAAAGAAAAGAATTTCCCTCCAAAATCTGTTTTAAAAATTTGAGAAATGTGACCTCCCCCTATCCAGTGCCGGCTTGTGCTTAACAGCTGCTTGGAAATGGGTTACCCCTTATCCAAAATGAGAGTCCGAATAGCAAGTGTCCTCCCAGGAGCCTTTAACAACTTTTCGAGCCAATTTTGCCGCAAAAGCCTATTTCTCCAAAAACACCTACAAAGGGATAAAATACCAAAATTAGTACAAAAATGGGTACTAAAAATATACACAATAGAGATGAAAATAGACACATAAATGCGTCTATCAGTCACTCCCCAAGTTTATTTCATTCGTGGGTTCCACAGCTGCGAAATTCATGACTGGCTCACCAAGGGGAGATGGTTCCTTTAATTGCTACAAGGGGTCTCCCTCTTTTTCGGGAACCTCACTTGGTACGGCCCATCCTTCTTTCGCTTTGGTCATGTATACCATCAATTCTTCTTATTTCTTTGCTTCCAACACTCTCTTCTTCTGTTCCTTCTTCTTTTTTAGCTTTTTTTCGTAATTATGGACATCCTTTTCGTTGCAATCTCTCGCATCTTTTAAATCTCCTTTTATTTCGCCTATTCCGTTTGGCATTGGGAAACGAATTGCTTGATAGAAAGTTGATGCGACTCCTTTTATCCTATGCACCCAGGGTCTGCCTATAAGTGCATTGTAAGGTGAATTTACATTTACCACGTAAACGGTGACTTCAGTTTCCAGCTCTCCCGCAAATATTTTCACAATCAATTCACCCTTTGGTCTTGACGCCACTCCATTGAATCCATATATATTGTAAGTAGATGGCACGAGATCAGAGTCCTTGTATCCCATGGTCTTGAAGGCATGATAAAAGAGTATATCCACTAAAATCCCTGTGTCCACTAATATCATGTCCATCGCCCATGTCTTCCTATCTCTAGTGGGATCATCCTCTCATCGCGAATGTTTTCCAAAGGTTAGTATTATAACCAATGGATCTGTATGTGAAGCTCCTCCTTCAGGCGCATCCAGAGCTGAAAATGAGATTGCCCGCTTCTGCCACTCCTCCAATGGTTCTTTCTTCGCAATACTAAATATTTCATTCCCATCGAAGTCCCTCTTGTGTACCCTCCTTAACACATTATCATGGAAGTTCTCAATGCTCTTCGCAGAATGTATTATGGAGTTACAATTCAATCTTTGTTCCCCTCTTTCTATTTCGATGAGATATACCGGTGCAACTTATTGGTTTTGATTATTCTCACGCGGTGGTGGTGGTGGTAATGCTTGACTCTCTAAGAAATGGGCTAACTTTCCCCACTCTATTAAGCGAAGTATCATTCTTCGTACGTTAATACAATCATCAGTATGATGTCCATGAAAACGATGGTATCTGCAAAACTCATGACTCCTCCTTCCTGGTGGTGGTTCCATTCCCATATTTAGGGGGGTAGGAATTTCTTCGGGTAACACAATTGCCTCCCATACTTTTTCCAAAGTAGTGTTAAGTCTTGGGAGTTTCACATCTTCGAATGCTGGTGCATTTTGTCTTTGTTCTTCGTATCTCGGGTTTTGGTTATTTCTTCGTTGATCCCCTGAATTATTACCTCGTTGATCATAATTTATTTGTCTCGGTGCGTCATAGCCTCTATAATCTCGATTGATCCATTCTGGGTCTCCACTTGATAATGCCACCATCTATGCCTGATTTATGTTTGAAGGTTCCCCTACCTCGTATTTCGAGTCATTTTTCCACTACATGTGTCATTCGTGGTAGAAGACGCGAAGTTCCTTCCTTTGATGGGACTTGTATTTCATTAACTTCTTTCTGCTTCTCTTCTAATGCTATATACTCTTCTTGATACTCCCTTAATTCATTCATTGTTAACGAGTTTCTTATTATAAATATTTGGGTGTACAAGAGATCAGTTGGGATTAGAGCATTCATGAAAGCCACAATAAAATTCTTATCGTCTACTCTTCATGTGAGTTCACTACAAACAGTCCTCTATCTCGTCACAAGACCTCGCAGACTCTCACCAGGTCTTCGCCTGAGATTGAACAAGGTTTCTATTCCTGGTCTTAACATGTTATTACTTATATAAGTTATCAGGAATATCCTTTGCAAGTCCCTAAACAAAGAAATAGATCTTTCTGGTAATCCATCGAACCAAGCCAATGCCTCTCCCGTCAAAATTGCTGGAAAGTATTTGCACATTACAGCATCATTATGTCCCCACTGCATCAATGAAAGAGTGTACTGTTTCAGGTGTTGTACCACACTTTCTGTTCCATTGAATATACTTCCAAAGGTTGGCAGTACGCATCTCGCTGGGATCCTTGCATGTAATATTTCATAAGTAAATGGGGATTTATCGGCTTCTTCTATTGCCTCTGCCAGTTGCACCCGTCCTCCTCTTCGTGGATTGTTTATCAGTGTTCTCATTTCTCGTAATTCGTTTAAAACTGCTTGATTCAAATCTCTTTCCCCTCCTTCGGGTACATATCTTCTCTCTTCTTCGTATATTATTTCTTCTTCGCGACTTCTTTCTTCTTCGCGTGCCCTGAAAAAGCGGGGGTACAACAACCACACCTAATATTTCATTTGGCAATCTGAATAGACAAACTCCAATATACTTTCAATAGAATCAACTAGACAGTCAGACTCAATCTAGAGAAAAGTATATCAAAGAGTTTTATATCTCTATTTCTCAATTCAATCCGCAATCAGCAAATAGGAATTTTCGAGCCCGATTGAATATAAGAGAAATAACTTGAACGGTACCAAAGACCAATGTTCAAGGATCAATCAATTTCAATCAACAACCAAAAGTTGGATTTACCAATTGATCGATACAACGCATAACCTGTGATATTTCTATTGTATAACAAAATATAATGCGGAAAAGAAATAACACAGACACCAGAAGTTTTGTTAACGAGGAAACTGCAAATGAATAAAAACCCCGGGACCTAGTCTAGCTTTGAATACCACATTATATTAAGCTGCTACAGACACTAGCCTACTACCAATTAACTTAAGACTAGAATGTAGTTGACCCCTAATCAATCTCAAACTGATCAAGGTACAGTTGCGCTCCTTACGTCTCTAAACTCCAACAGGATTCTACGCACTTGATTCCCTTAGATGATCTCACCCACAACTAAGAGTTGCTACGATCCAAAGTCGAAGACTTGATAAACAAATCTGTCTCACACAGAAAAGTCTATTGGAATAGCAAATAATAAGTTTAAAGGCTTGTTGCACATGCTAAGTGCAACCGACGATGCCTGCGACAGTGAGTTATGATTTTATTTTGTAGTTTTAATTTGCTCGGGACTAGCAAATAATAAGTTTGGGGGTATTTGATAGACGCATTTATGTGTCTATTTTCATCTCTATTGTGTATAATGTTAGTACCCATTTTTGTACTTATTTTGGTATTTTATCTCTTTGTAGGTGTTTTTGGAGAAATAAACTTTTGCGGCGAAATTGGCTCGAAAAGTTGATAAATGCAACCCAAGGGACGAGTGTTATGCGGACTCCAGCAACGGATAAGGGGTGACCATTGGATAAGGGGTAACCTTTCCCCTTCACGTTCAAATTCAGAATTTGGGCGGGAAACCAAAAACTTAAAAGTGTGTTTCCTGGCAGATTTGGTGATGGATTTTTAGAGGTGTTTGAGGTCGATTAAACCTCTAATTTTCATAAGGTAGACTCCTTATGGGTCTAGGAATCTAACATGTGTGTTTAAATCGATTAAACTGGGCTCAATCGACGGGTTTTGATCTCAACAGATAAATATGGAAAGTCACGTGTGTGACCGATTTTAGGAAATTTTAGAGAGATTAAAGGAAAGATTTTCTCCCCAAAGCTTAATATATATCTAAGGAAGAGTTTAGAATCGATAGGAAAGCCCAGATATGCGTGGAAATTCTAAAACAAGAAATTGCCGCAACTTTGACGTGAAGAGAAAGAAAGAGATTTCGGAAGATTTTGGAGAGATTTAATCGCTCTTTTTGATATAAATAGATTGGTTGGGTCATATATAATGGGTGTGTAGAGTTTGGGTAGCTTAGGAGGGCTGAGGAGTGAGAAATCAAGACGAACAGAAAGTTACCTGCTGCTGTTTTCTGCTGGTGCGGAGCTGAAGAACACGACGAACATAAGACGCACACTGAACAGTCGCGAAGAACACGAAGAACATCGACCCACACTAAACCGTCGCAGAAGCAGTCTTATATTCTTGTTCATTAACAGCACTTCAGTTGTATCGGTGATTCTGTAACGCCATAAAAGTGTTGCAGATTCGCTGTATTATTATTTCTCTTCAATAAAAACACCTTTTGAGCCATGTTTCTATCTTTTGAGCATGTTTTTACCATGAGGAGCTAAACCCAAACACTGGGATGACGGAGGAAGACGAATATCATACTTGGGGTAATTTTATTAATTCTTTTTAAGACTTTTGCATTAATTTTAATTGAAAATATGATTTGAATTAATTGGTTGTCATTTAATTTGATGATGTATGCTTAGCTTAGGTGTTTTGATACATCATGCTTAGGATTTACAATCAATGTTTTGAGAATCTACCTAGGCAAAAATAGAGTCCTTGTCTTTCTTGAGATAAAATTGTCAAAGAATTAATAATTGAACCTTATGTTTTGAATTCGGTGGAATCCCGAATCCCAGTACCTCTCACCATTGTTTAATATTTTTGTATATATTTTTATTAAATTTAAAAACTCGAATCTTCACAAGTCCGAGTGAACGACAACCTTACTTACCACTTTAAAATTACATCAACAACCTAGTATTATCAATCATCTCACAATAATCTTAGTCGTATGGTAGCGAAACAAGATATTGTGGAATCACAAACGATGAAACGAAGATATTTGTAACTATTTTTATCTTGCCTATCGGAGATTAAATCTCGAGCAAATCTTAGAGAAGATAGTACTCAATACGATAGAACAAAGCAAGATCAGAACACGCAACTACAGAGAAAATACTTGGGTCTGGCTTCACAATTCCAATGAAGTCTTTAAGTCGTTAACCTACAGGGTATCGTGAAAAACCTAAGGTGAAAGGAGAATCGACTCTAGTCGTAACTAGTATCACACATGAGGTGTGGGGATTAGGTTTCCCAGTTGCTAGAGTTCTCCTTTATATTGTTTTCAAATCAGGGTTTGCAATCTAAGTTACCTTGGTAACAAAGCATTCAATATTCACCGTTAGATGAAAACCTGATTAGATACAACTTTCAACCGTTAGATCGAACTTAGCTTGTTATATACAAATGAAATGTACCCTTATTTAGGTTTATGTAACCGTACCTAAACGTGTACACCATGTTGGCTCAACAGTAGTTAACCGAGGTTAGCTATATGATCACTCTCATATCAACCTTATTCATCTTAACCATAAATAGTTCAAATGACTCAAATGAAACTAGTTAAAGAGTTGTTCAATTACTATATTCTCATAGAAGTATACAAGAACACAATTGAAGCAAAATCGGTTTGACTCACTCGAATCAATTAATGAACATTATAGCCACGGTTTGCAAAGAATGCATTCCTTATTATATAAATGTATTTGTTCATGTTACAACCAATTTTAGAACTTTAACCATTCAAGTATGCAAACGGGTACGCATACTTGAAATAGCCGGACCAAGTTTGGTTTTCGCCAGTATGCTAACGGGTACGCATACCTCCAAACCCAGCAGAAATTCCCGGTCACAAACCTTACGCCAGTATGCGTACGAGTACGCGCACTTAGGTTCCCGGACTTCTCAAACCAACAGGTACGCATACGGGTATGCATACTATGGTTCCCGGACATGGATCTCACATATGCAAGAGTGCACAACATGTTTATAATCCAATGTTGGTTAAGTGTTCTAAAATCTATTTCAATCATTGAAACATTCTTAGAAGATGACAATAGCCGTTTTCATAGACTATTAGCATCCAAGCAATTTTCAAGTTATTGAAATAATCATAACGAAACATTCCAAGTCTACATCAAATGATTGTATCACACAAACCATGTTAGCTGTTACTCGACGATTTTCACATGATCATCTTTTGACTTTCATCAAGAATATAAGATGAACTTGGTGGAAGAGAAAGCATACTAACATATATTTCGATAAATATGTAAGCGAGTTAAACTCAGCTCGAAATCTCAAATGTGTATAATCGAAAACTATGGTAATACGACTTTTATCTCAATATAGGAGATAGAGTAGAAATAGACTTTCCAAGTGATAGATGAGTTTCAGTCTCCACATACCTTTTGTTGATGAAGTTCCACAAGCTCTCCTTAGTAGTTCTTCGTCTTCAATTGATGAATGTCGTGAAGTCTAATGCTCAACTACACAATATATCCTAGTCCGAGACATTATAAGTAGACTAGAAATCAAGACTTATAGTTTTGATCACTATCATTGACAAACAAGCTTGAGATAACAACGCTTGCGAGTTCGACCGAGCAGTACTCTAACACGCTCTTTCTTATTCGCGTGTTCTTTCTTCTTAGAATCTTCTCCTTTGATCCTCCCACCTAGTTTCTTTCAGTGCTCTTCTCAATCTTCTTTCTTCGCTATTATCTCTTCGTCGACGTCTTCTTCGCTCTCTTCTTTCCTCCTCATCATCAGTTATTTCGAGTTCGTTGTCCCTCTGATTTAAATGCCTCCTTCTTGATAAGCTTGTTCTCGTTATTGAGTCTGACTCTTCCATTCGTGAGCTGTTGGCTATTCTTTCTTCGTTAAGTTGACGATTTTCCAACACTAACTCTGTATTCTTCCTTGCGAGTCGTTGTCGTTGCTCCACCAGATCTCTCTCCCTTTCTCTTTCCAAACGAAGTCTTTCTCTTAATTGCTCAATCGTCATATTTTCCTCGTCAATATTTTCTTTTGCTGCTCCATGAGTTGGCGCCCCATGTTTTGCTGTTGGGTCGCACCTCGTCTTTCACCTGCAATCGAAGTTTCCCCTGTCTCCATTCTTCCTCTTCGTCTTGCTTCCATCCGTTTACTCCTTCTTGTTGCTATCAGGTGTTTAGATATGTTTGCTACTCCCGTCATCTCGAGTCTTCAACTGGTGTTTTCTGACTGAACTTCTACTTCCAATACCATACCGAGTTGCTCAACCCACCGAATTGCTTATGGATCTTAATTGATGATGAATATTACAACCAAATTTGTTATAAACTCCTCATCTCTAAACCGCAACAACTCCCTCAAAGATTTTATTATTTATTCTTTTTTAGATCTTGATCCTAAATACAAGTAAGGACTTTCCCAACTTATGAAATCAACTTTTGATGAATGTAAGAGGAAAATAACTTACCAAAAGATCAAGTGAAGAAGATTCAAACTAAGTTTCCTTTGAAGATCTTGGGTGAGAGCAAACTCCCAAACCCAATTTCCATGTTTCTAGCGCCAAAATGTAACTGCAGGAAATCCTACAACACACCCAAGTGATGAATCACAAGAATTCTAAGACATATTCGAGAGCTTAAATCAAAGTTCTTTCTATTATAAATTTATGATGAAGATGATGATGATAATACAAGTATACGATTTTACAAAAGCTTACCCTCACTTCCTCTCAACCTACCTCTCTGAATATGAATTATCCAACCCCCTTTTACAATGATCTATGGTCTCTATTTATAGGCAAAAGTAAGTAGTGGAATACAGCTCATTTTACTTCGCAGATTGTCACACAATCCATGTGGTTCTACTTTTTACTTCGCACAGATCATTTTCAATAAATTTCTCCCCTCTCTTTCGCCGATAACTTCAGTAACTTGTCGATACAGCTGTCTAGATTTCTTGTTTAACAATTCATCTTCGCCTGGAACTATTTAAACGGCTTTTCGTATAGCCTTTCCTCGCTAATTGTCTCTTCGTTCAACTATTTTTATCTCGCTTCCTAGTTACCTTGAGATATCTTCTCTTATTACATATTTCGCAGGTTTATCTTTGAAGGGAAGAATTCCTACTTCGCAGATCCAATTTTCGTAAAAGTAGTTCTGACAACTGACTTGACTTATCACTTACACTCATCCTCGAGGTTAGCCAAAAGATCTTCTGATGAGATTTATTCGTCCATTTCGTGTTATCTCGTTCGACCACGTGGCGAGTAGGTTTTCTGTACCTATAGTACCGGAAAAAAGAATTCAAATACAAAAGATCTTATCATGGGTTATAGATTTTGATAAACAATTTAAATTTCTCTTTCTTAATTAGATTGAACTCACTTTGAGAGATTTAGTGATGATGATTTCTTTTATTAACCCGTCAAATAATACCTTGATTAACCAGCTCTCAAAGGTGATTAAGTTAACATTTTACGAAAGGTTTGAACAAAAATCCGGGGTTTATCGTAGTTGATAGCAATAAAAGAGAGGAATGAAGTTGGTTGTTTTGAATCGTGGTTTTTGTGCAAGGGTAGTGTTATCCAACTCATAGGAAAGTAATGGGTTGGTCATATCGAGTGAGTTGACTATGAGTTTTCTACTCCCTTGATCCAAAAACTCCCACCCTATAACAAAAGTGATACAGAATAGGAGTTCCGTCACTGCCCGCATCCAAAACTTGGTTGCATTAAACATCTTTATTGAGATACTACAACAACAACCAACCACTTAAACTTGATAATAAAAATGGCACTACTACTACCAATCCAATTTTCAGTTCTTCTACACAAGCCCTCATTTCATCTTCCTTTCCAAACTAAAACCAGATTCATTGTAAAAGCATCTGAATCCTCTTCATCATCATCAGAATCAGAACCCAAACCTGAACAAGAAAGTTCTTCGTCAGTTTTAACATCAACACCCAAAAACACTAACAAAACGGGTCTTGGATTTGGTTCTTCATCATCTTCTTCAAATGAAACTAATAAGAAAAAACCAGGTAAAAATAGAGAAAGGGCAGCTGTAATTCGTCGAACACCATTGCAAAAACCAAGCTTTTTGTCGGATAAGAATAAGAAAGAAAAACAGGTTTCAGTAGAGCAGGGTGGGATTGAAGGTGCCTTTGTTCTTACATGGTTGGGTCTTGGTTCTCTCATTCTTATTGAAGGACTTACTCTTTCTGCATCAGGTAATCTTTGCTTTTCTTACAGGTTTTTTTTTCCCCCTCAATTTTAGTTACAAATAATACAATTGCTTGACCAATTAGTTGGATGATTAAAGACAATGTGATAGTTAATAAGACTATCTTGAGCAATTGAAGAAAATTTTGTTGAATTGGGTTAGTGTTTGAAGGATTATGACCTAGGGTTTAGGTTTATATCTTTGTGGATGATGTCTTTTGCTA
>JAJJMB010000374.1:0-11293 GCA_023531105.1 Papaver atlanticum | reverse complement strand
CACAAGTCTTACGAACCTATTACTACAACAAAGTTGAAATCACATCACAAGCTCCGATATTGGAGAGGATCTGAGAGCAAGACACCATCTAATGCTGAAGTTCTTTTATTTGTAGTGACATGTGTGTTGCAGGGCTTACTATCAAGCATATCAGCTTTAGTAAGAAGATCCAATGTGTATCTTGTTTGAGTCAGAATAGTTGAATCAGGTGAAGTAGTCAAAATTGCTTCAATACCTAGAAAATAATGGAGCTCACCCAAGTCCTTCATTGCAAAAGATTCACTTAGCTTGGTGATTAATGAAGTAATGAAAGAAGCATTGCTGCCTGTAAGAACTATGTCATCAACATAGAGTATAAGTACCACTATAGCTGTAGGAGAGTTGAAGATAAACATAGATTGATCTATATTTGCTCTAACAAAACCTTGCTGTGTAAGAAAACAACTGAATTTTTCATACCAAGCGTGAGGAGCTTGTTTAAGTCCATATAGTGATTTCTTGAGTAGGCATACATGATTTGGTTTAGCAGAGTCAACAAAACCTTGAGGCTGGTTCATGTAAATTGTCTCTGAAAGATCTCCATGAAGAAAAGCATTGGAGACATCCAATTGCTTGATAATCAACCCTTTAGATAAAGCTATAGTGAGAACAACTCTTATGGTAGTAATTTTAACTAAAGGTGAAGGTTTCATTATAGTCAATTTCATCCTGTTGAAGAAATCCCTGATCTACAAGTCGATCTTTACACCTATCAACAGTTCCATCAGACTTTAACTTAACCCTGTAAACCCACTTAGAGCCTAAAACATTCATACCAGACTGAAGCTCAACCAGAGTCCATGTATCATTTGCTTGCAGTGCTTTAAACTCAAGCTCCATTGCTGCAACCCATCTTGCATCTTTAACTGCTGACTTGTAACTCTTTGGTTCAATTGAAAATGAAAGAACAGCACAGAAAGCATGAGGGGTTGTAAAGTAGGTAACAAAATCAGGAAGATATTTAGGTTTAGCGATACCATCTTGTGCTCTTGTAAGCATTGGGTGAGTGACAGGTACCACAGATTGAGAAGTGGAATGTTCTTCATTGTATATATATTCATCAAGTAAGTCTGATGAAGTAGTTGGTAAATCTGAAATAGGTGTTGAAGTTGAAGAGGTTACTTGAGGAATGGGAACAGTAATAGTGGTTTGTGAAGAAGATGGTGCCAAACAGGTACAAAAAAGGGAAGGAGGTCTCATCAAACACTACATTCCTTGAGATGTAAACTTTTTTAGATGCATTATCATAACACCTATAACCTTTGTGACTAGTACTGTAACCAATGAAGGTACACTTTGAAGATTTAGGACTTAACTTGTCCTTTCTGTAATCACCAAGAAATGAATAACATGTGCAGCCAAACACTTTAAGCAATGAATAATATGGAGTTTTTGAAAAAAGAACTTCATAAGGAGTAAGAAAGTCAAGCAACTTAGCTGGTATCCTGTTGATTAAATAAGTGGAAGTGATGAATGAATCAAACCAGAATGACTTGGGCAGGCAAGCTTGCATGGAGAGAGTGTTTCCCATTTCAATAATATGCTTGTGCTTTCTCTCTGCCAAGCCATTTTGCTGAGGTGTGTCAGGACATGAAATAGTGACAATGATGCCACATTCATCTAGATACTCCCTTAACTTCCCTTTGACAAGTTCAAAGGCTCCATCTGTTTGAAACACCTTAATATTTGAAGAAAGAAGATTCTCATTGATAGTCTTGAAGTGTTTGAAGCAAGCTACACTTTCAGTTCTTTCTTTCATAGGATAAATCTAATGAAAATGATTGAAATCATCAATGAACAAAATGTAATATATGTAACCAAGTGTAGGTAATTCTGGTGCAGGCCCCCATACATCACAGTGAATCAAGCCAAGTGGAGAATCAGCATTTCTATCTGAGGCTTTAAAAGGTAAGCGTTTACTCTTCCCCGCTGACATGAGTGACAAATAGAATCAAATTCTGAATGTAACAATTTTATTTGATCTGTGTCACTAAGTTTATGTACTATCTTGTGAGCTGGATGACCCAAACGTTTGTGCCAGATGGGTGAAGTAGTAGTGACTAAGACAAGTGTTGTGGGTGACTGAGAGGCAGAGCTGTTGATGGGATAAAGATTGTTGGTTTTGAGTCCTTCAGCTAGCACATGTTCTATGGAAATGTCCTTAATTTCAGCCCCATGGTGAAAAAGAGATGGTACAGTGATGTTCATCAGTGAATTGTCCCACAGAAATGAGATTTCTTTGAATAGTAGGCACAAAACACACATTTGATAGGTGAAAAGATGCAGTTGAAGTATGAAGCATTGAATCACCAATTAGAGTTATAGGAAGAAAATTTCCATTACCAACCATCACCTGAGCTGACCCATTATAATTTGAGGTGTTAGTGAGAAGGGTATAGTCATTTGTAATGTGATGAGAAGCTCCAGAATCAGGTAGCCAATCAGTCGCAGCTGGATAAATAGACATCTCAGAGAAAGATACGGCATTAACTTGAACACATGCATCAACTTGAGGTTTGAAGTTTTTAGAAGGAGGGGTTTTGGGTTTTGAATATCTAGATGGAGTGTATCTGTATTTACACACACTAGCTGAATGTCCAATTTGTTTACAGATTTGACACTCCATGGAGTCATAATCAACATATATATATGAGGGTTTATCAGATCTAACACCAGAACCAGAAGTAGAACTAGAGCCAGAACTAAAAGTGTTCTATGCAAAGAAAACAGATGAAGCAAGATCTAAGGCTGCTGTAGATTCAAGATCCTGACTTTTCAACCATTGTTCATGGTTTATGAGTCTAGATGTAAGAGCAGCAAAAGTAAGCTCAGTATCACGATTCTGAATAACAACAATAAAGTCATTATAATCCTTGCCCAAACTTTGTAGGATGTGCATATTAATATCACTTTCAGAAACAGGATCATGAATGGCAGCCAAAGAGTCAGTGATAGTCTTAATCTCTTGAAGATAATCGTTACAGATTTAGACCCTCTACGTATATTATACAGCTGATTTCTAAGCAAAGATTTACGAGCAGAGAATTGATTTTTAAATTTAGTGGAAAAATAAGACCAAACCTCTGCAGCTATGCTACATCCAAGAACATATGAAGTAATAGATGGAGAGAAGGTTGCATTCAAGCAGCTATTGACAAATCTATCCCATTTGAGCCACTTTGGATAAGAAGGATTCGGTGTAGCTGCATCTCCAACACCAATGGTGACTGATGGTGCAGGCAAAGAGCCATCAAAATAACCAAATAGATCTGTACTAATCAATAAAGAAGACATCTGTGATTTCCACACCAAGAAGTTGGTATCATCAAGTTTAAGTGATATGAAGTGAAGAATTGAAGTAAATGGTAAGCCCGTAGTAATTTCATAGTGTAGAGATTCCGGTGGCGGCGTCATTGAAGAGAAGTGAAGTTTGATGAAAGTTTGGTAAAGTTTGATAAAGTTTAGTAAAGTTTAGGTGTTATAATGGTGGTAGCAGCGGAAGCAAGATAAGGATGAAGGAGAACCCTTAGATGGAACAAACCCTAGCAGATCGCATCCCTGGCAAAACTGATACCATGACAGAATTTAGTAAAACAGAATTCATTGATAAGTTGTTGTCTTAAACAGACAGTACAAGCTAGTACTCCTTTATAGAGGAGTTTTTTTGAAGGGCAAGAAAAGCTAGTACAACCTTATCACAAAGTAAAGATAAGTCACATGACTCATAGATGACTCAACACAGTGAAACAAGTAAAACAGTAAAGCAGTAAAACTCACATTCACTCTAACACTAGAAAAACTAATACTTCATATAGTTTCGAACATCAATATAGAACAGAAGTGTCTCATATGATTCAAGTTAGTTCGTTTGTACATATTATGTATGAATACTCTAGCTAATATTCATGTTTTCACCATGACTGAACTTACTGCTCTATTACAGGTAAACCATAATTGAACACCACACTGTATTAAGACGCTACAGACACTAGCCTACTACAAGTTAACTTCGGACTGGAATGTAGTTGATCCCTAACCAATATCGCAATGATTAAGGTACAGTCGCGTTCCTTACGCCTCTTGAACAATGCCAGATTTTATGCACTTGATTCCCTTTGCTGATCTCACCCACAACTAAGAGTTGCTATGACCCAAATTCGAAGACTTATAAACAAATCTGTCTCCCACAGAAAAGTCTATTCAGATAGATAAATCTGTTTCCCATAGAAATACCTATAAAGTTTTGTTCAGTCTTATGATAAATCAAGGTGCACAGGAACCAATTGGTAATCCGGTCTTACAACATCGAGTGAAGCCTACATTATCAATCACCTCATAATAACTTAACTATATGGTAGTAGAACAAGTTATTGCGGAATCACTAAGGATGAGATGGAGAGCCTTGTGATTACTTTTTATATCTTACCTATCGGAGATAAATCTCGAGCAAATCTTAGAGAAGATAATACCCAATACTATAGAACAAGTAAGATCAGAATACGCAACTACAAAGAAAATAGTTGGATCTTGCTTCAGAATCCCAATGAAGTCTTTAAGTCGTTAACCTATAATGGTTTAAGAAAAACCTATGCTAAAGGATAATCGACTCTAGCACGCAACTAGTATCACACAGGAGGTGTGGGGATTAGGTTTTCCAGTTGCTAGAGTTCTCCCTTATATAATTTTCAAATCAGGGTTGCTTACAATCAAAGCTAGGTTAGCTTAGAAACAAAGCATTCAATATTCATCGTTAGATGAAATCCTGATTTAAGATTCAAGTTAAGTCTGCTTAAAACCAAAGCAATATCTCTCCACCATTAGATGATCTTAGCTTGTTACACACAAATGAAATATACTTATATTTATATATGGGTAACCGTACCTAAACGTGTATATTGAGTTGACTCAATAGTAGTTGACCGAAGTTAGCCATATGAACACTTTTGTTTTCACCTCATTCATCTAACACATCTAGATCAACTATGATGATCAGTCAATCATGAATGATAATCAAATGAATCTAATTGTGTTACTCATAGAGTTGTTCAATTGTATATTATCATAGAAGTATATAAGAAACAATCGAAGTAAAATCGGTTTGATTTATGATTGTACAAAGTACTTAATCAAGAATTAGTTCATGAACATTTTAGCCACGGTTTGCAAAATATTGCATTCCTTAATTTATAAATATATTTGTTCATGAGTATGAGAACATACTTGACCGATTTTAGAACTTGAACCACTTAAGTTTGCAAACGGTATACATACTTAAGTTCCGGACTTTGCTCTTGACCAACAGTATGTCAACGGGTATGCATACTGTCGTTCCAGACCTAACTCAGGTGAAACCGTTTGCTAACGGGTACGCATACTTGGTTCCCGGATTTCCACAGTTAAACCCGTTTGTGAACGGGTACGTGAAAAGACGAGGGTACCCAAATATATCACAATCTTTTGCTTTTAACCTATAAGTCCTCTACCGAATGTGATCGTCTATGGACAGTGTCGAGACAATACAATAATTCGGTTCACACTTCGTGTGATTGTCTATGGATACTAGATCGAGACAGTACAACAACAAGATAACTTGTGTGATTGACTATGGATGCAAGATCGAGACAATACAATAACAAAGTGTGTTACTTGATAATAGATTCGGTACAACCGAACTCTATAGGATCACTATCAAGTTTATCGGATTAACGTACAAGTGCAATTTACTCTAAATTATATAAACAAATATAATTGTGGAAAAAAAAAGTAAATGGCACACAAGATTTTGTTAACGAGGAAAACTGCAAATGCAGAAAAAACCCGGGACCTTGTCCATAATTGAATACTCTAAGAATTAAACCGCTTACAAAGTACAATATCAACTTCGTATAGTTGAGAACAAATAGACTCCCGGAGCTACCTAGTTCCCTTAGTATTCCTGCGTTCCCGGACGCACGAGAATCACAATATTCCTTTGGATCGTATTCCAAACAGTAAAGGATGTAAAGCTGTTTGGTATCAACTCTATTCAAACTTGTGATATGAGTTTGACAAAGGCTCTTCTCTTTAATCAATAAACTCCTTTGTCAGGTCTAAATCAAATCTATACAATAACTATCGAAATAGTTAAGTTTAGATTTACACTCACAATATAGCAAAACTATAGAGAGTGTCGATCTTCCACAACTAGATAATCAATATGATTCTAGTTGGATCCCAGCTAATCAAGGTTTGTGCAATCAAAATTCACAAGATAGGAAAACCAACAAGAAATCTTCTTTGTCTTCAAATCTTCTTTAATCTTCAAAGTTCCTGCACAACACACTTGAATCTCTTGTGATTAATCTCACACAGAACGGAGTCTGTTAACAATGGATTATCACAAGATGTCTTTAGATCTACAAAAAGTTCTAAAGATCCCGTCGATACTTTGATCTAGTTTGAGTGACCTTATGTCAGAAGAGAAGGCTCTCAAGAATAATCAAACTAGATGCAATCAAAGTTACAACAACCGTTAGTCAATCAAATCAATAATCGAAAACTAATAGAAACACGAAATATCTAGTTTTCCCACCAACGGTACTCGTAGAGATTCTTCATCCCACAGAAGTCTTTAAACGAGTGGTCGTAACAGATTTCGCCTAATTAGGGTACTTTCCTCTCCGAATAGACGGCTCCACCAGAAACAACAGAAAATGAAGTTTTCCTGGCTCTTAGGATAGTTTGCTAGAAATGCAAACTTTGGTATTTATAGACCAAGGTTGATTGGACACTAAGGAATTTCCAAAACGAAAATATTCTTAAGATATGCAATAAATTATAACTAAATTCGGTTTTCATAATTCCAATAAATGTTTGTCCAATATTTCTGAAATCTCTCTTGGAGAATCTCCAATTAGTAAATGCACATTACTAATTTTTATTCTCTAGAGCTATGCGTTAATTGCTGGTAATTAAAACATATAAAATCAAATATCTTAATTAAAAGATCTTTAATTTATTTCGGCTCAGGATCACCTTGAGTACCAAGGAATATCTTTAGACAATAAATGATATGAATGAATGCTCATGTTCAAAGTATGTTGACATCTTTACAATACAAATCCTTATTTCATATTCACAGTGGATTTGTATTCTTGGAATCGGTTCTACCACATTTCCAAACAAGTTTAGAATTGGTTCTACCAAAATTCCAAGACAACTAAGTGATTGATCAAATCAAGTCGCTTACATGGGTTGAATCGGTTATACCAATCACTGGGATCTGGTCTACCTTAATATATTCTTCCTAATTGTGATAGGTCATATATCTTACTGGACCGGTTACACCTCTCACATGGATCGGTTACACCTCTCACAAGGATTGGTCACACTCCTAATACTGATCGGTTACACCTCTCACAAGGATTGTTTACACCTCTCACTAGGACCGGTTCCGTCTTCTCATGGTATTACTTGGGACCGGTTACACCTTTCACAAGGATCGATCATACTAAATACTTGAGATCAGTCACACCAATTACATGAATCGTTCACACCACTTACAAGGATCGATCATACCTTCCCATGGTGATTACTTAGGTTCGGTTAACAAACCATAAGTTACAAATTGGTCATCCAATGAATATGCGATGAATAACCGGACCAATACATCTTGATTTTCCTTTCGATTCACGAAACAAGTTCATGAATGTACTTCCTTCAAAAAATTGTAAAACAATGTTTCCTAGGATGAAATCTTCACCATAACTCATACACATAATCATAACAAAATATACATGATTATGTTGATGTAATATACTACGAAGTTCGATAAATAAACGTTATACTTCGTATCTTAAATCCTTAATACTATGATCAACTAATTTGATCATGTCTCTATACTATAGTAGTATATACACTATATACAATATGTACAGCTTCACATGTTGTGTTTTCAATATAGCACTACTTGAAGATATGTTAGGAATTGAAATATTCAAGTCAATATTACTAACCTCAAGATGAAGGATGATGTTGTCGTTGTAGTCGTTGCTTCTTCACTTTCTTCAGGTCTTCCGAGTAATATTTGTTTGTCTCAACATTCCTAAACTTTCTAGTCTAACCTAAATGAAGTTGACTCTAGTACATAATCAAGCGACTTTTAAAAGAGATTTTGACACTAAAATATGACAACCAAACTTGACATACCAACGCTTGTTGGGTTCAACCAAGCTATGCTCTAACAGTACGCATACTTGGTTCCCAGACTTTCACAGTCAAAACCATTCGCATACTGGTATTCAAACTTGGTTTCCGATCCTGAATCATACCAACAAAGTTTGTACACTAAGTACGCATACTGTGATGTTTTCTAGACATGGGTTTTAGTTCTAAAATCCCTTTTCAATCATTGAAACATTCTTAGTAAACGACAATGGCTGTCTCACACAAACCATTAGCTAATAAACAATTCTCGAGGATCGAATGATCAATACGAAACTTTCCGAGTCGACATCAAATGACTATCTCACACAAATCATGTAAGATGTTTCAAGGCAATTTTCACATGACCAACTTTTGACTTATAAATTAGTTTCCAACAAATAAATTGTTCCAACTAAACTTGGTCAAGAATAATGATGAACGTAGCTAAGACAAAAAGCTACCAACACATATTTCGAGAAATAGATAAGCGAGTTAAACTCAGCTCGAAATATCAAATGTGTATAATATAAAAACTATATACTATACGACTTTGTCTCAATAGGAGTAAAAATAGAAAAAATAGACTTCTGAGCGATAGATAAGTTTTAGTCTCCACATACCTTTTTGTTGATGAAGTTCCTCCGAGTTCTTCAGTAGATCTTCGTCTTTAGTTGAAAGCGCCGTGAAGTCTAAAGTTCAACTACACAATCTATCCTAGTCTGAAACTCCTATAGGTAGACTAGAAATCAAGACTATAGTTTTGATCACCTAAAGTTGACAAACAAGTTTGGCATAACAACACTTGCGAATTCGACCGAGCAAGGCTCTAACAATTTCCTCAGATGATAATAAATCACTTCTTAGAATACCAGATATAGAGGAAATTTATGAGGTGGTTCAGAGTCTGCCGAGATGGAATTCACCGGGACCTGACGTTTTCCCGGCTGGTTTCTTTCAATCTCAGTGAAAAACAGTGGGTGACGATATCACCAATATGGTCCAAAATTTCTTTGAAGCAAGAAAACTACCGTCTCATATAAATAAAACTTTTATATGTATGATACCTAAAAATCAATTTCCAGCTCCACCTAATGATTACAGACCTATTGGGTTATGTAATAATACTTATAAAATTATATCTAAATTGTTGGTTAATAGGATGAAGCCACTCGTGGATAAAATTATCTCTCCAACTCAGGCTACTTATGTTCCTAAGAGATATATAAATGGTAACATCATAATAGCCCATGAATTAATACATTCCATGAAAAGATCTAAGAAGAAAACATGTAGTATTGCTTTAAAACTAGACATGTCTAAAGCGTTCGATCGTCTAGAATGGATTTTTCTTGACAAAATACTCCAATCTTTTGGTTTTGATGCTGAATGGAGAGAACTGATTCACCAGTGCATCTCAACCACTACAGTATCAATCAGACTGAATGGTAGTTCTTGCGAGGAGTATTCTCCTATAAGAGGATTAAGACAGGGGGATCCATTACCCCCTATCTCTTTATTATATCCATGGAGTACTTATCTAGATCTCAAGCCATCGTTGAAGATAATCATCTCATTCAAGGATACGAGTAGTAAAAGAGGTTCCCTCAGTTAATCATCTGTTTTTTCAGATGATTGTTTGCTCTTTTTTCAAGCTGACCAGAATAGTATAACCAATGCTCTTAATATAACCAATGATCAGTTATTATAAATCGGCAACTTTCATCATGGGGGGTATGTCACATGAAGAAAAATTAATCATAGTTGAGAAAGGGATAAATAGAGAGAAAGGGATGATGTGAGAAGAAAATACTTGTGTTAGGAAGATGAAACGACAAGTACAAAGGGTTAGGAGCGGAGGTTATATCATAGAATAACGGAGGTTATGGGAGACTAATAGCTACCGCAGTTTAGGGTTTGTTGGGTCGAACAGTGGCAGTAGTGGGCGTATTTCTTATTGGTTTAATTTTTTTTTTGGTGGGGCCAGAAGCTCTAGGAATAGAGTTGGAATGGTGGAAATTCACCCGAAATCATATTATTAATTATAATATTACCCTTGCACATTAGTATAAATTATGTTAGAGTCCTTGACATCCTTATTTTTAGTTTTTTACATCCTTATTTTTAGTTTTTTACATCTTCCGGGTCCTCAAACCTTTGTGAAGTTGTTATTAGAACACACTAGTTGTGCACCGGGCATAGTGATATGGGTCATATTACTGGTACACTGTCAAATTGCGCGTAGGGTTATGCCTTTGTCATTGATGATTTGTATAAAACTCAGACTCATATCACTGTTGAATCTAAACACTGGCTCTGGAGCTTAGGCGCCCGTCCCTATATGTAAGTAGGTGATGAATATACAATTAGAAAAAAAACATTACTATAGTACTATTAAGAAACTCGATTACACAAAATATTAAAATTGTATTTTACAACTCACAACTTCATAATTGAAGTTTGCATTTGGTACACTTTGTCAAGAACTCTCATTTTTTTGTCTATGTACCCTAAGTCCATTATACACAGAAAACTGGACCTATTAAGGATTTTATTCCTATCATGCGTTCATCACTATTAGTATGAGTTACTTCCCTCTTTAGAAGTAGACCCAAGCTCTGGACAAATGAGAAAGTACGAAACATAAGTCGACATTAACAAACTTGCACGTTTTGAATTTTCTCACTTGATCAAAAGCTTGTTGCAATGGTACATCTTTGTTACACCATTGTCTCATGCACATTGAAGTTTTACCCTTGCTAATCATCACTCTTATTCACCACAGCTAATGCACCAAAACCCCTTCACCTATATGTAATCTTTAGATAAAAACCGTGAAACATAAGCATATGAAAATCCTATATAAGATCAAAAGAAAACAATAAAAATAGCAAAAAACTATCAGAACATAATTTTAATGTTTCAGACTCACTTTGATACTCCACTAATCTTTATCTGTCCAAACTTCATTTAAAAACAAAAACAAAAACACAAAAACAAATTAAGCTCAAACAAATAGAAGGAGTTGTATCAGACACCATACCTTGGATGCAATTGCAAGTGAATACCCAAA
>JAJJMB010000352.1:0-15975 GCA_023531105.1 Papaver atlanticum | reverse complement strand
ATGAATGTTGATAATTGAATAAATATTGATAATGAGCAAATATTGCTAGTCTGAGCAAATATTGCTCGTTCAATAAATTGTTGAATATTGATAGTTGAATCAATATTCCGTTGTCTTAGCAAATATTGTTCGTTTGATGATTATTGGTAGCGCGACTAAATAAAATATTAATTTAAAGTATCGACAGCTGGACCAAATATAATTAATTAAAATATTGATTGTTGGATCAACATAAAAATATTGGTGTTTGAACCTGTTCAGAATTATGCTTTGTAGAGCATTTGGTTCGAAACCCTAATTTTGCTCGATCGCTGATCAATTGATGATTTACTGAAGATCGATGAGTGAGAGGGACCGGCTACATGGGATGATGGGCCGACCATGTAGCGCCCAGATGCTCAAATGAACAAACATAAAAGTCCTTTGCAGACCAGTTGGTGAAAGAATGATTAAATGCTGGTTTAATCATTTATTAAAAATAGTGCCCGTCTGTGCGTTAGATAGAAACCTTAATTATGGAGAGATGAGAGACCTACTAAGGGGTATGAAAACAAGCCCTGGTGGTCGTGGGACCATCTGACGGTCGTTTGATCAAATTCCAAGTTGTTTGGAAAGAGTTTGAACCTAATATGAGCAAATTAGGTCAAAATTTTGAAGATATGTGGAACCGGATCCTTGCAAGCCAAAGGACCTACCTTGGTCGGTTAAGGTAGCATGTCCGTGTCACCATGTTGCCCGTGGCTCAATCCTGAGAATTTTGATATTTTCTGACGAGCGTTCGAGCAATATTTCGGATTTTCAGAAGAGTTTGATCTTGACTGAAACTCTTGGTTTTGCTCGAATGAGCAAGTAAAACTTTGCTCGCGCGGTCGATATGTTGAGAATATTAAAATAATAATATTTTAATATTTTCCTTAAAGAGCCCGGACGGTCGTCTGACCATTTGTCTTTTTCGGCTTTTGATAGTTTGAGCAATATTTGAGAAATATGGAAAAAATTAGGTTTTTACTCAAACGAATGAGTTTCATGAGTTGAAGGAAGAAATAATAATAAAATAAGGAATTAGAGAAGTATGGGACCGGCCACGGCTAGGGAATGGCCGGCCGGCTAGTAGGCCCGGTCCCGTGAAACTTTTCCCTATTTTATATTATTTTTCATCATGTGAGGAAATATGGAGAAACTATGAGTTTCGCTCGAATGAGGAAGTTTTCTCGAATGAAGGAGTTTTCATGAGATTAAGGAAGAAATAATGATAAAATAAGGAATTAGAAAAGTGTGGGACCGTCCACGGCTAGGGCATGGCCGGACGGCTAGTAGGCTCGGTCCTGTGACACTTTTCCCTATTTTATATTATTATTCACGTGTGAGGAAATATGGAGAAACTAGGAGTTTCGCTCGAACGGGGAAGTTTGCTCGAATGAAGGAGTTTTTCGTGAGATTAGGAAAAATAATAAAATAAAAGGAAGAGGCGTGGGACCGGCCACGCCGGCATGATCCGCCGGCCGGTGGGCCCGGTCCCCTAGGCGCCTCTCTATTATTTTATTATTAGTTTTCTTCCCTATTTTGTATAGGTTTCCTCGTTCGTCCATATTTTTCACTGTTCGTTCATGCATTTGGGTGCTCGTTCGTGCATTATTGTTAAGTACACTCGCACCATTTTCTCGGGGCTTACTCGGTGGTGGCCCAGATGCCCGTACGTTGAATATTTATTACTAACCCATGGAATTCTGCTGGGAAAATCCATGAATTGAAGTAACGAAATATTATGATGAATCGTAGAATATTTTCTAGGAGTTCAATTGATGAATCTTGCGACTAGAAATAAAAATTGATTAATTGATGGCTCTATACTAGCAGGCAAGCTGTCTAGGACCATTATGATTATTCGAGAATTGAGCGATATGAGCTAGTTGAAGCGTCATATTTATTCTCAATATTTATTCCGTATAGTTAGGGAAAAATGAGGGTACATATCATTTGTGTGTAACAAGCTAAGTTCGATCTAACGGTTGAAAGATATTAGCTTTATCGAATATGTTTTTTCATCTAACGGTGAATATTGAGTGCTTTGTTACCAAGGTAACTTAGATTGCAAACCCTGATTTGAAAACTATATAAAGGAGAACTCTAGCAACTGGGAAACCTAATCCCCACACTTCTGTGTGTTACTAGTGGCATAGCTAGAGTCGATTCTCCTTAAACCTTAGGTTTCTCACGAGACCCTGTAGGCTAACGACTTAAAGACTTCATTGGGATTGTGAAGCCATACCCAACTATTTTCTCTGTAGTTGCGTGATCTGATCTTGCTGTTTCTCTGTAGCACCGGAAGTCTCCATTCTGGGTATGATCGGTGAGTAGAAGAAGTTCATTACTCATGCAAGGTTTGTGATGTAGAGAGGTTCCGTTGATGACGTTTCATGGAATCACATCAGGTTGCCATGACTTGTTATGTGGAACACATTTATTGAAATTTATCTGAATTGATCTTTTCAACAAGATCAAGTCCCCAAGTGCATACCAGACGTGTTCACCTGTTTAACAGAAAAAGATATATGTTGAAGGAGTTTGTGTCATCCATGGATGAATGACGTTGCATCTGCTTCAGAAGTCTTTTAATGGGGATAGTGAAGACTTATCGATTATAGTTCAGTTATGCTGATCGTCTTGGTGTTGAATCAGTGTGCCATTTAATAATACTCATGCTGAAGCTAGAGGCGCCAGGTGTACTCTTTGATTGGGAGTACAATTTGAAGGCTTCTAAGAATAAGGCACCGAGAGATGAGCGGTTTTTGATTTTCAGTTGGCCTTGGAAGAATAGGCGATTGACAGTTGTAGGGATTTTCTTTTGGTTTGATAAATATTTTCATTTAAATAAACTGATGTTGATTGCTGAAAGAGATTCAATTACTGAATGCAAGTATTGCATGTGCTTTGGAGGGATTGATCAAAACAAAAATAAATTAAGAAAATCCTTTTTCAAACTTCAGATGCTTGAGCATCAAAGCATCAGATCCGTTAAGAGAACGTCTTAGGCATGATCGTCTTGGCCCTGAATATCTTCTATTCGGATTTTCCTTCATTAGTCCTCCAACGTGTGAGATTTCATGCTCGTACAGGCGTCAGGGATTTTCCATAATTCGGTGGTAGACATTCCTGAATGCGGAACAAGAGTACATCCAAGATGTTCCTTGTCATGATTGCATATCGTCTTTAAAATGAACATTCTAGTGAGATGCTTGATTCGAAGAGGTGTGACCACTTAGTAAAATATTGTTGTGGTGAAGATATCCATTCATGACGTCTTGCAATGGCTAAGTTGTTAGCAGAATTGAGTCCCCATGCTAGGAGAGCATGTGGGAGAATATATGATATGGACATAGGAGGAATGAGACTTGCCTGAGCGCATGATATTTTGAGAAATGTCAATGCACCTTCTTCAGGTTCTTGTTTCAACCTCATCAGAAATTCCTCTCAGTGCCATGACGATGGAGCGCTCACCAAATCCTCAGGATAGAACCTTCTTCGTTGGAGAGATGTGAAACCAAAGGCGTTTTGTCAGTAGCCATCTTTTCAGCATGGATCCTTGCTCGTCCGCGGATCATGTCATATCCTGGATCTTCCTTGATTATGTAAAACTTGGCTTCTGTCTAGGTTGAGCCTATTTTCATCTTGAGAGTAATGTAGCCATAAACATCTCTGAGCGTTCCTTCATGATCCTTGATTGAGATGGGAACATGAGTAGCTTATTTTCGAGTGATGCCTGCGGCTCTAAGAGTCTTCAGTGGAATTATGTTGATGGTGGTGCCAGCATCGATCAACGTTCTTTCAAATTTATTTCCTTTGAGATGGACTGTGCAGTCCCCAGTCGTACATCTTCTTGTTTGTGGCTGGAGGTTCAGGGAATGTTTCTGGAATGGAGAGACGCCTTCCTGACATGATGTGATTCAGTGCCATGAACATGTCTTCCATTTGAACCTTTGATAGATGAAGTAATTCGCGTATGTGTTCGGCTAAGTATTAAACTTCTTCCTTGACCGGTTGTTCAGAGAGTGAAGGTCCTAATTGGGAGAGGATCCATGTGTACTCTTTCAGTCCCCATATCGAACTCTCCTTCCTTGACTTTCTCTTTAAAGATATGCTTCAAAACATTGCAGTCATTTTTCGGATGATTGATAAATCTATGAAATCGGCAGTACCTCGAATTCTTCTTTTCTTCCTCAGTTGGCTCTCTCCTGACATATGGCAGTTTGATTGCACCGTCTTGGATCCAGACTTCCAGTAACTCGATTACTTTTTTAATACGTTGAGGGAAGTTCAAGGCCGCTTGGTCACTTCCTGTCTGCTGATGCTGGGTCGAGGTTTGTGCATTTCGAGTTTGGTTATCATTCCTTAACACCTTTTGAGGAGCATGAGATGTCGGAGAAGCGTTCTTATGTTTTGTTTCATCTTTCTTTTTGCTCCCTTTAGCAACAACGTTCATGGAAGGATGGAGGTTGAGTTTCGGATTGAAAGAATACCTGTTTTTCCTTTTACCCTTGCAAACTTCTTTATTCTGGAATGACTCGGATTGGATGAGTAGAGCAGCAGTCGTCTGTTCAGTTGTTTCAACTACGATCCGAGAATACAAATCCTTTAAGAGGGATTTATAAAATGGCATTATCCTTTCATCATAAGAGTCCTGATTGAAGCGTGCTAAAATGGATGGGTCTTCTTTATGAGTTTGTGAGAATTGTTTTGAGTTTTCACGAGCGTCCAAGCTAGATTGGTGGAGCCTTTTACGCTTAGCATGAGTGTAGACTTTGTCTTCGTCGTCACTGGTGGAGGTATGGATCTTAGAAGAGAAATCAATAACATCGGTAACATAGGAAGGATTGCCAGCAACATTCTTTTTAGAGGGATCATATGTTGGTTCCCTTGATAACTGATCTGTAAGAACTTTCAAAAGGGCAAACACCTCATTCTGTATCTTGACAATTTCTGCTTAATTTGTTACTACATCATTTAATATTTTCATCAGATCAGCAATAGTGGTTGAGCTTTGAACGTTCATAGCCTTTGAGGGAGCTTGACCAGGCCAGACGATTTTATAGTAATTGGAAGAAATTCGTTGGTACTGGGAGATAATAAATTGAGATTGAATATTTCTGAGACCTCCCCATAATCGACCATCTTTGATGAAATTGTGAGTTGCAACTGAGAGAATGATCTCCCACTGTGGTCGCCAATCTGTTGATGGGGAAAAACGATTTGCTGATTTTATAGGAAAGTGAATAGACGACAGTGCGGATGGGACTCCTCAACTGAGCAAACTGCATAACCTTAAACAGATGCACTGCACGGGAGTGCTTTGATTTCGAGAGATCATTAAGTATGACTCCGGCCTAAACCAAGACAATGGCTGTTCCAGAATCAATTCGGTCACAAAGAGGGAAAATGGTCGATCTATAGGAGGGAAGCTGAGAAATGTGTGAGATCAATGATGATCAAAGATTGTGGATGTGTTGTGTATTCTGCGTGAAGAAATAAGATAAGTTCTGATTGATTGAATTTGCTTTGTTGAGAGTGATTGCCCAGACGATAATTCTTGTGTTAATTCCCGTATGTCTGTTGTTGTTCAATCATGAATCCAGAAAACTTATTATATTGCAAGAATGTAGACACATTGATTTCCAGTAAGTGTGACGGTTGCTTGAGTGAAAGAGTGGGAAAGTGGGAGATCGTGGTTTAACCAGTTGTTAGAACATTGCTCGGTCAAACTCGCAAGCGTTGCTATCTCAAGCTTGTTTGTCAAGTTTAGTTGCCAAAACTATAAGTCTTGATTTCTAGTCTATCAACGGTTAAGTCTCGGATTAGGATAAATTGTGTAGTTGAGTTTTAGACTTCACGGCGTTCATCGATTGAAGACGAAGAACTACTAAGGTGAGGTTGTGGAACTACATCAACAAATGGTATGTGAAGACTTGAACTCATCTATCACTTAGAAAGTCTATTTCTACTCTATCTCCTTCTTGAGACAAAAGTCGTATAACGATATAGTTTTCAGTTTATACACTTTTGATATTTCAAGCTGAGTTTAACTCGCTTACATATTTCTAAAAATATGTGTTGGTAAGCTTTTGCTTTAACCAAGTTCATCTTATGTTCTTGACGTTAGTCAAAAGATGATCATGTGGAAGTCGCATTGTAACATCTTACATGATTTGTGTGAGACACTCATTTGATGTAGACTCAGAATGTTTCGTATTGATCATTCGATCACTTGAAAATTGCTTTGAAGCTAATTGTTTGTGTGAGACAGCTATTCCCGTCTTCCGAGAATGTTTCAATGATTGAAAATGGAGTTTAGAACGATTAACCATGATTGGATATAGCATAGTGTGCGTACTTGCATATATGTTATCCATATCCGAAAACCATGGTATGCATACCCGTATGCGTACTGCTTGGTTTGGTGAAAGTACGGGAACCATGGTATGCATACCCGTATGCGTACTGATTGGTTTTGTTAAAGTTCGGGAACTTAAGTATGCATACCAGTATGCGTACTGTTGTAAGTTTCAAGTTCCGTAATTTCAACTGAGGTTGGTGGTATGCGTACTGGCGAACCCAAACTCAGTCCGGCTACTTAAGTATGCGTACTGGTATGCGTACCTAAGTAGGTTAAGTTCTAAAATCGGTTAATTCATAAACTAATACATTTATATATTAAGGAATGCAATCTTTTGCAAACCGTGGCTATAATGTTCATGGATTGATTCAAGTGAATCAAAATCGATTTTGCTTCAATTGTGTCTTGTATGCTTCTACGAGAATATAAACAATTGAACAACTCCATAACTAGTTTCATTTGAGTCATTTGAACTAGTTGTGATTGAGATGAACAAGGTTGATAAGAAAGTATTCATATGGCTAACTTCGGTTAACTATTGTTGAACCAACCGTGTGCACATGTTTAGGTACGGTTACCCTTATCTAAATGAAAGCACATTTCATTTGTGTATAACAAGCTAAGTTCGATCTAACGGTTGAAAGATATTAGCTTGAATCTAATCAGTGTTTTACCAAACGGTGAATATTGAATGCTTTGTTACCAAGGTAACTTAGATTGCAAACCCTGATTTGAAGACTATATAAAGGAGAACTCTACCAACTGGGAAAGTTAATCCCCACACCTCCTGTGTGATACTAGTTGTATAAGCTAGATTCGATTATCCTTTAACCTTAGGTTTCTACAGAGACCCTATAGGTTAACGACTTGAAGACTTCATTGGGATTGTGAAGCAAGACCCAACTATTTTCTCTGTAGTTGCGTGATCTGATCTTGCTATTTCTATCGTATTGGGTACAATTGTAAAATTGGCTCGAGATTAATTTCTCCGATAGGAAAGATAGAAAAGTAGTCACAAACATCTTTGTCTCATCGTTCGTGATTCCGCAATATCTTGTTTCGCTAGTCGATTAAGATTATTGTGAGGTGATTGATAATTCTAGGCCGTTCTTCGGGAATATAAGTCTGGGTTATCGATTTGTTCCTGTTCACCTTGATTTATCAAAAGACGGAACAAAACTCGTAGGTATTTCTGTGGGAGACAGATTTATTTATTACTGTAGACTTTTCTTTGTGATACAGATTTTTTTATTAAAGTCTTCGACTTTGGGTCGTAGCAACTCTTATTTTTGGGTGAGATCATCTAAGGGAATCAAGTGCGCAGAGACCTGCGGGGATTCAATGATTGAAAATGGAGTTTAGAACGATTAATATAACATAGTGTGCGTACTTGCATATATGTTATCCATATCCGAAAACCATGGTATGCATACCCGTATGCGTACTGCTTGGTTTGGTGAAAGTCCGGGAACCATGGTATGCATACCCGTATGCGTACTGATTGGTTTTGTATAAGTTCGGGAACTTAAGTATGCATACCGGTATGCGTACTGTCGTAAGTTTCAAGTTCCGGAATTTCAACTGAGGTTGGTGGTAATCGTACCGGTATGCGTACTGGCGAACCCAAACTCAGTCCGGCTACTTAGGTATGCGTACTGATATGCGTACCTAAGTAGGTTAAGTTCTAAAATCGGTTAATTCATGAACTAATATATTTATATATTAAGGAATGCAATCTTTTGCAAACCGTGGCTATAATGTTCATGAATTGATTAAAGTGAATCAAAATCGATTTTGCTTCAATTATGTCTTGTATACTTCTACGAAAATATAAACAATTGAACAACTCCATAACTAGTTTCATTTGAGTCATTTGAACTAGTTGTGATTGAGATGAACAAGTTTGATAAGAAAGTATTCATATGGCTAACTTCGGTTAACTATTGTTGAACCAACCGTGTGCACATGTTTAGGTACGGTTACCCTTATGTAAATGAAAACACATTTCATTTGTGTATAACAAGCTAAGTTCGATCTAACGGTTGAAAGATATTAGTTTGAATCTAATCAGGTTTTCATCTAACAGTGAATATTGAATGCTTTGTTACCAAGGTAACTTAGATTGCAAACCTTGATTTGAAAACTATATAAAGGAGAACTCTAGCAACTGGGAAACCTAATCCCCACACCTCCTGTGTGATACTAGTTGCGACTAGAGTCGATTCTCCTTTAACCTTAGGTTTTTTCCAAAACCCTGTAGGTTAACGAATTAAAGACTTCATTGGGATTGTGAAGCCAGACCCAACTAATTCTCTGTAGTTGCGTGTTCTGATCTTGCTGTTTTCTATCGTGATTGAGTATTATCTTCTCTAAGATTTGCTCGAGATTTATTCTCCGATGGGCAAGATTAAAAGTAGTCAAAAACATCTTCGTCTCATCGTTTGTGATTTCACAATATCTTGTTTTGCTACCATACGATTAAGATTATTGTGAGGTGATTGATATTACTAGGCTGTTCTTTGGGAATATAAGACCGGCATATCAATTGGTTTCTGTTCACCTTGATTTATCAAAAGACATAACAAATCTCATAGGTATTTCTGTGGGAGACAAATTTATCTATTCAATAGACTTTTCTGTGTGAGACAGATTTGTTTATTAAAGTCTTCGACTTTGGGTCGTAGCAACTCTTATTTTTTGGTGAGATCAGCTAAGGGAATCAGGTGCGCAGAGTCCTGCTGGGATTCAGAGGCGTAAGGAGCGCAACTGTACCTTGATCAGTGTGAGATTGATTAGGGCTCAACTACATTCCAGATCGAAGTTACCTTGGAGTAGGCTAGTGTTTGTAGCGGCTTAATACAGTGTGGTGTTCAAATATGGACTAGGTCTCGGGGGTTTTCTGCATTTGCGGTTTCCTCGTTAACAAAATTTATGGTGTCTGTGTTATTTTTTTTACGCATTATATTTGTTTATATAATTGAAATATCACAGGTTGTGCGTAAGTTCAATCAATTAGATAATCCAACCTTTTGTTGTTGATATAAATTGATTGACACTTGAACATTGATTTTTGGTACCGTTCAAGTTATTTCTCAATATTCAATCGGGCTCGCAAATTCATATTTGTTTGATTGCGGATTGAATTGAGAAATTGAGATACAACTATTGGATATACTTTTCTTAAGATTGAGTATGACTGTCTAGTTGATTCTCTTGAAAGTATATTGGAGTTTGTCCATACAAATTGCTAAATGAATTATTGGGTGTGGTTGTTATACCCCCGGTTTTTCAATTGGTATCAGAGCAGGAAAACACTAGAAACCTAATTAGTTTGTGTTTGAATGATCCCTAAAGTGTGTCCCTATGGGAAATTTATTTGGAAAACTTGCTCTTGGCATCTGTAACGCACGCCAGAATTCCTTAAAGACTGTTTAGAGCTTATTATCCCTTAGACCTCTGGTCTCTCATGATAATCTTGCTCCATCTAAGACTTTGGAAAACTTAGATGATGTGAAACAGTCTAAAGGAAAGATTAAAAGTTCTTCTAAGAAAAATCGTTCAAGAAAACGTTGTCAACGCTCAAAAATATGGAATCTCACTAGATTAACTCTTAATCTTTTTGAGAAATACTATCGTGATGGATCAATTGACAAAGATCTATTTAGAGCTTTTAAAAGCGTTTTTAAATTCTTATAAAAGCTTAATTCGATTGAGGAAAAGTATCTTTCTGATAAAAAATTTGTACCTTTCAAATCATGTACTCATGATGTACGAACTATGCTTACTACCAACTCATGTGAAATTAATAAAAAGATTTCTGGTGAGTTCGGTGTAGGTTCCAATTGTCGGAAAACGTCATTCCCATGTCATAAGAAAAAGGATTTAAAAAATTCTATTAACCCTGAGTATCATCATTACTATGATTATACGTCTGGTACATATCACAAATATCAACCGGAAAAGGTGCATGAGGATCTCTCTGCACTTCTAGCCTATTGGTAACAAGCTTGGCTGTACCCCATTTTGTATATAACTTGAGATGGGGCAAGTAACGGTTTGATTATTGTTTGTATATGGGTTAATTTATTTTTAATCTTTATCTCTGAGAAAAAAATATCTTGACAAGTTCTTTTTCTCTTCCCAGGGATAATTAAAGTGATATAGTTTTTCTGATATACTTTTACTGCACTGAACAGATCCTGTTAGTGTGCGAACCTTGGCTGTTGAACACTTTAAGAAATCCCACTTTCCTTTTGTGGGTCGGGGTTCATGAACGGGTCCAAGCCCATTTTTGGGTATATAAGAAGTATGGTACGCGTACCCTTCTTCTTCCTTCTCTAGTCCGCGTACGTGAACTTTTCTAGGGTTCATGTATCATCTCCATTAAATTTCATCTTTGGAGATTCAAAAGAGGTTAAGGGGTTGATTCATCATCAAGGATAAAATCAAGTAAGTTCTTCCTTCTCATTGTCTCTCAATTTCTAGGTCTCATGAGAAATTTCAAAGGTTCAAAAAACTTGGATTTATCATCTTCTAGCATGACTATACCTCAAAATCAAGATTCTATTAGAATTAGATTCGTCAATGAATCTAGTAGTAAGGTCTTTGAAAGGATTTCCTCTAGTGGGTTCATACTAGAAAAGAAATCGGAAGAGAATAGTGGTCATAAAGAGGATTTGATTTGTTTTGAAAAATATAAGCTTGGAAACATCTTTAATGGCTTTGGTGAAGGATTTGATGCTCTCACAAGAATCTTCTATGCTAACATCCATGATGTTAATCTTGATGACATGGAATTCAAGAGCATGATAAATAGAGAAAGGATTCTTGTTAATAGAGGATTGATTTCAAAGATTACCAAAATTCTGTTGGGTAATTTTCGTCTTCCAAGACCAAGGAAAGAAAGACCATCATGTGAAACCATCTCTATTGGTCTTTGTGGCAAAAGTGTTGATTGGATTAATGGAAAATTTCCTACTAATTATCTTAGTCTTGCTTTGATGTCTTTCAGGAAACTTGGTATCTCTAATTTTTTTCCCTCCACAATTGAGAATTCTCGGTGGAGTCGTGAGTTTGCGGAGCTAGTCTATTTCCTTGAATTGGGTACTCCATGTCTTGATATTTGTGGATTCATCATTCTTCAAATGGTCTCAATGACATCTTCCATCAATAAGTTAAGCTTTTCTTGCTTAATTGAGCAAATTTGTCATGAACATTCAATTGTTCCTATTGGCAACTCTCTTGGAGCACCCAAACTTGTTCGTCCTTGTACTTTCAAACGTATAAAGGAGAATGCTTGCAAAAGACAAAGATGTGACTCCCTTGACGGTTCTTGTGATCCTACCACCTTGAGTCTTCTTCATCAAATTCACAAGGGTGTGCGTAAGATCAATTCCGAGGTAAAATGTGTGCAAGAACAAATCCTTGTGATTGCTACAAAGTTCCCCGAAATCAAGGAAGAAATGGAAAAGGTTCAAGCATCTCGGATGGTTTCCGATGATGGAAGTGATGATTAGCCTCCCTCTTGTCTTTTTGTCTAGGAAACTTCTTATGAGAATTTTATTCTTGTATTTTTAAGAAGGATAACTAGGGTTTGGAATAACAATTATTGTGAGTACACATAGCTATTGCCAACGATTTTCATCTTGCAATATTTTTAGATTTATTTATTTAAATTCTAAAGTTTATTTGGAAGATGTTTTTGCAGTATTAATCTTTATGGTTTTATATATTGCAACTGGTTATGGGATATGTGTGTTTGCGTCCGTGAACTATGATTGTCCCATATACGCTCAAAAGTTAAGTCTATTATATGTCATTATGCAAATATTGATAAAAGATAGAATGAACTTTTGACAACAACAGTTAAGCCTATGATGTCATTATGCAAATAATTGATGGAAGATAGGATGAACTTTTGTTTACAAAGATTAAGTCTATTACATGTCTCTATGCAAATAGTGATAAAAGATAGAATGAATCTTTGATTATTCCACAATATTGGTCCTTCCCTGATCCACTTTTTGTGATATACTGTGTGGCTCCGTAAGTTCTCTTATGTTGAGCATTTCCGATTAAATTAATCATGGGTTCTCTTGTTCTTAATTTAATTGAGTATTTGGATTACAAATTCATGTTTTCATGTTATTTGTTAGTGTCCATATAAATTCTTCTTTTCTCGTAAAATTAAGGTCGCTCTTGTTGTTCTTTCGGGAATGACATTTAATGGGGGAGAGTTCTTATTTGAACTTGTGCTTAATTGCCAAATCTTTGTGGGGAGTGCGGCTGCGGAATATAATACCGGTTATCTTGTATCTTTATAAACTCCTTGATTAAAGCATTTAGTTTCGGCTATATGATTGTATCTAAACAAAGTTGATATGTTCTCTTTTGGTCATGAAGTATCTCTATGAAAATTTCTTTAGGATCCCACTAGTTTTCGCACCTTTGCAAATTTTTATTAACAAAAAGGGGGAGAATTAATGTGGAGTTCACACTAAAATACATATGGTTTACAGATCATTATGTAAGGGGGAGTGGTTTTCATGTGATATGAAGTATTGACTAAGGGGGAGTGATACACATCACCATAGTGTTATTGTCAAAGTTGTGATACAATTGAACTTTGATGTTATGTAATAATACTATGACACTGCATAACAATACAAAAATATCTTGTTTTTATATATTGTTATAGCTACGGATCTTCAACAACTATGATGCTGAGTTGAACACCTTTAGAATCATGGAGTACTTGGAAGTGACGAAGATTTCGAGTAATGTTGAAGAACCAAGGAGATCAAGCATTTGGATGAGAAGCTACAAAGTTTATTTATTTTGTAATCCATATGTATTGATAGTTTTGTCACTAAAATTGACAAAGGGGGAGATTGTTAGAGCATTGCTCGGTCGAACTCGCAAGCGTTGCTATCTCAAGCTTGTTTGTCAAGTTTAGTTGCCAAAACTATAAGTCTTGATTTCTAGTCTATCTACGGTTAAGTCTCGGATTAGGATAGATTGTGTAGTTAAGCTTTCGACTTCACGGCGTTCATCTATTGAAGACGAATAACAACTAAGGAAAGCTTGTGGAGCTTCATCAACAAAAGGTATGTGAAGACTTGAACTCATCTATCACTCAGAAAGTATATTTCTATTCCAACTCCTTCTTGATACAAAAGTCGTATAACGATATAGTTTTAAGTTTATACACTTTTGATATTTCGAGCTGAGTTTAATTTGCTTACATATTTCTAAAAATATGTGTTGGTAAGCTTTTTCTTTAACCAAGTTCATCTTATGTTCTTGACGCAAGTCAAAAGATGATCATGTGGAAATAGCCTTGTAACATCTTACATGATTTGTGTGAGACAATCATTTGATGTAGACTCGGAATGTTTCGTATTGATCATTCGATCACTTGAAAATTGCTTTGAAGCTAATAGTTTGTGAGAGATAGCTATTCCCATATTCCCGTCTTCCGAGAATGTTTCAATGATTGAAAATGGAGTTTAGAACGATTAACCATGATTGGATATAGCATAGTGTGCGTACTTGCATATATGTTATCCATATCCGAAAACCATGGTATGCATACCCGTATGCGTACTGCTTGGTTTGGTGAAAGTCCGGGAACCATGGTATGCATACCCGTATGCGTACTGATTGGTTTTGTGAAAGTTCGGGAACTTAAGCATGCATACCAGTATGCGTACTGTCGTAAGTTTCAAGTTCCGGAATTTCAACTGAGGTTGGTGGTATGCGTACTGGCGAACCCAAACTCAGTCCGGCTACTTAGGTATGCGTACCTAAGTAGGTTAAGTTCTAAAATCATTTAATTCATGAACTAATACATTTATATATTAAGGAATGCAATCTTTTGCAAACCGTGGCTATAATGTTCATGAATTGATTCAAGTGAATCAAAATCCATTTTGCTTCAATTATGTCTTGTATACTTCTACGAGAATATAAACAATTGAACAACTCCATAACTAGTTTCATTTGAGTCGTTTGAACTAATTGTGATTGAGATGAACAAGGTTGATAAGAAAGTATTCATATGGCTAACTTCGGTTAACTATTGTTGAACCAACCATGTGCACATGTTTAGGTACGGTTACCCTTATCTAAATGAAAGCACATTTCATTTGTGTATAACAAGCTAAGTTCAATCTAACGGTATATTAGCTTGAATCTAATCAGGTTTTCATCTAACGGTGAATATTGAATGCTTTGTTACCAAGGTAACTTAGATTCCAAACCATGATTTGAAAACTGTATAAAGAAGAACTCTAGCAACTGGGAAATCTAATCCCTACACCTCCTGTGTGATACTAGTTGCGACTAGTGTCGATTCTCCTTTTACCTTAGGTTTTTTACAAAACCCTGTAGGTTAACGACTTAAAGACTTCATTGGGATTGTGAAGAGAGACCCAACTATTTCTCTGTAGTTGCGTGTTATGATCTTGCTGTTTTCTATCGTGATTGAGTACTATCTTCTCTAAGATTTGCTCGAGATTTATTCTCCGATAGGCAAGATTAAAAGTAGTCACAAACATCTTCGTCTCATCGTTTATGATTCCTCAATATCTTGTTTCGCTACCATACGATTAAGATTATTGTGAGGTGATTGATATTACTAGGTTGTTCTTCGGGAATATAAGACCGGTGTATCAATTGGTTCTTTTTCACCTTGATTTATCAAAATACGGAACAAATCTCATAGGTATTTATGTAGGAGACAGATTTATCTATTCCATAGACTTTTCCGTGTGAGACAAATTTGTTTATTAAAGTCTTCGACTTTGGGTCGTAGCAACTCTTATTTTTTGGTGAGATCAGCTAAGGGAATCAAGTGCGCAGAGTTCTACTGGGATTCAGAGGCGTTAGGAGCGCAACTGTACCTTGATCAGTGTGAGATTTATTAGGGCTCAACTACATTCTAGTCCGAAGTTAACTTTGAGTAGGCTAGTGTCTGTAGCGGTTTAATACAGTGTGGTGTTCTAATCTGGACTAGGTCCCAGGGTTTTTCAGCATTTGCGATTTCCTCGTTAACAAAATTTATGGTGTCTATGTTATTTCTTTTCCGCATTATATTTGTCTATATAATTGAAATATCACAGGTTGTGTGTAAGTTCAATCAATTAAATAATCCAATCTTTAGTTGTTGATATAAATTTATTGACACTTGAACATTTATCTTTGGTATCGTTCAAGTTATTTCTCAATATTCAATCGTGCTATCAAATTCATATTTGTTTGGTTGCGGAATTAATTGAGAAATTGAGATACAACTTTTGGATATACTTTTCTTAAGATTGAGTCTGACTATCTAGTTGATTCTCTTGAAAGTATATTGGAGTTTTTCCATACAGATTGCTAAACGAATTATTGGGTGTGGTTGTTATACCCCCCGGTTTTTCACCAGTTCCATGTCGTGCGGAGACTTGGTTGATCGTCCATCCACTACTTTGCTAACTTCCTCAACCGCTTGCACGACTTACTCACATCTCTCATCGTGGGTGTACACACGTGCTGTAGGCCACCAGACCAAAACCCTAGAAAATATCCCCCCATGTGACATGATT
>JAJJMB010000341.1:0-10405 GCA_023531105.1 Papaver atlanticum | reverse complement strand
ACGGCCAGTTGCCAAAATTAACACGGGCCAATTGCCCAAAAATAACAACCGGGCATTTGCCAAAATTAACACAGGCCAATTGCCCAAAAATAACAGACGGTCAGTTGCCAAAATTAACATGGGCCAATTGTTCAAAAATAACAGACGGCCAGTTGTCAAAATTAACACAGGCCAATTACCCAAAAATAACAGACGGCCAGTTGCCAAAATTAACACGGGCCAATTGCCCAAAAATAACAGACGGTCAGTTGCCAAAATTAACACGGGCCAATTGCCCAAAAATAATAGACGGCCAGTTGCCAAATTTAACACGGGCCAATTGCCCAAAAATAACAGACGGCCAGTTGCCAAAATTAAGGTAGTTCTGGTTACCAGCCATCATTGGCCAGTTGCCCATGATATATACTTGCCAAGGTTGCAATCATCTCTGAATAGATGGTATGAACTGCAAAACAGTAACCAAGACTCTCAGATGATATGAACAACCTTGTAGAGTTGTGCTGAACCGCATAGCGGCTGCCTAAGTACCCTCTCCGTTGCTCGAAGGGATCAAGCACGACCGTAGTTCGTCACTTTAGTTTAGATAGTATGAACTACGCACAGTAGCAACTATCTCTTATCGGCTATCAAGTAAACTGATTACATTTGCAGTATACATAGTGGGTCACGAGTAGAGCACTACTCTGAGTAATCCAAAGATACCCAAATACAAACCACATTTTCCAAAATGCCTATTCATAACTTACAGCCATCATTTCACACATATTATGCAACTACAACAAAGAATGGGTGGAACAGCCTACAAAATTACCACAGGCAGAAAATGGCATCTCAAATAAGTTAGTTGAAATACTAATATTTCAGCTTAGACCGTTATCGGACCTGAGTTCTAAACAGATACACCTTCAAGACGAAAACACAAATTCTGTAACAAGCCAACAACTATAAACGCACATTACAGAGGAGAGCTATTTCCCTTTCTAGAAATCCAAAGAAAAATCATAAAGAGAAATGCACAACCAAGTGTCCGTATGACGGAACCTCAATAAGAACTGTCAACAGTACATAAATACAATCATCAAAGTGTAGTAAATAAAATAAAAACCTTCGTGCCAATAAAATACCCATTCTGAACTGTTAATCTACACAAAACCTTGCTTGCTAACAATTTCTGACCATTAAAACTGGCGGCACACTTGTCTATGGAAAGTGGGTGACCAAATTATCCACTGTATACAACCCACAGTAATCTACGTACTGATCACCTTTAATATTTATAGCAATATAATTATACAAGTCAAGAGTACTATTAACTTGTCATTTACTATTAACTTGTCATTTTCTGTCCATATTACTAACAGAGATAAGGTCATGGATGAGTGGAATTAAACAATCATATTCACACTCCCACCACTAAACGTACAAATCAAAATAAGGTTAAGTGAATCCTAGCAGCCACCATTTGATCACAAACTATAACATAGTAAGGATAATTTTCTTATTGTTTCGGAACAACAAACGTAAATGGTCCAGTACGATGCGAACACACACAGAGAACAAATACACCCAATCCAAAAAACAGCACTCGCAAATGAGACAGAGAATATCAAGTTTGTATGCATTTTCCAAAAATGAGTAGCAAGTAAAAACTTAGAGAACATGCTTGAAGTAAATAGCACGGTATTTAGTGAACTAAACCCCATTCTAACAGAGTCAAAACTACATTGTCACAAGTCTGACAGACTAATGACCATAGAAACATTTTAACGAATACAACATAGGCACCCAGCTAATGAGAAGTACCATTCTATCATTTAATCCCATGTATTGCAGTAGTCTTGGAGTGCTAAATTAAGGAACATATGCACAAACGAATAGCAGAAAGAACTACCAATTTTCCATATAAATTACAACGAGTTCTAATTAAACAATTCACGACTTCCACTGGTACACAAATTACCATTTCAATTAACCCATATGTTGCATCATTTCACGACATTCCATGGGCAATATGAAATCCCGGTTAACCATATGCCAGATGACCATTGTCATATTTTATGAATCATTCCATAAAAGGGTTATACCTTAGTTTGGCCAAACGATGGCCATACAGAGGGAACAAGAAAACCACTCACTGCTCCTCCATCGCCCATTTCTTCACTGTTTACTAGTAAGAGAGGTGGCAACAAAATATGCTTGCTTAATGACAAGTTATATATTCTATTCACAGAAGAAGTGCTCATTTTCTCGTATACAACTCAAACACAAATTCTAAGGTGTCTACAAACAAAAGCTACACAAAGAATCAACTTTTCAACTCCATGTTATCATTAGCTTATAAGGAAACCATCATACTCGAATTACCTAGCCTACATAAGGCCTGCAAGTATAACTTACAATTCTTTAACTTTAAATCCTTCAACATTCATACTCATGGATATACACAATTTCTGTTTTCAAAACTCAGTCACGCTTTGTACAAGTTTTTCAATAGTAAACGACATTTGATTATCCTTTAATTTCTACAGTATCTTGATGACTCAATTTCACAAAACATATCCAAAAATCATGACATTCTAACGGTTCATTATAGAGATGTGCACATTACTATCAGACTGCTTTCACTATGGAAAAACAGAATTCAGTCCCGATCCTTCCATACTTCGGGGCACCTAAAATGATTAGAATTCCATGAAAATTTTACAGTAGGTTACCCACATATACACAAACATGATACTGAAATCTTAGATTCATCCGATAAGCGGATAATGAGAAACACTACGAATAGTTGGCTGTCCAGGGTTTGATTTCAGCTAACTGCAGTCTCAGTTTCTTCAAACTTTCCAGTAGTATCTGTGACCTGATCGTCCTAAAATTTTAGTCGAACATCTATAACATAATAAGGTCTGACATACTCAAATTTCGTCAAAATCCAACCACTGGATCTAACGATAATTGTAAAACAAAAACAGACTTTCTAGGGTTTAAAAGTAACAAAGAGGGAATGAGAAACTCCCTTCAATACAACATGAATTTGGGCAAAACTACACATACCCATATTGTTAATTTACATGATTTGAAGCTTAATCAATGAATTATGAGAAATTATCAAATATCGTAAGAACCCTAATTGAAGAACTCAACAATTTCAAGTCAGGACCAATTGAAATCAAATCTCTAAAAGACAACAACAACATGATTACGAACTTCCCTTTACTCAAAATCAAAGAACAACATCAATTATGAACAAGGATTTAAGGTAAAATGAAACTGAGGTTCAGAAGAAGAAGTTTCCCCTACCTCCTTTGCTACTCCAAGTCCAAGATTACATCACAACAACATTCTAATAATGGAATTTATCTTGTACTTTGTGTATAATACTTCTACAAACTCCAAGTATAATTTTCCAGTCAAGTTCCAATTTCCTTCTTTCCTTTTCTTTTTACTTTTTCTTTTTCCATAGAAAAACAGACGACTCTCCATTGAAGGAGGATTTCCCGTGTTTTAGTCTCCGTCCCTTGAACCTACACGTGTGCATCATGCATAGATGATTATGAAGGCACCATGAGTTCAGATTAATACAAACTCACTGTTAAGAAACTATCTATAATTAAGGCACCCAAATTGTTAAAGGCACTAGAACATCTCTTAGTCAGGCAACCTAAAAGTGTTAATGTCACTCGAATTTCAGGAATTCTAAGTGTAGAATTCGATTAATGGGTTTTGTTGAACCCGAGAAATACTTTGGGGTCTTACATATGTGGCTATCAAGGACTGAGTGGAATGGAGGAACAAAGGGTTTTGGTAACAGACAATTTGTAGCCCCGATATTGTCCTTAGCCACTGCGGTCATCCTGCAGTGTGGAATTTTTAACGAGCCCGCTGTGGTCATCCAACAACAACTTCTCAGGAGGTCACCATCCCTGGGTTATTCCAACCCGAGAACGCTTAAATGTAGAGTTTTTTTTCCTTCTAATTTTGGAGCCAATTGTGATAAAAATGCGTCAGTGTTAGTAAAGTTCAAATCATTATATATATTCCATTCGACAATCCCTACTTGCTGAATTATGATATGCAGCACTGATTTTAATCGCATCATATTCACCAATATTCTTGGCAGAGGTTACACCGTTTGCAGTAACTGTTGGACGAGTATAACCTTTGACAACCTTCACCCATCTGTTGAAATCACGAGCTTGTAAGAAGAAACACATAACTATTTTCCACCATAAGTAATTTATACCATCGAAGGATGGTAGTATGTTAACAGAGATAAACTTTTGTTCGTAAATTTTAGATCGTTAGAAATACAGACTTATTAGGTATTTCCGGTGTTTGCCTGATCTGATACCAATTGAAAAGGAGAGGATACCATGTACACCGGCAACTTTTTCATTCGGAAATCTGTATGAACAAACTTGTTACAGTCAGTAAGTATATGTCAACAGTAAAGATATGTGTACCTGATTTATAAGCAAGTTTATTTGGACGATAGAATCAACCGAGTATGTATCTGAATTGTATAAGAATCAAATCCCAATAAGAACTGGTCTTGTAATCTATTGTTCGGGAAAAGAATTCACAAGAGCAAAGAAGAGGGTGCCAAGTAGACCTTAACGATATGATTTAAAGGAGACCTTATAATGTTTCATCTGCATATGAAAAGGAGAGGATACCAAGTACACCACCAACTTTTTCGTTCAGCAACCTGTATGGACAAAACCTAATACAATTGCAAGTAAACCAACTTAATGATCCTTGACCTTATGTATATAGAGTTTATATCTCTATCTCTTTTCAATCAGAAAGTCTAGACAATAGAGTCCGTGAACCTGATTGTTAAGAAGGGTGCTTGGACGATCTCAAAAATCAATATACAAGATCAATCTAATCGTAAACAAATAATCCATTCGGAGTTCTGCCAAGTATGAAACTACATATTGGATTTATAGTCTACTAAGGTCAGTCTCAGACTTGGAATATATATATCATGGTAGTTGAAAATCAGAATTCACCTATCGAACTTGAAGATTTAAAACTGAAGAACAATGGAGACGTCTATGGTAACTTCATCAACAAAGGTATATGAAGACTGACTGTCCTATTTAATCATAATATCTACTATTCTATCTAATGAGACATGTTGTATGACTTTAATATTATGATAAACGTTGCGAAGAAATCTCTAGTACAAGCTCTTACTTGCTAAAAACTCGAATCTTAAGTTCAATATAGATTTTATCGCGAAATAGGTTGATAGCAATTTATTGTTCGACATATCACAATTGCGTATTAAGTTTGTAAGGATTCATCATGTTAGATTTTATATTCACGAACATATAAATAATAAGACTTGATGAATTATTCTCTAATTAACTCGCGTACTCGAATAGATTTGGTCGGTTTATGAACTGGTTGTTTTTGAGATGTTACTGGATACTTTTTAATTCACTATTACACACACTGAGTTGGTCAATATGCGAATTGGTTGATTTTAAGAGGTTCCTAGATAGCTTTTGTAACTTTAGTACACGAACTAATTTGGACAGTTCTCGAGCTTAGAAATACAAAAGGTTCTTGAATTCCGAGACGACAAAATACTCACAAACTGTTTTGGTCTTGATAGTTATTAAACTCCAACTTATGCTTGAAATTTTAACTATTGTTCTTGGGCTAACCACTTAGTGCACAATACTTATTTCAACTAAATGCGGTTGCATATTCTTTTTTGTAATTAAAGGAAGACTTTTCACATGTTTACATAATCATTCTATATGGATAAGTTAAGCTTTCCTGGTAACAAAGTAATCCGTAAACATGTAAAAAAATTCATGAACTCATATTTGTTGTAAGCTACCTAACCCAGTCCATCATTATAAATAGAAGACTATTTGCATACTAGAATCTCAATCCTGACACTTCTGTGTCCTAGTTGAGGCTAGATTCATCCTCTAAAGACCTAGGTTTTCTCTTGAAGATGTATTAGGTTATGCCTTTAAAAGTCTTCAAAAAGGAGTCGTGAATCCTAGTTAGACTATCTTTTACATGATATCTTTTGATATCTGAATCTTGTTCTTATTGATTATTGTTGTTCAGGGACTGTAGATCAAGAACAAATAGATAAAAATCACAAAGTACTACTCGAATGTGATAACAAATCAACAAGATCAAGAACATGATAACAAAATCAACATGTGATAACAAAATCAGAACAAGAAACTCAACTGGAAATACCACGACAAGTTGCAGAAAAATCATTATCATTTATGCCAAAATAAATCGACTGTGATATTTTAGTTGGGGTGTCTTGGAAGAATCGGCGGTGATTACTAATAATACCAAAGATTATTTTCAAGATGTCGAAGATTTCTACACGATCCAATCTTTCAATATCGGTTTGCGGGTGTGTTTAATATATAGTACCAATAAAATAGTATAATACCAATTATTTTTGCCATGTGTGACCAGTTTATTTTATTTTTTGTTTTATTAGTGTTCTTGCCTATTAATTGGCAACATTAGGAAATATTATTAGAGATTTCCTCTCAATTTAAGAAAGTTTAATAAGGGATCAGAGAGATAAATTATGTATTACTGGTTGCTTCCAAATGTGTTGATATCATTTAAGCTTTATAGCATAGGATGGACATTGGAGATGATAAAGATTTTTATCTTAAATAATGTCCTAGATCTAAGCTTCGTCAACAATGCATCAAGTATATGAGACTTGTACGTCTTCTAGACCAAACTTTTGGTATGGGCAAAACCTAATACAATTATAAGCAGACCAACTTAATATCCTTGACAATATGTATATAAAGTTTATATCTCTATCTCTTCTCAATCAGAAAGTCTAGACAATAGAGTCCATGAACCTGATTATTAAGAAGCGTACTTGGCTAGTCGTATCCAAATAATCCAATCAGAATTCTGCCAAGTATGAAACTTGTTATCTATCTTTCAAGATACGAATTCTACAAGAACGAGTTTCATAATCTATCATAATTTATATGGACTTATCTACTAGAAATGATTACGTACTACTTGTGTTATTCCTATTATAAAGATAAATAATATAATATGGAAAAGGAAAAACACAAGACACCATAAGTTCTGTTAAGGAGCAAACTGCAACTGCAGAAAAACTTTGGGACCTCGTCCAGATTTGAACACCAAAATGTATCAAGTCGCTACAAACACTAGCCTACTATCAGACTTTAGACTGGGATGTAGTTGAGATCGAATTTACCCTCCAGACAATTCAGTTGCAGTCGTGCTTCTTACTTATCTTGAACCTCGCAAGGCTATATGCTATTGATTCCCTTAGCTGGCGTCCTTGATAGCCTAAGAGTTGCTTCAGCCTAAGTGAAGACTTTTGATACCAATCTGCCTCTAACAGATAAGCCTATTTAATTTCCCATTAGATCAAGGCTTGTAAATATGTTTGCAATAGACAAAGCTAGTAAACCTCACAAATCCGAAACACTTAAACTCAGTTATCTGGGAAGCCTGGATTACTAATCACATCTCAAGAAAAATCTTAAAGAAGAGTTTTAGATATCTATCTTGAGGAACCACAAAGTCTGAGACAAAGAGAACTTTGAGATTCTTATCTATCTCGTTCTTGATCTGAGATAACATAAACCTAGAAGATCAGTTAAAAAAAATCAGGATACAAAAACTATCAAGATAAATATAGTCAAACCTGGCTTCACGAATCCCTAACTGAAGTCTTTAAGTCAGAAACCTAATTATGTTTCTCAGAGGAAGCCTAGGTTAAAAGAAGATGACTCTAACATACAATTAGGACACGTAAGTGTCAGAGATTGGAATTCCTAGTGTTTGAGTCTCTCTATTTATAGCTTTTCAAGACTATAGGTAGCTTTGAATTCAAGCTAAGATAACTTGAGATTCAAGCAAACACTTTCTCAGTTTAAATTAAACTCTCGTAAGGATTTCATGTAAGCATGTGAGATGTTCATCTTGAAATTATATAGAATATGCACTATGGCCAAGGTACTGGAATTGTGTACAATGATAGTTCATGATAGATATGCCTTAGGAATTTATAAGCATAATCACGTTCCTTGACACTCAAGACTTAAACCATGATACACAAACACAAAGTCATCTGGTGATCAAAGTTGTCTTAAAAGTGTTTATGAGAGTTGTAGCAATGTCAAACATATTTGTGTAAATAGTTTATGAGCATCTGTAAAATTCATATTGGGTAGGTGCGTAGAGGGGTTACACGTACCTATGAACTAGTTCGCGAATTTAGGCCCTTGGGGTATGCGTACTGTGTATGCATACCCTAAGCCATTCACGAACTTAAACTCTTGGGGTACGCATACTGGGCATGAGTACCTCCGCCCATTCACGAATTCAGAACCTTAGGGTACCCGTACTGGGTATGCGTACCTACCATGCATTCTGTTACTCAGATGTCTAGGGTACGCATACTAGGTATGCGTATTAACCTGTGTCCAAAATTTCAACAAGTTCTGAAAATTCTCTTTTCATAATTTGAAACATTCCCAATCGCCATAGATACGAAATATCATTGCTTGAAAAATTGTCAAATGATCAACTTGAAACAAAAATAGTTCTTAAACAATAGATTGTTCTAAACCAAGATTGTTAAGAATCTATGAACAACCATTGCTTAAATCATATTTTGAGAGTTTTAACAAGACAAGCGTGACTGGAAATTTCTTATTTGCAGTATGAAATCTACTAAAATCATACGACATAGTCTCCTAAAGATAGAATGCTAATGTCGTGAGTATATAGCATGGTCCAGTCTTCGTATACCTCTTTGTCGATAAATTCTTTAAATGTCTTTATTTGTTCTTAGTCTTCAATCTTTGAGGGTTATTCAGTGATGTTTGATACTCAATTACTACACTTTAATCCTAGCTCGAGAGTTGACTTTAGTAGACTATAAATCAAGATATAGTTTTATGCAACTAACAATTACAACAAGCTTCAGATAGCAAAATTTACGAGTTCGACCGAGCAGTGCTCTAACAATCTCCCCCTTTGTCAATTTTAGTGACATAACTATCAATAAATATGGATTCAAAATTAATAAACCTTTCATCTCAAAATCCATCATGCTTGATTTCCTTGGTTTTTCAACGTTTTCTTGAATTCTTAGTTTTTCAAGTTCTTGTATGGTTCTATATATGATCAGTTCAGCACCTCTTTTGTTGAAGATCCGTAACGATAACAACTTATGAGAATACTCGTTTAGAGATTTTATAGAATGATAAAATCACTCAACTCAATGGTTGTTATATCGTAACATAATATTGTTACCTTCCTCAAAGTTCAAATGTACCGTAACTTTGAAGCAATATTATGGTGATATGTCCACCTTCTTAGTATTTATTTCCTCTCTTGCATAGTAGGTAAAACCTATAGCTTATATTATACCCCCCTTACATAATGCTCCGAAAAGCCATATGTTATAGTAGAATACTACTAAATAATTCTCCTTTTTTTTCTTCAAAAAAATTAGCAAAGGCGAAACAAGAGATCGTAATGAATTACACGAAAGAGTTATCGAGACTAGAGAACACGTACCAACTTTTATTTAGACGATTTCACCAAGTAAACTTAACGTCTTCTTAAAGGAGAGATAAAGGTACATGTCATCTTCTACAATTCCACAGACGAACTCCCCACAAAGATATATCAATTAAGTACAAGTTCAAATCAAACTCTCCCCTATTTGATGTCATTCCCTAAAAAACAATATGAGCGACCTTTCTCTAACAACAAAAGAAGGATTTTTCTGGATATTAACAAATTTACACGCTAGTTACGAACTAAGTAAGTTTGTGTCCAAAATATTTCTCTCTCTTCTCTCCAGTTACAAACAAAGTAGTTAGAAACAATGATCTTAATGCCAGAGACACCAGGATACATTACTTTCATGAGAAAAATAATCATCTACGAAAACTATTCTCTAGAGCAGTCACGAACAAAGATGACAATTTTACCGATATAACTCAACATGAGAATTATATCTTTTCTAGCCGTGTACGGACGTAGAGATTAAAGTTCGCGATCTTATTCCCTTCCAGTTACGGTTTCGGGGAGGAAAGACGAAACCTAGAGAACATCTTACGGAGTCCCTGTACTATATTCAGAAAGTGTAATCGTGAGAAGATCAATATTGCGATTCGTTTACTCCTCTTTTAGTGATAAATATAAAGAGTTAAGAGATTAACCTATGAGAAAATATGAGATATCCGTTCTAATCACAAGAAATATGATGACAAAAAACAAATCTCACACAATAAGTGAAAAAGCGGGGGTCTAACAACCTCACCCAATATTTCGCTTAGCAATCTGTATGGACTAACTCCAATATACTTACAAGAGAATCAACTAGACA
>JAJJMB010000329.1:0-10772 GCA_023531105.1 Papaver atlanticum | reverse complement strand
CTTAGGCTTGACTGATTTTACTTCTTTACAAGGAATACGAGCATCTTTTTCACCAGTGGAAACCTCTGGTTTAGAAGAATTTGTAGCTTTAACAAATTTTACCTCTTTGCTAATATTTGAAGCATCTATTCCCTTATAGCCCAATCCTCGTGTATCACGATGATTTCTACTTGCTTCTAACATTGAGGTTAGATTGTTTGAGCTAAGATTGAACTTTTTAAGGTCCAAATTTTCTTCTTCCAACGTCTTGATTTTATCAAGAGCACTAGCTAGATCAGCCTCAAGGTGTTTTTATCGTTAAAGATATACACCTTCTTTCTCTTCAAAACTCTTTTGTTGAGAGTTAATCCTTGCATCAGATTCAACAAGTTTTTCTTCCAACAAATGAATTTTTTCAAGAGCAGCATTACGCTCCCTTTTTAACAATTCTGCTTGAGAGAGACTAGCGTTTGATTTTTCTTCAAGACCCTGTATTTGTTGAGAAGTATCTTCCCTAAACTTTTTTTGATTTTGATGCATCCTTTCACATTCAATAGTAATTGCTTTAAAATAATCCCGATTTTTTTCAATTACCTTTTTGTAAGAAAGCAATTGCTTACACACAGATTCCGAGGGTGGTTCAATAACCTCTTGCGATACGTTAACTGAGTCTTTCTTTAGTTTTAGCTCTCGCTTACCTCTACTTTGACTCACGTCTTATAGGTTGGATCACACCAAACACAGATTGTTAGATCTTTTCGTGTTTGCCCGCTCTGATACCAATTGAAAAGATGAGGGTACCCAAATATACCTCAATCTAAAACTTTTCCACCTATAAGTCCTTTCTCCGAAAGTGAATGTCTATGACTGAGTCGAGACAATACAACGAATCAGTTCACACTTCGTGTGATCGTCTATGGATACGAGATTGAGACAATACAACAACGAAGTATGATTACTTGATAATAGGTTCGGACTTAACCAAACACTATAGGATTGCTATTAAGTAATTAGGAATTAACGTTTGTGTATTTTACTTCTAATTATAATAAAAACAATTATAATTGCGGAAATAGAAAAGTAAAAGACACAGCAAGATTTTGTTAACGAGGAAACTGCAAATACAGAAAAACCCCGGGACCTTGTCCAGAATTGAATACTCTCAGAATTAAGCCGCTATACAAAATTTAAACCAACTTCGTATAATTGAGACCAAGCAACTAAACCTATAGTTCACTTAGTTCCCTCAGTATCCCTGCGCCTCAAACTTGCAATAAGTCACGCTCTTGGAACAATTCCTTTGGTTCGTATTCCAAACAGTAAAGGAACAACAAATCTGTTCGGTAACAACTCTTTCAAACAACGTGATATGAGTTTGACAAAAGGCTCTTCCGTTTATCCCAATAAACTCCTTTGTCAGGTTCTTAGATCTATCCAATAACAACTACCAAAGTAATTGTTTAGATTTTGCAATCAATACTTTGAATCACAAAGAATTGTATTGATGTCGATCTACTCAACTAATCAATCCAATCGATCACAAAGATAAACCGATTATAGTTGGATCCCTTTCCAGCCAAAACAAGTTTTGTGCACACCAAAGATTATGAACCCAAATCAGAAATCTTCTTCGTCTTCAAATCTTCTTAGATCTTCAATAAACACCTGCACACAAACAACTTGAATCTCTTGTGATCAATCACACACAGAACGGAGTCTGTTAACAATGGATTATCACAAGACGTCTTTAGATCTACAAACATTCTAAAGATCTCCCGTCGAAACTTCGATCTAGTTTGAGTGAATCTTATATTAGAAGAGAAGATTCTCAAGCATAAAGAAACTAGGTGCAATCAAAGTTCAACAACCGTTAGTCAATCAAATCAATAGAAAACTAATAATAAACTGCAATTATCTAGTTTCCCATCAACGGTACTAATAGAGCTTCTCAATCCCAAAGAAGTCTTTAAACCGAGCGGCCGTAAGAGATTTCGTCTAATTAGGTTACTTTCCTCTCCGAATAGGCGGCTCCACCAGTAACAACACAACTAGGTAGTTTTGCTGGCTCTGAGGATTAGTTTGCTAGAAATGCAAACTTCAGTATTTATAGACAAGAAAGTTTGGACACCAAGGAATTTCCAAAACTGAATATTCTCAAAGATATGCAATAAGAGCAAAAACGGTTTTCATAATTCCTGGAAATGCTCTTTCCAAATATTGACCGAAATCTCAGTAGAAAATCTCCAACTAGTAAATGCCCTCAGTATCCCTGCGCCTCAAACTTGCAATAAGTCACGCTCTTGGAACAATTCCTTTGGTTCGTATTCCAAATAGTAAAGGAACAACAAATCTGTTCGGTAACAACTCTTTCAAACAACGTGATATGAATTTGGCAAAAGGCTCTTCCGTTTATCCCAATAAACTCCTTTGTCAGGTTCTTAGATCTATCCAATAACAACTACCAAAGTAATTGTTTAGATTTTGCAATCAATACTTTGAATCACAAAAAATTGTATTGATGCCAATCTACTCAACTAATCAATCCAATCTATCACAAAGATAAACCGATTATAGTTGTATCCCTTTCTAGCCGAAACAAGTTTTGTGCACACCAAAGATTATGAACTCAAATCAGAAATCTTCTTCGTCTTCAAATCTTCTTAGATCTTCAATAAGGGCAAAAACGGTTTTCATAATTCCTGGAAATACTCTGTCCAAATATTGACCGAAATCTAAGTAGAAAATCTCCAACTAGTAAATGCACATTACTAATTTTTATTTTCTAAAGATATGCATTTTAATTGCTGGAAATTAAAAGCATATAAAACTAAAATCCTTAATTAAAAGATTCTCAATTTATTTCGATCCGGGATTCTCCTTTAGCTATTAAGTAATATCTTTGAACAATAAAAGATAAGAGTTACTGCACATGTTCAAAGTATGTCGATATCTTTACTTTGTAAATCCTTTTTCATATTTACAATCTTGGAACCGATTTGCCACACTTCCAAACAAGTTTAGAATTGGTTCATCTGACTTCTAAGAACTATTTGATTGATTATCCTTTCAAATCACTATTAATTGGTTTCACGGTTCTACTTCAACATAAAGTTTCGGTTCTACCTCCAAGTGGGTACTAGGATCGGTTACACTAGTTACCATAAAATGGCTACCTAAGTACTAGGATCGGTTACCACTTCTTATGGTAAAACTTGTGATCGGTTGACCAAGTTATAGGATCGGTTACACCAACTTACTAAAACTTGTTAAACCTCTTACAAGGATCGATTACACTCTCTCTTGTGATCGGTGACACCTCTTACTAGGATCGGTTACCCAATGTCTAGTATTTAGTCACACCAATTTCAAGATATCGATCTTACCATCTCAGGTGATTACTTAAGATCGGTTTCACTAATAAAAGTCATACCAATACAAAAGTCAGGCCTTGTGAATAGTTTTACCAAGATACATAAGCAAGTTATGAACAGTTATACTAAACTCACATATTAGTAATTCAAAAAGATTTGCAATGAATAAAAATACCAATAAGCCTAGCGATTTCCCTTTCGATTCACAAAACAAGTTTATGAATTTACTTCCTTTAAACGAATGTAAAACATTGTTTCCTAGGAAGAAATCTTCACCCATACCCATACATAATCACAATAGCATTCATACAATTATGTCGATGTCTTATAATTGAAGTTCAAAAGATAGATGTTATACTTCGTATTGTAATTCCTTAATACTATGTCTAACTAGAGTATAATCATTCACAGCTTCGCAGTTATGTTTTCAATATGCACGACTTGAAAGATACGTTAGGAATGAAACAGTTCAAGTCAAATATTGCTCACCTCAAGTGGAAGGATGATGTCGTCGTTGTAGTTCTTTAATTCTTCACATTCTTCAAGTCTTCACGTAATACTTGTAAGTCTCATATCCTAGTAACTTTCTAGCTAACCTATACGAAGTTGACTCTAGTAAATAATCAAGCGACGCTTTAAATGAGTTTTGATTCACTAAAATATGACAACCAAACCTGACATACCAATGCTTGGTGGGTTCAACCGAGCTATGCTCTAACAATCTCCCCCTTTGTCAATTTTAGTGACAAAAATCTTACATCATATGGATAAACAAATTACAAGAATTCATTACACATACGCTTGATTCCAAGTTTCAGCAGAACAATAACCTGTATACATTCAATCCTTTAAATGTCGCTGTTGACATTATAATAACACAGCTAATACTCCCCCTAAAGGTAAGATAGGTAGATTTTCAATCTGCACGTCTTTGTTATTCCCATCATCATATGATATGTTACTTCCCCTTAGTCTATGCTTTACTCTTTCGTTAGATATAACGTTTAAGCACCATTGTCCTTTCCCTTAGTGATACCAAATCAATATCAATATCAAATCACTTGTTTACTGTAGTGATCTACACTACAAATGGATAATCAGACTCAGATCCACAGGATCTACACTGTTAAAATAAAGGATAAACCTCAAAGAGGGATGAACAACAAAACAATTATTCTATTCACTGCTTGAAACAGGAATACAGATTCAATACATATTAGGGCAATAGAATGGCACATGTGCCAGCCACATACTAACAATACTAACCCAAGGTGCCCTTATAAACGGGGGCCCTATAACACATGGGATATGACAATTCCCACCCCTTCAAATCATCCCTATCCTCAAGGATGGCAGATATGAAAATGGAATGAGCAAGGCAAAAGAGATGTATAGTTGTTGCAGCTTGTTCACAAACACTTTGAGTATACTGATATGTGTGTAGTACACCGAGAAAAACCAATTAAATGAGTCTCCCTTGCTGAACTTATCAAGTGAGGCAATACCAGCAGCTCTAACAGTGCCCAGGTTGCATCCCATTTGTCATGGAAGAGACCTTTTGCGGTTACCAGCTGTTTGCAGTTGTGGCCAACATGGATGAATTACACTCTCCCCCTTCCAGCAGCTGATGAACTTATACTCTTGTGTATATTCCAAGGTGAACAAACCCAATATGCTGATAGTCACAGCTTGGTAGGTAGTAATGGAAGCATATCTGGCAGGGTCAGTCTGGGTTACTACTCCACCGCAAACAATAACTTCAAAATTAGCATGATGACATTTGACTGTGTCAGCACTCTTGAGTGTAAGTGATCCATTCCCATAACCGGTAGGGGTATGAGCATGAATCCTCATCATTTCTTCCTAGCAACTAACGTGCATAAAGACTTGTAGTCTCAAACAGTTCTCACAACTAGCACAGCATGACAATATCTTTTGAGAAGGATATAAATTTCATTGATGGCCTGTGAGTCAAGATTTTTACCATTCACAATGGTTAGTATCTTCAACTGATCTAAGCCTTGTGTAACCAATGTGCAGTCCTCTATTACCTTCAACACTAAAACGATGTCATCCCTGCTAAACCTATTTGCAAGATGGCAATGACAAAAACTTGTGCACATATTCTGAAGTAAGTCGCACATCCATTGTACTCTACAGCTAGGTTAAATTTTGCATCAAAGGGAATCCATACCTGTGCACAAATTTTGAGAATAGTTACCTATTGCCGCCCCTGACTTAGAAGGAATCCCACACTGGCTACAGTAACAATTGAGCCATGTTTTGAATCTCTTGTATCAGCTGCAAACCCAGAAGTAATCCAACTCCCATCACCCATAAATTCCCTATGCATTTGCGTGAACAACTTATAGAATCTGTTTTCACCACTTAAACCATCGAAAACAACCCCATCACTTTTCGTGGATGTATCTGTGACTCTCTCTCTCCCTTCATGAATTTCCACTCCTCTGCAACCCCTTTTGAGCCAAACAATTTGCCGAACATATTTAAAAGGGCTGAAACCAAACATGCCAAAAATCAAAGTTGTTTGCATAGACTTTTGTCGACTGTTGTGGCTATCATACACATAAGGTATACAGAGAGGAATGGGCGAGAAGAAAATCTTCCCCAATGGATGACAGTAAGGCCCAACAACTAACAGAGTCACCATGAGTGAATAATGATGGAGTCTACCAAAACCATCTTCTGGAGTTAACACCTTAAGCAACTCTGGTGAGAGCAATTTACCAGCTGGCACATTAGATGCTCTAAATGGCATTACAGAATGATGAATACTTCTAGGCTGCCCTGTGTAGAACCAATCACAGACTGTAGCTTTAGTATTTAGTGAAAGACATCCAATATAACCTCTCAAAATCCTAACAAGAATCTTCAATATATTACTTTGCCACGAAAATTCAACAAACAGCTTGTTAGAATTACTTATTGCAATCTCTTCAGCAAACACATAACCGAATGTATCTTGATAAAAAAAAAATACCATAACAAAGCAATAACATCTCCTCATAAGCTGAAACTCATTGCCAAGGTCAAACACCATATATCCATAATCCAGACCTTGAAGATACAGGAATAGAGATGCAATATTGTCCTGGATATAGTTAGACCATATACTAAATGAAAGAAACCAGATTAAGCATATAACTCTTTTCGAAAGAACCTGTGACAGATCATTTTCATTATTTGCTTCAACATAAAACCCCAATGATTCCACATATAGAGTTTCCGAGTTATTAAGTAACCCATGCCACAACTGTAAGATTAGATGATCAATAACCCCATTGAAACAACATCTTCTACAATTATGCATTTGTTTAGTTAGCTCCCGGTTCATCATACTTTCATCCACGTTGAACTATAGAGAAGTGGAGATACTCTCAATTATACCAGTTCCTTGTGACATTGTCACATACAATTCATTATCACAATAATCCTCACCCTCTTTAACAATTTCAAACACATTTGGATCAGTAAAAAGCAATTTTAAACCACTCCAAAGTCTAGCATCAATTTATAAACAAAATCACCATTGTATTTATCCATTGAAACAAACTCATCAAACTTTCTTCCTCGATCAAATATCAGTCTAGTATACTTAGCACTAGATAAAATACCATGTATATAAGTAATTTGAGTTTGGTGTTTTATTAAATACAACCTGTTAATAGCTTCAAACTGTTTTCCTCTATCAAATAACCTTCTCATAACTTCGCACTCAAGCATTTTACCAAACATATACCAAGCAGTAGTAATAAAACCTTCATTCGCTAGCATACAATCAATTGAATCACCATAAAACCCATTTGATTGATACCTACTTTGATAAACAAGCTTCTGAACAATTTCCCTATATAATCTATCCTAAAATTGAAAACCCATGCAATAAGGAGACCTCAATTTATAATCAAACTTCAATTTGTATTTTCCACGATCGAATAAGCAACGAGAAGAATTCATAATACTAGAAGAACAGTTACCCATTAATAGTCTGTGAGTTAGGGTTAATAGTACCTGTTTGAGACTCTCCTCGCTCAATTTGACGAAATTCTTCTTAACAAAATCATTAACTACAGCTTCGGCAATTTCATGAAATTGAAAACTCAAATCAGTATCTGAATCATCTTTTCCTTCAAAGAAATAAGAAGGAATTAACCCAAAATCGGAAGATTCTTCTTTCTCTTCTTCACCAATTTCATCCAATGTTGGTTCTACAGATGATTGCTTAGGAATTGTTGTAGTACCCTTAATGTAAAGGATCAATATCAACCTCTTCCTTGCCTTGTCCATGAGCTGAGAAAACTTCTTAAGATTGCACTCTCTGGTTGGAGATTGATTCTCTTCATAATGAAACCGATACAGACAACAAAATTTTCCTAATTATGCTCTTGTTTTACCTTCTTTCTTCAAGGCTTCGAGCTAAAGCGGTGTAGCTTCTTCAAGCTCCGCCATGAAAAATTACCAAGGTCCGGAACTGCTCTGATACCAATTGTAGTAATCTACACTACAAATGGATAATCAGACTCAGATCCACATGATCTACACTGTGAAAATAAAGGATAAACCTCAAAGAGGGATGAACAACAAAACAATAATTCTATTCCCTGCTTGAAACAGGAATACAGTTCGATACATATTAGGGCAATAGAATGGCACATGTGCAAGCAACATACTAACAATACTAACTACACCCAAGGTGCCCTTATACACGGGTGCCCTATAAGACATGGGACATGACATTTACTCCATATATTTCTCCCCCTTTTTTTCACAAAATGACAAAGGTACGAGCAAGTAAAGGACAAACCGAAAGGATCTTACAAATCTTACAAAGAGACTTGCAACCTATAAGAGTTAAGCCCGAGGGTTCCACACACCATTTTTGATAACCGATATCAAAACCGAAACTACAAGTAATTTTGTTTTGATATGTTACCAAGGAAACAATTGCCCGAAGCAATTTTCTCTAATAGTGTAGCAAATTAAAATTGACTAACATCTTAGTTCCTTTGCTAAACCGATTGTACAAATACAATCGCTTGTTCGATAAGACCAAAATAAAGATCAAAATTAACTCTATTTTTCTCATCAGGCTCTAATTATTCTCATCAATAACTTAGACCTTTCACTTTTAAACAAGACAAGTACTAGGTTAGTTAACTAGCATTTCTTGTTAAGGCATTCGATTAGACTTGAATAACTGAAACCTCCGCTTTGATAAGTCTAACTAAGATTATAATTAACTTAGTTTCTCTTATCCGGAATCCAATTGGACTAAACAATTGATCCCGAAAACTCTTTTGTTAAGCCATAAACAATCCATACAAACCAAATAAATCAACTTGTATAATCATTTACCTCAACCGGAAGCAATTGAAACAAACATAGACATTATAGCACCGAAATTTTGTAAGCCTAAACAATTGATACCAAACAATAAAGCAAGATAACAATAGTTTTTCTTAACCGGAAACAATTGAATCACACACACAAATAATGGAAAACATCAATTGTACCGAAATTTTGTTAAACAAAAGCAATAAATATATGCAATAAAATCAGGCTTTTCTTAAACATGAAAACGATTAACTAACAAAGTCGTTACCTCAAATTCCTCATCCTCTTCACCCCAGAAAGATATATTATTAAGTGCCAGTTCAAGATAGAACTCTCCCCCGTTGTGTTGTCATCCTCTCGCAATATAAAAGAACAACAACAAAGACCAACCTTTACCAGAGAAAGGTTGACAACCGGTTTTAACTATTGCAATGCAAAAGTTAAAGCCCCGAAACACATATGCTTTTATGCTAAACCAAAACGATTCAACATATTGTAACTTTTTCACATATTGTTTCAATCAGAACCCCTCATGATCCTTTGATAAAGCCTACCAACATGGGCTAGAACTCAATCCCGCTAAATCAAAAAGTAACCCAAACCATAAGGGTTCACATCATATGAGATCGAATATTAAGGTTATGAAAACCGAAATCAAACATCCCATAACACAAATGCAATACACCATAAATATTCAACAAAGAATCAAGTATTGCAATTGCCCCTATCTTGTAGGGAATTGAATTGGGAAACCAACGCAAAAAGAATGAGGTCATTCCGAGTTCGGACGAAGAAGTTATGGGCAAAACAGTTTTACACTCCTTCGTATGGACCTATCACTAGGATCGGTTACAAAAGTTACTTGTGACGGATCACAACACTAAACTGTTTTTGACATAACTTTTGCATACGATGTCCGAATTCAGTGATTTTTGGCTCGTTTTAACCTTAAAAACAAGAGCTGCACATATATGATCAGTAGATATCAACAGCATAAATTCAAAATTACAGTTTCTATCAAAATCTCAAATATAGATAGAGAAAGTATGAGCATAGAAGAAAATAAATCTCCCTAAAGATGTTAATTAGTCATATAATAACCGAGAGATCATGTGCTTAGTTTTCATGTGTTTCCTTACCTTTCAAAAGATTGAGCACTAAGGTGAGAATGCACATTCTAACACAACTAGGTTGTGTTTATTTGAGCCTTGTCTTCTTTGTCACTAGGGACTAAGACAGAATCACTCTTGACCTCTAGATTGATTTGTTTTCTCTTGTTCCATCTTTTGTTTTTCTTCTTTGACTTGTGATGGAGAGTGTCATTATCACAACGTTCACTAGTACAAGAGATTTCAGACATGATGTCTTTCTTTAGTCTTTCAAGAAAACTCTTGTAATTATTGTCACCAACAATTAACAGCTGAGAGTCATTCTTGTGACTAACTTTTGGTTCCTTCTTGGCTATGGAGGACTTCGGGACCCATTTAGAGTTGGGTTTCGTAGGAGCAGCTTTCTCCTTCATACCATTATGATGATTGTCCTTTTGAATACTTTGCGAAAAAACTTTTATCCAATTTGGAACATCAGATCTTGTCTTTGCATTTAAAAAGTCATTTCTCTTTATATAATTGGGTCTTTTATGAGATGACCTTGTCGAGTGATATGAAAAAATTGAACTATCATTATAATAATTCTTTTGCCTAAACTTAGGACAATAGCGATCTGAGTTCTTTCGGGGAGCAAACTTAGCCAATTCGTTTGATACAAAAGAAAGTGTATCTTTTATCTTACGAATATTGCATACCCATTCCACATGCCCTTTATTACCACAATAACAACAATGCTTAGTAACATACGAAGTCTGAGTTTTAATGTTACCTTTTTGTGGATCCTCTTGCATTGGAGCTTGACGATTTTTCCTCTTCTTCTTCTTATCTTTGTTCAACTTTGTTTCTTTCTTGACATTAGCAGAAGTGCTCTCTTTGATTGTCGTACTTGAAGAGTATGGTTGAACATGATTCTTAGGCTTGACTGATTTTACTTCTTTACAAGGAATACGAGCATCTT
>JAJJMB010000310.1:0-19913 GCA_023531105.1 Papaver atlanticum | reverse complement strand
TCGTAGCAACTCTTAGTTGTGGGTGAGATCAGCTAAGGGAATCAAGTGCGTAGTATCCTGCTGGGATCAGAGACGTAAGGAGCGCAACTGTACCTTGGATCAGTGTGAGATTGATTTGGGTTCAACTACAGTCCAGACCGAAGTTAGTTTGTAGTAGGCTAGTGTCTGCAGCGGCTTAATACAGTGTGTGTTCAATCTGGACTAGATTTTTCTGCATTTGCGGTTTCCTCGTTAACAAAACTTCTGGTGTCTGTGTTATTTCTTTTCCGCATTATATTTTGTTATATAATTGAAATATCACAGGTTGTGCGTTGAATCGATCAATTGGTAAATCCAACCTTTTGGTTGTTGATTGAAATTGATTGATCCTTGAACATTGGTCTTTGGTACCGGTCAAGTTATTTCTCTTGTATTCAATTAGGCTCGCAGATTTCTATTTGTTTGAGTTAGGATTGAATCGATAAATTGAGATATAACTCTTTGATATACTTTTTATTAAGATTGAGTCTGACTGTCTAGTTGATTCTCTTAAATGTGTATTGGAGTAAGTCCATACAGATTGCTTAGAGAAATATTGGGTGAGGTTGTTAGACCCCCACTTTTTCAATTGGTATCAGAGCAGGCAAACACGTTTAAAGACCTTATAAGTCTGTGTTTATAGCGATATGAGTCTATGGACAGAAATTTTATATCCATAAACGTACCACCAGTCTTTGATGGCTCAAACTACTTGTGGTTGAAAATTGTTATGTGTTCTTTTCTTCAAGCTCGTGATTTTCAAACATGGGTACGTGTTGTTAATGGCTATACTCCCCCGGTTGATACAGAAGGCGATGTGTCTATACCCAAGGATATTGGTAGATATAGTTCAGAAGAAATCCTTGTTGCAAAGCAAAATTCTGACGGCTTAAATGTTATCATACATTCCATTACCCTAGACCTTCAACATCATGTAACTACGTGCACAAAGTCTAAAGAAGCCTGAGATATCTTAGAAACCGTATTTGAAGGGAATACATGTGAAAAGGAAGCTAGGCTTCAAAACCTAAATTCTGATTGGGAAAACCTTCATATGGCAAATGAAGAATCATTTGATGAGTTTAATCACAAAGTGTCTGAAATTGTTAATGCATCCTTTGCATTGGGTAAGACTATTCCTGAAAAGGACATTGTGATGGAGATTCTCAGATCTCTGCCATCCAGATACGATTCTACGAAGCATGCCATCGTTGAAGGAAATAATCTCGCAACGCTTTCCAGAAATACTCTGGTTGGGAAGTTAAAGATCTTTGATCATGAGCATACATCCAAATCTGGGAAGGATGTTGCTTTCAAAGCACAAAAGAACATTAAATTACTTGATAAAAGTAAAAGTGTTTGCATCTCTGAAGATGATCTTTCTGAGTCTGATTCATCAGATGAAGATCTTGACAAGTCAGTCTCGTTGATCACAAGACAGTTTAGGGATATTCTTTTGAAGAGAAGTAAACGGTTCTCTAGAGATAAATCCAGGTCATCGGGTAAACTCCATAATCGTGTTCCTCCTAAAAACAGGGATAATGATGAAACTGATGACGAGGATATGCCTCAGTGCTTTAAGTGTAAAGGTTTTGGTTATTTTGCAAATGAGTGTCCAAATCGAAAGAAATACACTGGGAACAAAGGTCTCGCTGCAACTCTTGCTGAAATGTCTGACAACTATGATTCTAATGAAGACGAAAAGTCAAGTGTCGCACTTCTTTGTGAAAATATTGATTTTGATAATTGTAGCAATACATACATCAATCTCGATAGTCTTTCAGGAGAAACCTCAACCTTTCTGGAAGAAAAAATTGACCTTTTTGTTTGAAACTCTCTGTCAAACTTTTCAGGTTCTACTATGTGTCTAGCAGCTTGCACATCTCAGATGCCTGAATCATATTCCAGGTTGACATGCTCTTATTGTTCGCTCAAAGGCCATGAACTGTCAAAGTGTTTCAAGTATAAACACAAATTGAGGCATTTCAATGAAGAGAGAATCGATTAGCAAACAAGCTCAAACTTGTTCGAAAGACCGCTGAGGTATGTAAGATTTTATCTTCGTCAAAGAAGTTAGTTTCCAAGGATAAGACAAGACCATTAGAAATAAATTTATGGTCTAAACACTATGAGAAACAGGGTTCTATGAATTCTGATCGAAAAGGATATGGTGGACAGATTATTGTTCACCCCAGCACAACTTAATTTGTGTTGGTTAGTGCATCTTGTCTCATGTGCCTGATCAAAAGGGACAAGATTTTGCACATCTCAGGCTTTAAGAAAAGAAAAGTCTTTAGTTGTTTTGATTTTCTTTTTGTTTTTGCTCTGGGAGCATTATAAAGTCTGGAATTCATGTCGCTTTTCATATCTAATTGATATTAGAAAGGACTTTCCTGTTTTAATCAATAAAAGAGGGTTAAAATTGACAATTTTGCCTTTTATAGGGTATGAGTTATGCGTACGTGAATACTTTAAGTGTATGAAGGTTTCGTAACCCTACATTCCTTTTTCCTTCCCTGAAACTCTTTTTAACTTAAGACTGCTTGTTGAGTTTAAGTTGTGATTTCCTCTCACAAACCCGTATGCATATGGATACTCCAAGCATCATGTCTTCTGATGGAAAAGATGTTAATATGATTATTAAGCCATCAATCATGAAGGAAAAAGAAAGATCTCCGTTACCTCCAACTTTGAAAAGAAAAAGAAGGAATGTGAGGAAGCCAAGAGATGTTCCTTCAAATTCTCAGAAGTTTTCTGATGTTCTTAAAGAGTTGAAGGAGACAAGAAAGGAGATTCAACAAATAAAGGCTTTTGTTATGAGAACTCTTGAAATTCAGAAGGCCCTGGTTCGACATCATTGGCCCATAAGTTTTGTTGGAATTGACTCCTTTCTTCATGAACCATATGTTCCTATGGCTGTTGACGACAAGGAGTTCGGGGACGATAAAGAATTTTTCAGAGGTCTCAATGTCTAGGAAACTTCTTATGAGAATTTATTATTGTGTTTTAAGAAGGATAACTAGGGTTTGGAATAGCCGTTTTTGTGATTACACATACCTATTTCCAACGATTTTCATCTTCAATGTTTTTAGATTTATTTATTTAAATTTTAAAGTTTGTTTGGAAGATGATTTTGCAGTATTAATCTTTATGGTTTTATATATTACAACTTGTTATGGGATATGTGGGTTTACGTCCGTGAACTATGATTGTCCCATACGTGGTTAAAAGTTAAGTCCTTCATATGTCGATATGCAAGTATTGATAAAAGATTGAATGAACTTTTGACAAACTAAAGATAAGCCTATTATGTCATTATGCAAATATTGATGGAAGATAGGATGAGCTTTTGTTTACAAAGATTAAGTCTATTATATGTCATTGTGCAAATAGTGATGAAGAATAGAATGAATCTTTGTTTATTCCGCAGTATTGATCTTCCCTGATCCATATTTTTATGTGTATACTGTGCGGCTCCGTAAGTTTTATTATGTGAGCATTTCCGATTAAATTAATCATGGGTTCTCTTGTGGTTAATTTAATTGTGATTTGTGGATACAAATTCATGTTTCATGTGATTTGTTAATATCCAAAGAAGTCCTTCTTTTCTCGTGAAAGTAAGGTCGCTCTTGTTGTTCTCTCGGGAATGATATTTTATGGGAGGGAGTTCTTAATTGAACTTGTGCTTAATTGCCAAATCTTTGTGGGGAGTGCGGCTGTGGAATATTATAGGGGTTATCTTGTATCTTTATAAACTCCTTGATGAATGCATTTAGTTTCGACTATATAATTGCATCAAAAGAAGTTGATATGTACTTTCTTTTGGTCATGAAGTGTCTCTATGGAAATTTCATTAGGATCCCACTAGTTTTCGTACCTTTGCCAATTTTATTGACAAAAAGGGGGAGAATTAATGTGTAGTTCACACTACAAATACATATGGTTTTCGGATCATTATATAAGGGGGAGTGGTTTTCATGTGAGATGAAGTATTGACTAAGGGGGAGTGATACATATCACCATAGTATTGTTGTCGAAGTTGTGATACAATTGAACTTTGATGATGTGTAATAATACTATGACACTGTGTAACAATGATTGAGATCTTTTGTTTTCTCATTGTTATAGATACGGATCTTTAACAACGGTGATGTTGATTTGAATATCTTTGGAATCATTGGAGTACTTGGAAGTGACGAAGATTTCGAGTAATGTTGAAGAACCAAGGAGATCATGCATGTGGATGAGAAGCTGCAAAGTTTATTTATTTTGTATTCCATATGTATTGATAGTTTTGTCACTAAAATTGACAAAGGGGGAGATTGTTAGAGCACTGTTCGGTCAAACTCGCAAGCATTGCTATCTCAAGCTTGTTTGTAAAGTTTAGTTGCCAAAACTATAAGTCTTTATTTCTAGTCTACTTATAGCTAAGTCTCGGACTAGGATAGTAAGTGTAGTTGAGCTCAAGACTCCACGGCGTTCACCATGCAAAGACGAAGAACTACTCAAGGAACTGGTGGATCTTTATCGACAAAAAGGTATGTGGAGACTTGAACTTATCTATCACTCAAAAGTCTATCTATTTTATCTCCTATCTTGAGACAAAAGTTGTATTGCTATATTGACTTTGATTATACACATTTGTTATTTCGAGCCGAGTTTATCTCGCTTATCTATTTCCTGAAATATGTGTTGGTAAGCTTTCTCTTTGGCCAAGTTCTTCTTTACTTGTGACGAAAGTCATGTTGATTGTTTCAATCTCTTGAAAATCGCTTTGATGAAAAATAGTGTGTGAATAACCGTTATATAACATCCTCTAAGAATGTTTCAATGATTGAAATGAGAGTTTAGAATATATAACCTTGAATGGATATAAACATTGTATGTGAACTCCAAAACAAGCTCACATCCTGTACACGTACTTCCGGAAGTTCACATCCCGTACGCGTAAGCGTACTGCTTGAAGTTCACATCCCGTGAATTTCTGCTGGAGTTTGTGAACTAAAAACAAGCTAATTCCGGGTACTTAAGTATGCGTACCGGTATGCGTACTTAAGTGGGTTATTTTCTAAAAACGGTTTATTCGTGAACTAAGACATTTATAAATTAAGGAATGCAATCTTTGCAAACCGTGGCTATAATGTTTATGAATCGATTCGAGTGAATCAAAATCATTTTTGCTTCGATTTTATCTTATATACTTCTATGAGATCTAAGCAATTGAACAACTCTCTAACTAGTTCATTTGAGTCATTTGGACTAGTTATGGTAAAGATGAAGAAGGTTGATATGAAAGTGCTCATATGGCTAACCATTGGTTAACTACTGTTGAATCAACTAGGTGTACAAGTTTAGGTATGGTTACTCAAACCTAAATAACGTATATTTCATTTGTGTATAACAAGCTAAGTTCGATCTAACGGTTGAAAGATATTAGTTTGAATCTAATCAGGTTTTCATCTAACGGTGAATATTGAATGCTTTGTTACCAAGGTAACTTAGATTGCAAACCCTGATTTGGAGACTATATAAAGGAGAACTCTAGCAACTGGGAAACCTAATCCCCACACCTCCTGTGTAATACTAGTTGTATAAGCTAGAGTCGATTCTCCTTTAACCTTAGGTTTCTACCTAGACCTTGTAGGTTAACGACTTAAAGACTTCATTGGAATTTTGAAGCCAGACCCAACTATTTTCTCTGTAGTTGTGTGATTTTATCTTGTTGTTTCTATCGTGATTGAGTGCAATCGTAAGATCTGCTTGAGATTAATTTCTCCGATAGGAAAGATAAGAAAGTAGTCACAAACATCTTCGTCTCATCGTTTGTGATTCCGCAATATCTTGTTTCGCTAGTCGATTAAGATTATTGTGAGGTGATTGATAATTCTAGGATGTTCTTCGGCAATATAAGTCCGGGTTATCGATTGGTTCCTGTTCGCCTTGATTTATCAAAAGACGGAACAAAACTCTTAGGTATTTCTGTGGGAGACAGATTTATCTATTCTTGTAGACTTTTCTGTGTGATACAGATTTGTTTATTAAAGTCTTCGACTTTGGTTTGTAGCAACTCTTAGTTGTGGGTGAGATCAGCTATGGGAATCAAGTGCGTAGTATCCTGCTGGGATCAGAGACGTAAGTAGCGCAACTGTACCTTGGATCAGTGTGAGATTGATTGGGGTTAAACTACAGTCCAGACTGAAGTTAGTTTGTAGTAGGCTAGTGTCTGTAGCGGCTTAATACAGTGTGTGTTCAATCTGGACTAGGTCCCGGGGTTTTTCTGCATTTGCAGTTTCCTCGTTAACAAAACTTATGGTATCTGTGTTATTTATTTTCCGCATTATATTTTTTTATATAATTGAAATATCACAGGTTGTGCGTAAGTTCAATCAATTTGGAATCCAACCTTTGGTTGTTGATTAAATTGATTGATACTTGGATATTGGTTTTGATACCATCCAAGTTATTTCTTATATTCAATCGGGCTTGCAAATTCCTATTTGTTTGATTGCGGATTGAATTGAGAAATTGAGATATAACTCTTTGATATACTTTTTATTAAGATTGAGTCTGACTGTCTAGTTGATTCTCTTAAAAGTATATTGGAGTTAGTCCATACAGATTGCTAAGCGAAATATTGGGTGAGGTTGTTAGACCCCCACTTTTTCACTAGGGTTTTCCCCTTTTCTTGTATAAATAGAATGCTATACTATGTAATTGGGTTTCCCTCTCTGTTTAATAAAAAGTCTTTCTCTCTTCCCTTTATCACTCCAAAATACCCGAAATTCTAACGATGTATTAAAAGTTTTGTTGCAGCTAGTCTCTAATGTAATTAAATAAAGTTTTTTATTTTTTTGTAATCAATTTAAGCTATTTGACGAAGATATGTATAAAATTTGGCGGGATTATTTCGGGAAATAATCTCACGAGATATTAGTTTTTCTGATCAATGTAAAACTAAAATAGAAAAAAGAAGATACGCACTAAAAGAAATTATAAAACAAGAACATACAAATTCAACATGATTGCGTATATGCCTACAACCACAAGTGACTACGGTCAACTTTTTACCATAAAAACTTATCTCGTAGAGTTAAGCACCCAAATGATTTATCAAATCAATTACATAAACTTATGGTCAGCAGGTTGTTGAGCATAAACACTCAAAATAACTCTCTAATTAAGAACATAACATTTTATATATTTATTTTGAAAAGTAACAGAACATTATATCTCTTCTAAAATCGCCTTCATGACCTAAACTCTCTTGTGAGATTGGATATGAAATAAGTTTCTCTATACAGGTCACATACTTAGCCTCCAAGTATCTCAAACATGAAAAACCCTTGGTCTCCAAGTATCTTAAGCATGGAAACCAAAACAAGTTTTTCGAATCGAAAATAAGTTAATTTGGACACCATTTAAGTCTTGAAACATGAAATATATTATATATATATATATATAAGTAGCTAGGTTCTTGAACCAAAAAAGTTAGCTCCTGAACCATCGATCGCCATAATTCTATTGTGCCATAAAAGCTCCCGGTTCCGTAACCATTTCTTCATCCTTCAAATTAATAATATTCAACAAATTTTGCTATGTTAATCTACAATTGAACTCCTTAAGAATGGAAAAAGCGGGGGTCTAACAACCACACCCAATATTTCGTTAGGAAATTTGTATGGACTAACTCCAATATAATTCAAAGAGAATCAACTAGACAGTCAGACTCAATCAAGGAAAATATATCCAAGAGTTATATCTCTGTTTCTCAATGTAATCAGCAAATCAAACAGATAGAAATCTGTGAGCCTGATTATTATAAAAAACAACTTGAATGGTACCAAAGACCAATGTTCAAGTGTCAATCAATTTCAATCAACAACCAAAGGTTGGATTTACCAATTGATTGAACTACGCACAACCTATGATATTTCAATTATATAAACAAATATTATGTAGAAAAGAAATAACACAGACACAAGAAGTTTTGTTAACGAGGAAACCGCAAATACAAAAAAACCCCAGGACATAGTCCAGATTTGAACACCACACTGTATTAAGCCGCTACAGACTCTATCCTACTACAAGTTAACTTCGTACTGGAATGTAGTTGGGCCCTAACCAATCTCACATTGATTATGGTACAGTCGTGTTCCTTACATCTCTGAATCCCAGCAGGGCTCTACGCACTTGATTCCCTTAGCTGATCTGACCCACAACTAAGAATTGCTACGACCCAAAGTCTAAGACTTGATAAACAAATTTGTCTCCCATAGAAAAGTCTATTATGATAGATAAATCTGTCTCCCACAGAAATACTTACGAAGTTTTTGTTCTGTCTTTTCATAAATCAAGGTGAACAGGAACCAACTGAAAATATGGTCTTATATTCCCAAAGAACAGCCTAGAAATATCAATCACCTCGCAATAACTTAACTATATGGTAGTAGAACAAGTTATTGTGGAATCACAAAGAATGAGACAAAGTGCTTTGTGATTACTTTTTATATCTTACCTATCGAAGATAGTACTCAAAACGATGGAACAAGTAAGATCAGAACACGCAACTGCAAAGAAAATAGTTGGGTCTGGCTTCAGAATCCCAATGAAGTCTTTAAGTCGTTAACCTATAATGGTTTTAGGAATAACCTAGGTTAAAGGAGAATCGACTCTAGTCGCAACTAGTATCACACAGGAGGTGTGGGGATTAGGTTTCCCAGTTGCTAGAGTTCTCACTTATATAGTCTTCAAATCAGGGTTTGATAACTTTGTAAATAAGCAATCAATATTCACCGTAGGATGAAACCTGATTTAAGATTTAAGCTAATATCTTTCCACCGTTAGATGGTATTATCTTGTTACACACAAATGAAATACGTACTTTAATTTAGCTATGGGTAACCATACCTAAACTTGTATATTGAGTTGGCTCAATAACAGTTAACCGAAGTTATCCATATAAACACTTTTGTATTAACCATGTTCATCTTAACACTTCTAGATCAAATGATAACCAAATGAATCTAATTGTGTTAATCATAGAGTTGTTCAATTGTTTATATTCTCATAGAAGTATACAAGACACAATTGAAGCAAAATCGAATTGATTCAAAAGAATCAGTTCATGAACATTTTAGCCACGGTTTGCAAAGATTGCATTCCTTAATATATAAATGTATTTTTTTATGAGTATGAAAACACACTTAGCCGATTTTAGAACTTAACCACATAAGTTTGCAAACGGGTACACAAACTTAAGTTCTGAACTTAATCCTTTCCAACAGTTCGCAAACGGGTATGCATACTGTCGTTCCGGACCGAACTCAGGTGAATAAGTTTGCAAACGGATACACAAACTAAGTTCCCGAACTTTGACAGTTAAAACTGTTTGCATACGGGTATGCATACTTGGTTCCCAGACCTGAATCACTTTTACAACAGTTTGTATACGGGTATGCATACTGTGCAATATCCAGAGAATGATTAATTGTTCTAAACTCCCATTTCAATCATTGAAACATTCTTAGAAGACGACAATAGCTGTCTCACACAAACTATTAGCTTATAAGCAATTTTTAAGTGATCGAATGATCAATACGAAACATTCCGAGTCTACATCAAATGACTGTCTCACACAAATCATGTAAGATGTTACCAGGCGATTTTCATATGATCATCTTTTGACTTTCGTCAAGAATAATGATGAACGTAGTTAAAGCAAAAGGTTTTCCAACACATATTTCGAGAAAGATATAAGCGAGTTAAACTCAGCTCGAAATATCAAATGTGTATAATGTAAAGTCTATATAGCTATACGACTTTGTCTCAATAAGAGATAGAATAGAATAGACTTCTAAGTGATATATGAGTTCAAGTCTCCACAAACCTTTTGTTGATGAAGTTCCACAAGCTCCCCTTAGTAGTTCTTCATATTCAATCGATGAACGCCGTGAAGTCTAAAGCTCAATTACACATTCTATCATAATCCGAGACATAGTTATAAGTAGACTAGAAATCAAGACTTATAGTTTTAACAACTAAACTTGAAAAACAAGCTTTAGATAACAACGCTTGCGAGTTCGACCGAGCAGTGCTCTAACAAGAATGAACTGGAATTTTCGACTAACTCTTACATGCATGGTTTTTAAAATCTGTCATGAAGAGGTGAAAACAATTTCGAATCATACAAGGTTTTCGTAATCTAAAGTCAGTTTGGGAAAGCTTGATCAGTTTTCAAAAGTGACAACTAGTTTTCGAAATCTAGAATCAATTCCTGAAATCTAAAGTCAGTTTCGAAAATCTTGTTCAGTTTTAGAAGGAACCTACTAGTTTTTTAGATCTAGAATCAGTTTACAAAAGCCAGATAATTTTCGGGAACGATTCTTCTAGGTTTTGAAAGTTTAAACAACAAGGAGTAATTAACGAGTACATCCTTGATCATCAAAAAACTATATGGTGAGTTGTGGAACACTACTTCTGTATATCCTTACTTAGACACTTCGATCATCTTTATTCAAGTCTCTCATATATATTAAACTCACAAGAATAAACTTCTTTTTCATGATTCTTTGGTAGACTGCGAGAAATATAAAGATGGAAGTGATATCTTCGTTTGTTCTTCATTTTTCCAACTTCAATTCTAAAATGGTAACTAAAGTATTTCATCTCACAGTTCCACATCCTAAGTCTAACATAATACGAAGTTGATCTTAACAATAAATTAAAGCGGTGAGTATTGTCATCTAAACTTGACAATTCCGTACCTGACATATACCAACATCTAGGTTTAACTGACCTATGTTGTAACACATGATGATCGTACAACTGAAGAACTAGATCAAATAAAGCTAACCCTTGCCGGGTATCAACCAATTGGTGGATAGTATATAAATACACGAGTTAATTTCTCTTATGGACAAATAATCGAGGTACAATTAGACATCGATGCACAAAAACTATAAGGACAATACATCAATCTCCACGCTTATTTTTTAAATATGTTTAACATTGCTATGACTCTCATAAAAACCTCTAAGACATCTATAAATACTAAAACACATTGTGTGTGTGCATCATGATTAAAGTCTTACGTGTTTGAATGAACACGATATTGCTTACTAGTTCGAAATGCGTATTTGTCAAAGAACATTCATTTTACACAGTTTTGTAATCGAACTACAATGTATATTCTTCTATGTGATTTCAAGAAAAACTTAGCACATACTTACTTGAAACCCTAATTAGAGTTTCATCTAAGGAGAGAAAGTGTTTTCTTATATCTCAAGTTATCTTAGCTTGAATTCTAAGCAACCCTAAGTCTTAAACATCTATAAATATAGAGACTCATTCAACTGGTAAATTAAATCCCTGACACTTTTGCGTCCTAGTTGATTGTTAAAGTCATCTTATATTGTCCTAGGTTTCCTCTGAGAACATAATTAGGTCTACTACTGAAAGACTTCACTTAGGGATTAGTGAAGACAAATACAACTATCTTTACCTTGATAGTTCGTGTATCCTGATCTTGTTATTTCTGTTATCTAGGTTTTCGTAATCTCTTTCAGGAGCGAGATAGATACAAATCACAAAGTTATCTTCATCTCAGACTTTGTGATTCCTCAAGATAGATATCTGAAAAATATATTCTTAAGTGATTAGTTCACGTTTGTTCTTGAGAAGTAGTTAAGAATCCAGGATTCTCATCTAACCGAGTGTAAGTGTTCCGGATTTGTGAGGTTTGATAGTTATATCTATTGTAAACAAATTTCCAAGCCTTGATATTTTATCTAAATAGAAATGAATAGGCTTGTTAGAGAATTGCTCGGTCGAACTCGCAAGCGTTGCTATCTCAAGCTTGTTGTCAAGTTTAGTTTCCAAAACTATAAGTCTTGATTTCTAGTCTACTTATAGCTAAGTCTCGGACTAGGATAGAAAGTGTAGTTGAGCTCTAGACTCCACAGCGTTCATCATGCAAATACGAAGAACTACTCAAGGAACTGGTGGATCTTCATCGACAAAAAGGTATGTGGAGACTTGAACTTATCTATCACTCAAAAGTCTATCTACTCTATCTCCTATCTTGAGACAAAAGTCGTATTGCTATATAGACTTCGATTATACACATTTGCTATTTCGAGATGAGTTTATCTCGCTTATCTAGTTATCGAAATATGTGTTGGTAAGCTTTTGCTTTGGCCAAGTTCATCTTTACAAGTGACGAAAGTCATGTTGATTATTTCAATATCTTGTAAATTGCTTTGATAAAAAATAGTGTGTGAATAATCTCTATTTAACATCCTCTAAGAATGTTTCAATGGTTGAAATAAAGAGATTAGAACATGTAACCATCTTTGTATATAAGCATATAATGTGTTCGTGCTTTAGTGTATAAGTCCAAAACCGGGAACCAAATGTATGCATACTTGTATGTGTACTAAATGGTTGATGGAGACTGGGTAAGTATGCGTACCCGTATGCATACTGGCGGAAGTTCATGTCCGTGAATTTATACTGAGTTTGGAAATCAAAACCGACTCAATCCGGTTACCTAAGTATACGTAACCGTACGCATACTGGCGAAAAGTTCACGTCTATGAATTTTTGCTGAGTTTGGAAACCAAAACAAACTCAAATCCGGTTACTTAAGTACGCATACTTAAGTGTGTTACTTTCTAAAATTGGTTTGTTCATGAACTAAAACATTTATATATTAAGGAATGCAATTTGCAAACCGTGGCTATAATGTTCATGAACCGATTTGAGTGAATCAAAACCGATTTTTCTTCGATTATGTCTTGTATACTTCTATAAGATCTAAGCAATTGAAAAACTCTCGAACTAGTTCATTTGAGTCATTTGGACTAGTTATGGTGAAGATGAATAAGGTTGATATTAAAGTGCTCATATGGCTAACCATTGGTTAACTACTGTTGAACCAACTAGGTGTACACGTTTAGGTACGGTTACTCAAACCTAAATGACGTATATTTCATTTGTGTATAACAAGATAAGTTCGATCTAACGGTTGAAAGATATTAGCTTGAATCTAATCAGGTTTTAATATAACGGTGAATATTGAATGCTTTGTTACCAAGGTAACTTAGATTGTAAACCCTGATTTGGAGACTATATATAGGAGAACTCTAGCAACTGGGAAACCTAATACCCACACCTCCTGTGTGATACTAGTTGTATAAGCTAGAGTCGATTCTCCTTTAACCTTAGGTTTCTACCGAGACCCTGTAGGTTAACGACTTAAAGACTTTATTGGGATTGTGAAGCCAGACCCAACTATTTTCTCTGTAGTTGCGTGATCTGATCTTGCTGTTTCTATCATGATTGAGTGCAATCGTAAGAGTGGCTTGAGAATAATTTCTCCGATAGGAAAAATAGAAAAGTAGTCACAAACATCTTCGTCTCATCGTTTGTGATTCCGCAATATCTTGTTTCGCTAGTCGATTAAGATTATTGTGAGGTAATTGATAATTCTAGGATGTTCTTCGGGAATATAAGTCCGGGTTATCGATTGGTTCCTGTTCACCTTGATTTATCAAAAGACGGAACAAAACTCGTAGGTATTTCTGTTGGAGACAGAATTTATCTATTCTTGTAAAATTTTCTGTGTGATACAGATTTATTTATTAAAGTCTTCGAATTTGGGTCGTAGCAACTCTTAGTTGTTGGTGAGATCAGCTAAGGGAATCAAGTGCGTAGTATCCTGCTGGGATCGTAAACGTAAGGAGCGCAACTGTACCTTGAATCAGTGTGAGATTAATTAGGGTTCAACTATAGTCCAGACTGAAGTTAGTTTGTAGTAGGCTAGAGTCTGTAGCGACTTAATACAGTGTGGTGTTCAATCTGGACTAGGTCCCGGGGTTTTTCTGCATTTGCGGTTTCCTCGTTAACAAAACTTCTGGTGTCTGTGTTATTTCTTTTCCGCATTATATTTTTTTATATAATAGAAATATCACAGGTTGTGCGTAAGTTCAATCAATTTGGAATCCAACCTTTGGTTGTTGATTAAATTGATTGATACTTGGATATTGGTTTTGATACCATCCAAGTTATTTCTTATATTCAATCGGGCTTGCAAATTCCTATTTGTTTGATTGCGGATTGAATTGAGAAATTGAGATATAACTCTTTGATATACTTTTTTATTAAGATTGAGTCTGACTGTCTAGTTGATTCTCTTAAAAGTATATTGGAGTTAGTCCATACAGATTGCTAAGCGAAATATTGGGTGAGGTTGTTGGACCCCCGCTTTTTCAATTGGTATCATAGCAGGGAAAACATGTTTAAAGACCTCATAAGTCTGTGTTTGTAGTGATCTAATTATATGGACGGCAGTAATCTCTCTGATAACGCAACATCAGTTCAGAGTTCCCCTGAGGTGTTTCAAAATACTGAGATATCTAAGAAACCTCTTGTATCTACCTCTGTGTCTGAATCTTCCTTCAACTGGGAAAAGCATCTCGATGAACAGTTGGATGATCTTTCAGATGAGAGTGATTCAGAAGAAGGACAAAGTAATTATGAGGAAGTCTCTCAACATATCAAGCTCTTTGACCATGCTTTGAAAGAAAAGAAGTCAACAACTTGCTTGGGTAAGTATTTGGTACCTCTCTGTCAAGAAAACAGAAAGATGAGAAAACTCTTTAAAGGATACGATTGTGGATATAAACTGTTACACTCTACCATTAACGATCGAGAATAAGACTCGCTCAAAAAGATCCGAATGTGATAATCTTCTTCGAAATCTCTTTGTGTTGAAAGAAAGACTTGCGGAATCTGAAGCAAGATATGACTCTCAACAAAAATGTTTTAATGACAGAGAACTCGGTCTCCTCGCCAGAGAAAAATCCTTGGAAACTGATCTCGTAGCTTCCCTTAATAAGGTAAATTCACTGGAAGAGAATCTGAAAAGATTCAATTCTAGCTCTACAAAATAATCTTCTATGCTTGGAGCATGTAAAGAACATCGTGATACACGTGGTCTGGACTACAAGGGAATATACGCTCCAAGTACTGGTAAGATCAATTTTATTCATGCTAATGACAACTCATCATGTGAAAAAATGTTTCCAACAACCGACGATCTTAGAAACAAGGATTGTGCTTCTTCGAATTTAACTCGCATGAGAACAGTCAAGAACAATTCCATTAACTACTATTATTGTGGAAATAAAGGACATCTTGAATGAAGATGTCATTTTCGACTGAGGAATGAGAAACTTCACAACATTCTTGAATGGATGTCTAAAGAAATAATTAAACCTGTCTCTCATCTTGTTGGAGTAAAAGGCAATGTCTGCAATCAAGAGAAATATTGTGATTAGTCATTTCTAGATTATGATTTTGAGACAAAACATGCCTACAATAGTAGAAGGAAGAATGTCAGATGGATAACTGACTCTTTAAATTACTCTGAGAAGAGAAAAAGGCATAGGAGAAAGAAAGAAAGGTCAAATTCATGTTCTCTCTCTGAAGAAGACTGTAAACCCAAGGTGTCTGCTCCCGAGTTCATTCATTTCAATAATCGAGTCTCGAAACTCAAGATCAGCATAAACAGATTCAAACGGAGCATTAAAAAGGCAAGGAAAGCAGCAGGTTCAGGTATCCCTTGTTCTCCTCTGATTAAAGCTTTTTCATCTAATCCCAGAGATTTTTCTGAAAATCTTCCTGAAGGAAAAAGAGAAGAAGTCAATATTCTTGATGAGCAAAATGCTCATCAAAATACAACGTGACTGCTCAATGTAGCATCCTTCTTGTAATTATGGAAGGATGCTCATAATTCACATAAAACCTTTGTATCTTGAGAAAGTAGTCGTTGCTTTGTTTCTTTATTTTTCTTTTACATTATGATGTTCATAAAAACTGTTGAGCCTTGCTCCAGTACTTTACATGAAGTCATGTTCTTAATCATCCACTCTTGAGAATAATTCCTTGCTGATTGCCTTATTTTTCAACAAGTCTCTTATGTTCTTTTGAACTAAGAATGTTATCTTTTGTTTAGAATGGTTCTTGAGTTTTTCTTCAAGACTTTTTCTAAATTTGACTCCATTATTCTCTTGGTCTCGTGCCAAGGTTGTGACCATAAGTGCACGTACATCTGACGCACGAAACATATACGAGTACCCCTAGGGTTTCCTAAAACACTCATATATATATATATATATATGTGTGTGTGTGTGTGTGTGTGTATCATGTTCCTTTTTGATACATACACGTTCCGTAACGTCAAAAGGTTCATCTGAATTCTGTGTGCATAATGGATGGATGTAACAAGGAAGACAATGTTGAGAAGGGCAAGACTGTCGAGTTTCACGAGAACCCTGTTTTCATAACTTGCTATCATGTTGTTGATCATGAAAACAAACTACCCGTTCAGATGTCATCACAACTGGTAGGAAATCTTCTTCCAGATTTTGAGGTTGTTTGTGAACAACTTGGTATTACAACAAGGAATCTTGAATTTCTGAAAAACGAACTTAAGAAAGCAACTGATGAGCTCGTCCATGTTCAATCTCTGGTTGTTGGCCATATTTAGTGTTTTTCGAATTATGTTCTCTAAGGGTTGTGTTTTGATTTTATTTAGGGAACTTCTTATGAGAATTTATTCTTGTGTTTTAAGAAGGATAACTAGGGTTTGGAATAACCATTATTGTGATTAGACATAGCTATGGCCAACGTTTTCATCTTCAATGTTTTTTTTATTTAAATTCTAAAGTTGGTTTGGAAGATGATTTTGCAGTATTAATCTTTATAGTTTTATATATTGCAATTTGTTATGGGATGTGTGTTTACGTCTGTGAACTATGATTGTCCCATACATGGTCAAAAGTTAAGTCTTTCATATGTCGATATGCATGTATTGATAGAAGAATGAATGAACTTTTGACAAACAAAAGATAAGCCTTTTATGTCATTATGCAAATATTGATGGAAGAAAGGATGAGCTTTTGTTTACAAAGATTAAGTCTATTGTATGTCATTATGCAAATAGTGATGAAAGATAGAATGAATATTTGTTTATTCCACAGTATTGATCTTCCCTGATCCATATTTTTAGGTATATACTGTGCGTCTCCTTAAGTTTTCTTATGTTGAGCATTTTCCAATTAGATTAATCATGGGTTCTCTTGTGATTAATTTAGTTGAGTATTCCGGTTGAATTAATCATGGGTTCACTTGTGGTTAATTCAATTGAGTATTTTGGAAACAAATTCATATTTTAATGAGATTTGTTAATGTCCAAAGAAATTCTTCTTTTCTTGTGAAAGTAAGGTCGCTCTTGTTGTTCTTTCAGGAATGACATTTTATGGGGGAGAGTTCTTAATTGAACTTGCGCTTAATTGCCAAATCTTTGTGGGGAGTGCGGATGTGGAATTTTATAGGGGTTAACTTGTATCTTTATAAACTCCTTGATGAATGCATTTAGTTTCGGCTATATGATTGCATCTAAAAAGTTGATATGTGCTTTCTTTTGGTCATGAAGTGTCTCTATGGAAATTTCATTAGGATCCCACTAATTTTCGTACCTTTGCCAATTTTATTGGCAAAAAGGGGGAGAATTAATGTGTAGTTCACACTACAATACATATGGTTTTCAGATTATTATGTAAGGGGGAGTGGTTTTCATGTGAGATGAAGTATTGACTAAGGGGGAGTGATACATATCACCATAGTATTGTTGTCAAAGTTGTGATACAATTGAACTTTGATGTTGTGTAATAATACTATGACACTGTGTAACAATGATTGAGAGCTTTTATTTTCTCATTGTTATGGTTACGGATCTTCAACAACGGTGATGCTGATTTGAATATCTTTGGAATCATTGGAGTACTTGGAAGTGACGAAGATTTCGAGTAATGTTGAAGAACCAAGGAGATCGTGCATGTGGAAGAGAAGCTGCAAAGTTTATTTATTTTGTATTCCATATGTATTGATAGTTTTGTCACTAAAATTGACAAAGGGGGAGATTGTTAGAGCATTGCTCGGTCGAACTCGCAAGCGTTGCTATCTCAAGCTTGTTGTCAAGTTTAATTGCCAAAACTATAAGTCTTGATTTCTAGTCTACTTATAGCTAAGTCTCGGACTAGGATAAAAAGTGTAGTTGAGCTCTAGACTCCACGGCGTTCATCTTGTAAAGACGAAGAACTACTCAAGGAACTGGTGGATATTCATCGACAAAAAGGTATGTGGAGACTTGAACTTATCTATCACTCAAAAGTCTATCTACTCTATCTCCTATCTTGAGACAAAAGTCGTATTGCTATATAAACTTTGATTATACACATTTGCTATTTCGATCTGAGTTTATCTCGCTTATCTATTTCTCGAAATATGTGTTGGTAAGCTTTCGCTTTTGCCAAGTTCATCTTTACAAGTGACGAAAGTCATGTTGATTATTTCAATATCTTGAAAATTGCTTTGATGAAAAATAGTGTGTGAATAACCTCTATTTAACATCCTCTAAGAATGTTTCAATGGTTGAAATAAAGAGTTTAGAACATGTAACCATCTTTGGATATAAGCATATAATGTGTTCGCTCATTAGTGTATAAGTCCAAAACCGGGAACCAAATATATGCATACTTGTGTGTATACTAAATGGTTGATGGAGACTGGGTAAGTATGCGTACCCCTACGCATACTGGCGGAAGTTCACGTCCGTGAATTTCTGCTGAGTTTGGAAATCAAAACCAACTCAATCCGGTTACCTAAGTATGCGTACTCGTACGCATACCGGCGGAAAGTTCACGTCCGTGAATTTTTGCTGAGTTTGGAAACCAAAATAAACTCAAATCCGGTTACTTAAGTACGCATACTCGTACGCATACTTAAGTGTGTTACTTTCTAAAATTGGTTTGTTCATAAACTAAAACATTTATATATTAAGGAATGCAATTTGCAAACATTGGCTATAATGTTCATGAATCGATCGAGTGAATCAAAACCGATTTCGCTTCGATTTTTTATTGTATACTTCTATAAGATCTAAGCAATTGAACAACTCTCGAACTAGTTCATTTGAGTCATTTGGACTAGTTACGGTGAAGATGAATAAGGTTGATATGAAAGTGCTCATATGGGTAACCATTGGTTAACTACTGTTGAACCAACTAGGTGTACACGTTTAGGTATGGTTACTCAAACCTAAATGACGTATATTTCATTTGTGTATAACAAGCTAAGTTCGATCTAACGGTTGAAAGTTATTTGCTTGAATCTAATCAGGTTTTCATCTAACGGTGAATATTGAATGCTTTGTTACCAAGGTAACTTAGATTGCAAACCTTGATTTGGAGATTATATAAAGGACAACTCTAGCAACTGGGAAACCTAATCTCCACACCTCATGTGTGATACTAGTTGTATAAGCTAGAGTCGATTCTTCTTTAAACTTAGGTTTCTACCGAGACCCTGTAGGTTAACGACTTAAAGACTTCATTGGAATTGTGAAGCCAGACCCAACTATTTTCTCTGTAGTTGTGTGATCTGATCTTGTTGTTTCTATCGTGATTGAGTGCAATCGTAAGATTGGCTTGAGATTAATTTCTCCGATAGGAAAGATAGAAAAGTAGTCATAAACATCTTCGTCTCATTGTTTGTGATTCCGCAATATCTTGTTTCGCTAGTCGATTAAGATTATTGTGAGGTGATTGATAATTCTAGGATGTTCTTCAGGAATATAAGTCCGGGTTATCGATTGGTTCCTGTTCACCTTGATTTATCAAAAGACGGAACAAAACTCGTAGGTATTTCTGTGGGAGACAGATTTATCTATTCTTGTAGACTTTTCTGTGTGATACAAATTTGTTTATTAAAGTCTTCGACTTTGGGTCGTAGCAACTCTTAGTTGTGGGTGAGATCAGCTAAGGGAATCAAGT
>JAJJMB010000305.1:0-10218 GCA_023531105.1 Papaver atlanticum | reverse complement strand
ATATTGATTTTTTAGATCGTCCAAGAACTATTCTACATAATCAGGTATATGGACCTTTGGTCAGTACATATTAACTGTAAAAGAGAAAGAGAAAAACTCTATATACAATCTGATTCAAGGAACTTTGCTAGACCTACTTGTGACTGAATTAGGTTATGTTCATACAGGTTCCCGAGCGAAAAAGTTGGTGCTGTGCTTGGTACCCTCTCCTTTTTTTTATTTTATAGAAAAGAGATGAACTAAAAGGAATGGTGGAAATTAAAGTTGCATAAGAAAATTCTCCCTCATAGAAAGTAATATGCCTTGGGACATAAACTCTACCAATGTGAGGTTTCAAGCATATATATCTTTTTTTATGTGCACCATAACTAAGAAACACACATTAAGAACTTTTAGGAGTAAGTTTGTTTGAAGTGTAATGTAACACCCCGTGTTTTTAGCATAACACATGCTCAAAGATGCGACATGGCTTGAGATGAAGCTTCATCTCAAGCATCTGTTGCGTGTTAATAGGAACACTGGGCTAGAGCCAATATGGCGCATTTCGAAGACATATTGGCCAAAGGACAATATTGCGCTAAGTATGGCGCATTATGTTGGGAATATTCGCCAACAGCCAATATCGCACCAAATGGTTGCACCAGGCCAGTTGGGAGGATGTCCTTGAGAAAAGTAGTACTACCATAACACATTAAGCAGGTCATTGGCCTATGGAAAATATCACAGCACCGTGGTGCATCAGACCAGAGCTGGCTGGTCGAGATAATGTAAACTATCATGGCTGTAAATATTGGAATTGTCCTAAGGGACGGAACAGAAACACAACCATCATAATCGGAAATCCAACGATACATGGCAACATGCCAAGGCAATGTACAACCATCATGCTGGGAATTGAAGTTGGCCAATGGGACAAAGTTGGAAATACATCCATCATGGCGCTCCACAACACTTGGCTTTTGGAAACGACTATGAATAGTAAAGCAAGCATGTGAAAGTTTTACTTGGTGAATGCCATACTGGATCCAAGTTTAAGTTGTAGAAATGTAAATAGGACATATATAAGGATGGTTAGTTGGTTGAAGGTGCATATTCAGACGATGCACAACGTAAGCTTCATAGCTTAGCCGGAAGAGATCAATCCGTACAATCCTAGCCTAAACCAAGTCGTTCCAGTCTTGCTTCGGTCACAAAGTGAAGGAGAAGGGTTGATCTTAGGGAGGGAAGCGAAGAAGGTGTTGAGATCAAAAATATTGAATTTTGAAGGTGTGGCTGTTTTATGACTTGTATCAGAATATGGAACAGGCTTGCGGAATGTAAGCTATCAGTTCTTGGTGTTTTCTGGATACCTGATAACACTTGTCCCTATCAAAATAGGTCGAAAACCTATTTATATAAGTCATGATTGAGCCCCTGATCTCGTAGGAAGTGGAGACAGTTAAGTAGTGGAGAAGTGGAGTCGTGTAAAAAGTGGTGACCATCATGTTTCCATCACGGGGGAAGACTGGTCAGCCTTACACCCACTACTCACTTACTTCTCATTAACCGTCCGCCATTTCCTAAAACTTTCTCGTAATGGGCGTGTTGCACGCCGCACGCTGTAAACCGCCATACCAATACCCCAGTGAGCATCCCCCAATTTGTGACATGTTTGATGTCTCGAGTATTTTCGTGGAAAATATGAAGCAGATTGTTGAGTGGGTCTTGTGTGCAAGACCTGGTTATTCTGACCAATCTCGCGTAAACTAGACGGCGGATGATCACATGTGGTGAGCTAAGTTATGAGACTTGCCGCAAGAAATATCATGTGACGCTATCAAGTTAGTCTTTGGTTGGTCACCTAAGATTTAATCTAGGCCGGTCAATTCGGCTGGCGAAGTTGGACGACCGAGATTGTAATTTATGGAAGAGGGTGGCCGTTGATTATGGCCACATCTTGTTGGCGCCTGCCAGTGGCATAGCGACATAATGGCGCCTGCCAGTGGAATAGTGGCGGAATGGCGCCTGCCTGGCGTAGCCGCGTCCACTGTATCTTGGCATATTGGCGTTAGGTCCAAATATAACTCGATAATATTGGCTCTAGTTTCCGTATAAAACTTAATGCCTTAGGCGGCATTATTTGGCATGGGTCGGCATAGCGGCCTTCCAAATTAGGGTTTGGCATGTCAAAACCCTAATTAGCATGTGCGGCTACGTGGCCGCAGTATGGTGGCATTTTGGCAAATACTGTCGTGGCCACGTTAAAGGAATCATGGCGAGGCCATAAAAAGGGAACGGTCGTGGATGCGGGGATATCCATGGGTGGCCACAATATGGCGCCATTTTTAAGGTTTTCTGGGTCCCACATGGCTTGTGGCATGTTGTGGGGCCGAAGTGGCATAATTTAGGCCACGACTAGGCATTAAGGTTTCCTTTTGATTCGACCAATGCCACTAAAACAAGAGTCGTATTATGATAATAATACCCTGGTTAGAGTTTGTCATAGCGTTGGCCACGAATGAAAAGTGAGATAGCACGCAGCTGCGCTGTTATGGAACATTAGCATATTGCTGCCGCGGAATAGCATGGCTTGCCAATTAGCATGCCGGATCGATTTGGTAGGTTGATTAGCTAATTGGCATGGCGGCCATGTTGACGTGACGACCACTAGGTGTTAGCGCAGTTTGGCTTTATTTAATGTGTGTTGCGGGTTTAAAGCGACCTGATTGGTCGATAGGAAAGATGGCCGGCAAGAAGCATGGGCCCGACCACATTCCAAGTGCGTGTGACGCATTTAGAGCGACCTGATTGGTCGATGGAAAAAAAAAGGGAGCCGTCAGGGGTAAAATGTAGCGTGGACATTCGGCTATGGATGGCGCTTGCTAGGACGAACTAGCCGGCCATGTGGCGCGGCCACGCCTCCTCTTGTTGCTGCTTCTATTTTTTGCGGCTCCTCTTTTATTTCTTGTATTTCTGATTTTTGGGTAGGATTTTGCTCATACTAGTCCATGGCGGATTAATTTCCTAGCTTACCTAGGTTTGGTGTCGACCAATAGGGTTCAAGATATTGCGCAGGGCGACGAAAATCTAATTTTTGCAAAATTGATAAAATTAGGTTAAAGGACTGAATTTTGCGGGTTGCCGCAAAACCAATCAAATTTTGGTGAATTTTGCATACTGATACAAAAATCACTAACTTAGCGTGCCTCTTATTGAGTACTTCCACACGCATCTCAATCCTGACACTTCGGGAGATTCATGCTGCTCGGCTGAGAGCGAACATTAGTCGTCATGTCATGTCAGTATTAAGAGTTCAACTGGGAACATGGTATGGAACAAATACTCAGAAATTTACAGAATATTTGGTATTGTTGCTACACGTACCATTCTTGATAAATTTCATATAAATATGCTGAATTGCTCAATATATATATGTAAGTTGAGAGGCTTGGGCACTCATCACTTTTAAATGGCTCAGTTTCTTTACAGAACAACAACGCATTAAATATAAGGTTTTACAATTTTAACCCTGAACTAAAAACCACCATCAACATTAAGTCCCCTGCTAGCACGTAATAGTGACATTATTGCGGGGTAAGCAATGGATGGTGGCAGACGAGGACAAATTGAAAAGACAAGGCATGCAAAGATTACCAGGAAAAGTTTGATTGACCCTTGGAAATAGATATGAGCGGCCCGTGATCTTTGTATTGGCGCGCTGCTGGTTCGGCCACAGGGAATTGCAGGTCTGAGCATTGGCGTCGCGGGCCCAACTGCCTTCCTATGGCTGATGGTCTTCATACTGGTGCCAATCTAGTTTGTCTGTGGGATTTGGCTCAGCGGGCCCAGCTGCCTTCGTCCGTCCGTGAATCCAAGGTGGATTCCTTTTTCCACTCGAACTCTCAAAACGCTGCGTGTATAAAAGGGTGTGCTACTTTCCTTCCCCTCTTATTGTTCACTCGTCCACCTCTTGTATTCGCTTGCAGCAGCTTGTGTTCCCTGTTGCGTTGATTTTTCTTTGTTACCGCCGTTGAAAGCTCCACCACTAGACGTTCACAGTAGCAAGGTAATCACTTCTCCCCTCTTTTAGTATGAGCTATCGCATATGTTGCTCATGTGGCTTGAAATCGTATTCAATTCTGAGTGATCTCTCTTTCGTGGACAGTACTGGAGCAAGCTTGGACAGTAGCATTAAACAGTAACATTAAAGACGGCAATAGGATCGGCAGTGGAACTAGCAGGAGAATTTGAGGTAGGTGCCGCCACTGCTCTTTTTTTTTTTTTTTTTTGAAAACCTAGTTTTAGGTTTTGGCCGCGGGCATAATACCCACGTCAAAATTTTTGTAGGCGCAAGTCCTTATTGGTTGTGGTCGTAGGCGCGATGCCCTGCGGCCGAAGAAAATTCCCCTGTAGAAAATCTTGTCGTTGGTGTATGAGCTCCATGTTGCCTTGTGTAAATTCGACCATTAGTGACCATATCAGATTTAGAAAAAATGTGCATGCACGGCTCTTCTCGAAATAGTGACCCTTTTCCATTTTTCTTCATTGTAGTTACTAAAAAGTGAACAGTAGCTTAAGAAATTCTTGTTTGAATAAGATGTCACCTAGAGATGTTTCTGCCGCTACACCTGGAAGTGCTAACAATTCCAAAGATAGGCCGAATGTAGATGATGAATTCTTCACAAGGTATTTCACAGTTGCAAGGAAACATCCCGGCCATGTTAAAACCCTCCTTACTGATTCAGAGAATGAAGGAGTTGTTCAATCGATTTCTCCAGAGCGTGTGATACGGTTTTGCCTCCAGAGGAAAGAGTATCCGTCTTCTCCCATTGACTTCAATATTTGTCATAACCCACTGCGCTCTTATGAAGGATGGATGAGGTATATGATGAGTAATGACCATGTTAGGGACAATCTGAGCAAGGAAAAAATCGTGAATGATGTTATGGCATCTGCAACACTTCGTATTAGGAAAGATGCTGCGGGTTTAATTACTTTCATCTCTAGATGGTGCATGTCCACTCATACAGCCATATGTAGATGGGGAGAGATGACGATTACTTTGGAGAGTGTAGTTGTTCTGCTGAGTCTTCCGGTTATGGGAAATCTTGATTTTAGCTTGTCTGATGAAGAAGAATTAATGCACGCCACTCTGATTAAGAAGGACGAAGGATATAACCAACAGGAGGTTGAGGAAAAATGCTTTTATATTTGGTGGGTGTCTGAATGGTTTCCTACAAACCCGAAACCAGGTCAGGTGTTGAATGACACGCTCAGTGTCGCTGCGTTTTTATCTTTGTGGTTGTCTAGAGATGTTTTTGATGACGGCTCCAGCAAGAAGTAAATAAGGAAGAAGCTGGTTAAATTTGCTATTAAGATGGCGAAAGGTGTTGCTCTTCCATAGGCGGCTTGAATCTTGGTTCCTTGTATACCCATCTGGATTGTTTAGCAGCGGACATGTATGCTTCTAACGGATGTATGAAGGTAGAATCACATGTTCACATTGCATTTCTCCAAGCTTGGTTGTGGGAGCATTTCATAGATTATGCTCATAATCCTGTAGCTTCGCTTTCCAGCACATATAGAGGAGCTAGGATACTTCGTTGGCTGAAGAATCATCCAAATCCCCGCTTAAGGCTCATCGATTTTCTTGATAACATGTATGCAGTTAATTTTCGTCCCTGGGAACCGGCTCACACATCTATAGTTCAGCCGAATACTTTCGCTTCCGTCTCGGGCACAACATTGCATTCGGATGGAGAGGATATGAGTATTAAAGAAATCGTGTTCATGTGAAGCTGTATACCTGGATATGTCCCATCCTTCTTCAGGGGATCTTTTGAAGTGGTTTCTTATAATGTGGACAGAGCTGCTCGTCATATGGTTTTCGACCAGGGAATTCCATTTCATCGTTCATCGACGACTTCAACAGACCTTTTGGCATCTGTTTTTGATAGCAGTGTTTTTGCAACAAAGAAAAGCCTCCCATTTTTTCTCCTAAGAAGAAAGCCGGTGATAACTCCTAATTATAAATAATTCTGGGAGAAGGAGTTTCTTGGTCTTCATTGATTTGTGTAGGATATCGTGAAGGACCCACGCGAAAAACCTTCTTCCAAGACCTTAGAAAAGCATAAGTTGTTGAAGCCGCTTCCTTCGAGTAAACAAAAATCTACTGAACAAGGTGATGACAGTCCCTAGAGGAAGGAGCGGAGATCAAAAAGTCGTGCAGGTGGTATCCGATTAGCTTCAACATCCCTTGTGGTCTTCATTCTTCGAATATGCAGGTACGTATGTACTTCTTCTTGACCAGCCGAATTTTTTGGACTGACTTCACTAAGTGTTTTTTTTTTTTTTTTTTTGGAAACCAGGGGGTGAGAGTATGATTGATTTTGCCAGGGTTGCACGTGGTCAAAATACGGCACCTTCAGAGGAGGGATCTAGTGATACTGAGTCTCTCGAAGGTGAGGATGAGGAAGAAGAAGATTCAGAATCCGGTGGCGATGATAGAAGCAATTCTGAATATAGTAGCGGCGAGTTTAACTTTTCAAAGGAGCCAGCAGATGCGTTGGTAAGTCCCACACGTTTTATTTTTCTTCTTGGATTATTTATTTTTCGATATGAAATAAATATTCAGTCGGTGATATTACAGAAAGAAACTGCACCTGGAGATAACCATGAGATGGAAATTAACCATGATGAAGATGTCGTCGCGCCTGTGGCCTTGAGCGCAATCTTTTATGAAGAATCTTCTAGAGTTGAAGGAGCCCTAGTCGTACATTCAGCTGCAAGTGCCATTTTCAACCCTCCATTTGTGGATCCCTTTGAGGATCATGTGTTGATTGGAGGATTCAGCATACCGGCTAAGTATGCGGAGCTATATACTCGAATATGGGAAAAGTATGGGCACATCGCAACAACCAAGAATATTAATAGTCGTTTTTCGTTGGTAAAACGCGTGGAGGAAGCCTTATCTTCAATCCATGATATGTTCAATATGACTGGTCACACCGTTTCTGGAGAAGTAATCTCGAGCTGGGAGTACCATCGGGACATGTGTGTGAGATTTGAGTTTAACGCCTCCTAATTCTGTAAAGGGTTTTCTAAAATCCAAAAGTTGCAAACTAAAATGAATGAGGTTCCTTCCCTGGATCTTATTGATCAACATGAGGTGGAGATCGATAAGTTATCCCAGGAATTGAAGCAGGATGCTCTCCGGAATATGAATGACGCTTTCTCGAAGAATAATGAGACGTTGTTGGACGATTTCCCTTGAATGCTTTTATTTTTTCTGAACTTTCTCCCCTTAGTTTTTTTTTTATTTTTTTTGAAAGGCAAGAGACGCCTCTTTTATGGTTTGATTTTCTGGTTTTGAACTAGTAGGTAATTACTATGTGGAGATGCTTGAATTGATTTGTTTCTGAAATGATTTTGTGAGTAGCTTTTTGAATGATATTTGGATCAACTAATAAGTTGGAATCTTAGTCATGAATGCAAATGGTGCAGCCACTTGGAAGAAATTGTAAATATTACATGAAAAGGGAAATACTATAGGGATACGGTATTTTAGCATAATTGGGTTACTTGGCTTCTATTCTCAAAATGGGACTGATGTCTGTGTCGAGTCCCCAGCAAGTTTCAAAACAAATAGTCGTGTAAGCATTGTTTGATGAAACTTATTCGTCTACGAGGCTTCCCAGCAAAATTGAATTTTCCGGATAATTGCTTCAAGTCTGAACCCATTGTGTACGTAGTCATAATAATAAGAAGTCCCTGGATGTTTTATTATTCTCACGGCGTCTGGAATTATACAGGGTTATCATTCCTTCAGTAGGCAAGAAGCGTTCATCAGGGGTGTCTATGTGAAAATGTCTTTATGTCGATCCGCGGTAAAGAGGAGGATCTTCAGTTCCCGGGCATAATTCTCCTGAATTGATATTTTCTTGTATGATGCGCTTCAGACCATTGCATTCACTGGTAGGATGATGGATGAACCTATGATAGTGGAAATACCTTGAATCTAACATTTCTTGATCAGTTGGCGGACTCCATACAGGAGGCAGTTGAACCGCCCCGTCTCGTACCCAAATTTCTAGTAACTCCAGAACTTTTCTTATGAGGAATGGGAAACGTGAGTAACTCTAGTCCGGATTCTCTTGTGCTACCGGCCGTTGTCGTGGAAACTCTCGTAGGCTTTGACGCGAAGCTCATTTCGGTGGTGGAGTCGAAGCTTGAACGAGTGTCGATTATGGCACAGATTGTTTAGTCCGGCAATCCTGTTGGAACGCAACTATTCTTGAGGGTCCCGTATCAGTGATAGCGATGTGAAGTGGATGGACTGAATACTGTTCATTGGCGCAGTTCCCGTACTCATAGGTGCCTTGGTAGATTTCCCCTTCTTCAGGTGCTTCTCTTTTTAGTAAGGTCAGAGCGGTCATGGTTGCGGATTGTTGGACAACCCTCTGAACTTATATGGGGGTTTGGAGATACAAGTTTTCCAACAAGGCTTCATAGGCCGGCTCCTTCCCATTACCCTGCAAATATTGTGACACACCTGGCATGTCTCCTCTCTTATCCTTGTGAAATGGTTCCAGTTCTTTGTCGTTGGCGGGGTTTAGTTGGCCATTCCTCTTCTGCTCCTGTCCGATACGACTACGTACTCTGTCTGCATTATCGCTGGCGGAGGCACAGACTTTAGACAAGGATTCAACATTTTTTGTGTCACTTTTAAAATTGATGGCGTCCTCTGAGCAAGTGTTTGCTGATTCTTTCCACAATCGGTTTGCTATACTCTTTAAGAGACAAAACGTCTCATTTTGCAGCTTGACGATATTGGCCTGATTTGTAATAACGTCTCCCAGCATTTTCGTCATATACTCCGTGGTGATTAGATTTCATTCATGATCTTTGAAGAGTTTGACTGACCCGGGTACATCATAAAAGGGAAAGTTGGAACTGGTGATTGAAGCAAATTTTGGTTATTAGATCTAGGATCTACCCTCTTGAAATTGAGAAAATTGAAATGAAATTGAAAATTGATCTTTCAACCGAGAGATAATCTCCCACTGTGGTCGCCAGTTGTTTTGGGGTAAAAACTGATTCTGCTGATTTTGGTAAATTTGGGCGTGTTGATGAGAAACGAATTCAAACCCTAAACAAATGCACTGCACGGGAGTACTTTAGATTCGAGAGATCAATCTGTACAATCCTGGCCTAAACCAAGAAATGGCCATTCCAGTCTTGCTACGGTCACAAAGTTAAGGAGAAGGGTTGATCTTAGGGAGTGAAGCGAAGAAGGTGTTGAGATCAAAAATATTGAATTTTGAAGGTGTGGCTGTTTTATGACATGTATCATAATATGGATCTGGCTTGCGGAATGTAAGCTATCGGTTCTTGGTGTTTTCTTGATACCTGTGTTGATAACACTTGTCCCTGTCAAAATAGGTCGAAAACCTATTTATACAAGTCATGATTGAGCCCCTGATCTCGTAGGAAGTGGAGATAGTTAAGTAGTGGAGAAGTGGAGTCGTGTCAAAAGTGGTGACCATCATGTTTCCATCACGAGGGAAGACTGGTCAGCCTTACACCCACTACTCACTTACTGCTCATTAACCGTCCGCCCTTTCCTGATACTTTCTCATAATGGGCGTGTTGCACGCCGCAAGCTGTAAACCGCCAGACCAATACCCTAGTTAGCATCCCCCAGTTTGTGACATGTTTGATGTCTCGAGTATTTTCATGGAAAATATGAAGCAGATTGTTAAGTGGGTCTTGCGTGTAAGACCTGGTTATTCTGACCAATCGCGCGCAAACTAGGGCCCAGAGGCAGAATAACCAGTGTATCTCGCGGGGATGTCCTAAGAATAATTCTGAAGCCTCGGTAAGTCAATTCAGAGCCTAGAGTAGACATGATAATGTACTAGGAATCAGTCTTTGATCTCAAATAGGGTGAGTCGTGCTTACAGGAGACATGCATGTCTCCACTCTGGGTCATAAGTTCGTCGGGAACGTTTTTACGCATCTACAGAATCTACATGACCAGCAGTATCTCGCGGGGATATATACTAGGAATCATGGCATAACAATCAGTTGTGTCTCGCGAAGACATACTGGAATTGTGGTTGTTCTAGTTCATAAGTATGTCGGGGACGTTTTACGCTCTACATGACCTACGTGACCAGCGGTATTTCGTCGAGGATGTGCGCTAGGAATCACGACATCACGACCAGCAATGTCACGCGG
>JAJJMB010000289.1:419762-443303 GCA_023531105.1 Papaver atlanticum | reverse complement strand
AAGATTTCATCCTAGGAAACAATGTTTACATTTGTTTAAAGGAAGTACATTCATGAACTTGTTTTATGAATCGAAAGGGACATCGCTAGGCTTATAGGTATTGTTATTCATTGCACATATTTGGATTACCAATATGTGTGAGTTAGTAGAACCGATCATAACTTGTTGTGTATCTTGGTATAACTAATCACAGTGCCTGACTTATGTATTGGTATGACTTTCATTAGTGTAACCGATCCTAAGTAATCACCTAAGATGGTATGATTGATATTTGTAATTGGTGTGACCGATCCTAGTAATTGGTGTGACCGATCACAAAAGATTGTGTAATCGATCCTTGTAATTGGCGTAACCGGTCCTAGTAATTTGTGTAACCGATCCTGGTAATTGGTGAAACCGATCCTAGTGACTTGTGTAACCGATCAAAAGAAATACCATGAGAATATGGTAACCGGTCCTGGTAATTGATGTAACCGATCCTGGAAACTGATGTAACCGGTCCCAGTAACCATATTAAAGTAGAACCGATCCTTGTGTTTGGTAAAACCGTAAACCTATTATTAGTGATTTGATATTTGATCAATCACATAGTTGTCTTGGAATACAGATGAACCAATTCTAAACTTGTTTGGAAGTGTGGTATAATCGATTCCAAGATTGTAAATATGAAAGAGGATTTACAAAGAAAATATGTCGACATACTTTGAACATTATCAGTAACTCTTATCTTTTATTGTTCAAAGATATTCCTTAATAACTCAAGGAGATCCCGGACCGAAATAAATTAAGAATCTTTTATTTAAGGTTATTAGTTTATATGCTTTTAATTACCAGCAATTAAATGCATATCTCTTGAAAATAAAAATTGGTAATGTGCATTTACTAATTGGAGATTTTCTAGTGAGATTTCGGAATTATTGGACAAAGCATTTCCAGGAATTATGAAAACCGATTTGGGCATTTATTGCATATCTTGAGAATATTCGGTTTTGGAAATTCCTTGGTGTCCAAACATCCTTGGTCTATAAATACCCAAGTTTGCATTTCGATCAAACTATCTTAAGAGCCAGGCAAACTTCATCTTTTTGTTGTTTTTGGTGGAGCCGTCTATTCGGAGAGGAAAGTACCCTAATTAGGCGAAATCTCTTACGACCGCTCGTTTAAAGACTTTTGTGGGATCAAGAAGCGATCTACGAGTATCGTTGCTGGGAAACTGGATATGTGCAGTTTATTTTAGTTTTCGATTGATTTGATTGACTAATGGTTGTTGAACTTTGCTTGCACCTAGTTTGTTTATTCTTGAGAATCTTCTCTCCTGATATAAGATTCACTCAAACTAGATCGAAGAGTCGACGGGATCTTTAAAACTGTTTGTAGATCTAAAGACATCTTGTGATAGTCCCATTGTTAACATACTCTGCTCTGTGCATGATTGATCACAAGAGATTCAAGTGGTGTTGTGCAGGTGTTTATTGAAGATTAAAGAAGATTTGAAGACAAAAAAGATTTATGATTTGGTTTCTATATCTTTGAGTGTGCACAAACCTTGATCGGATGGGATCCAACTAGAATAGGATTTATTCGATTGATTAGTTATGTAAGATCGGAATCACCTTATAGTTTCTTGTTTGATTCTATATTGATTGATTGCAAATCTAAACTCTGCTACTTCGGTAGTTGTTGGATAGATTGATCTGACCAGGCAAAGGAGTTTATTGGTTAAACGGAAGAGCCTTTGCATATGACTTGAGATATCTTCATCTGAAAAAATCAAGAGAGTTGTTACCAAACAGATTTGTTGTTCCTTTACTGTTTGGAATACGATCCAAAGGAATTGTTCCAGTGTGTGCACTTATTGAATGTCGGAAGCGCGGGGATACTGAAGAAACTAGGTGAACTATAGGTTTAGTTGATTGGTCTCAACTATACGAAATTGGTTTAGATTTTGTATAACGGCTTAATTCCGAGAGTTTTCAATTCTGGACTTGGTCCCGGGGTTTTTCTTCATTTGCAGTTTCCTCGTTAACAAAATCTTGTTGTGTCATTTACTTTACTTTTCCGCAATTATAATTGTTATTATTATAATTTAAAGTAAATCACATAATTGTTAACTTTGTATTACTTGATAGTTATCGTATAGAGTTTGGTTAAGTCCGAACCTATTATCAAGTAATCACACTTTGATTGTTGTATTGTCTCGATCTCGTATCCATAGAAGATCACACAAAGTGTGAATACCAATTTATCGTATTGTCTCGACTTTGTCCATAGACAATCACTTTCGGTAAGAGGACTTATAGGTGGATAAATTAAAGATTGTGGTGTATTTGGGTACCCTCATCTTTTCAATTAGTATCAGAGCAGGCAAACACGAAAAGATCTAACAATCTGTGTTTGGTGCGATCCAACCTATAAGAAATGAGTCAAAATAAGAAAAGCAAAGCTAAACTTATTAAGAACTCAGTTAACGAGCATCAAGATGGTGAGATTAAGCTCTCAGAAAAGGTCAATGGAAATTGGTCTCGAAAGTCTTTTCGAAAATCAAGAAGAAAGTCCAGAAATGATAACTTGATTGAGAATCATGATCATGATCAGAAAAGAATGTATCCAAAATCAAAACATGTTTGGATCCGACTCCAATCACTGGTGAAAAATCTTCTGTTTCTATTCTAGAAAGAGAAAAGAAATTTGATCACTATCCTTCCCAAGTTCTGAATTTCGTAAAATGTTAGAAAGGTTTTTCAAACATGTTGAAAACTATTCAGAAGCAGGAAAAACCATTGATAGCCTAGATGATGTCCTAGAACTTATTATTCGATTAAATGTAAGAATCTGTGAAGGAAAGCGACAAACACTCAGTCTTCAAAATAATCCAGCAGATTATTTGGAACAAAAATTGGCTTTGTGCAACGAAGTAAATCAGCAAACTTCGGAGTGTGAATATCTTACGCAATCGCTGGAACATTCACAAATAAGGAATAAAATCCTTATAGAAGATCTTCTTATAGAGACATGTCGAAAGGTATACCTTGATAAGTGTTTAGAAAAACATTTTCAAAAGGGGATGGATACCTTAAGGGGACATGTAGAATGTCTTGAACAAAAGACATCTGCAATATGTTTAATGGCAGATCACGGGTTCGAATACGAAGAACATACCATCCTAGGAACAAAATATAATCAAAGATATAGCATCACGCAATATTCCTGATAAAAAGGATGAATTCGAAACCCACACAAGGGCACAAGATCATGTCCCTAAAGATAAGAAGGAAGATGTTACTTCAAGGGTACTCGGTGAGGAAGATTCTTCTCACCCTAACACTTAAACGTGTTGGAAAGTGCATCCTTACAATGCCCAATCGTTTGATGTAAGGAAGCACAAGTATCTGGGCATCTTGTATTATCTAAAGTATTTTAAGATACATGATCTAGAAGATTGATTCTTTTCAAAGAATCTTTGTGATTTGATAACACATAAGATGCGAAAATCTTTTCAAATCTGGTCAGAATTATTTATTTAAGGCTGACACCTATGTTTGGTATGTGTTAAAAATTCTCTGGTATATGTACTCATCTTGTTTGAGAACTTATACTAAATGATGTATCCTCAAACTAGATCTCAAGCTAAGATTCTGAAAGCGTTGAGCGGAATGGCTTCTAATGAAACTATTAATCTTGATGATTACTTCAAGAAATCTGGTTGTGAAGATAAAGGAAAAGAAAAGGAAGATGTGACTCATCTTCTTGTCCAAAACAGTTTGGATGCTAAGATTGATATTCTCAATCTACGTCAAGTCATCCTCGGTACTATTGAAACACATCACAGACATGCAACATTACTAAGAACTGTTATCCGTAACCAAAGAAAGCTGATTAAACTTGGAATCGGTAATATGGAGTATGCTCGGAATATTAATCGAAAGGTAATGCTTTAGTCTGTGAACATAATCAAGGTACTGTGTGCAGAATCCGGGAAATCAGTCGAGGTGTTGTTGATGAAGATCCTAAGAAATTTGTGGATATTGAAGATGATCTTTGAAAAACTGTTTAAAGATCCTTCCAAGAAAAATAGACATCAGTTTTTGATTTATTTCGATTATTGTATAAGGTCTATTTTTGAATAAAATAAAATAATCAATTATTTATGAATAAAATTATTATTTTATAATTTTTCTTGTGATAGTTTCCTATTACATAGCATGTGCTTGAATGTCTATATTATTGCTATGTGTTTTCGGTTTATGGGATGTCTGATTTCGGTTTTCATAACCTTAATATTCGATCTCATATGTGTGAACCCTTATGGTTTGTGTGACTTTTAGATTTAGCGGGATTAAGTTCTAGCCCATGTTGGTAGGCTTTATCAAAGGATCATAAAGTGTTTTGATTGAAACTCATATGTAAAAAGTCACAATGGGTTGAATCAATTTTTGTTTACATGAGTTGTGTTTAGCATAAACATATGTGTTTCGGGTTTTTAACTTTTGTTATTGTCACACATTAGTTAAAATCTATTTAACCTTTCTCTGGAAAAGGTTGCTCTTGTTGTTGTTCTTTTGCTCTTGCGAGAGGATGACAACATACTGGGGGAGAGTTCTAACTTGAACTTACCCTTAATGATATATTTTTCTGAGGAGAAGAGGATGTGGAATCTGAGGTAATGAATTTGTTAGTCAATCGTTTTCCTGTTTTAGAAAAGCCTGCTTATATTGCATATATTTTGCTTTTTCTTAACAAAATTTTGGTACAATTGATATATATTCCATTATCTGTGTATGGATGCGTGTGTGTGTGTGATTCAATTGTTTCCGGTTAAGAAAAACTATGTCAATTTGTTTGGCTTATTGGTTGGTATCTTCTTTATTGTTTGGTATCAAGTGTTTTTGCTTAACGAAATTTCGGTGCAATTGCGGTGCTATGATGTCTATGTTTGTTTCAATTGCTTCCGGTTAAGAAAATAATTGTGCAAGTCAATTTGTTTTGGTTTGTATGTATTGTTTATGGCTTAACAAAATACGGGATCATTTGTTTAGTCTAATTTGATTCCGGATAAGGGAAACTAAGTTAATTTTGATCTTAGTTAGACTTATCAAATTGAAGGATTCGGTTATTCAAGTCTAATCGAATGCCTTGACAAGAAATACTAGTTAACTAACCTAGTACTTGTCTTGTCTAAAATGAAAGGTTTAAGTTATTATCTGAATAATTAGAACCTGGTGAGAGAAATAAAGTTAATACTGATCTTTATTTTGGTCTCATCGAAATAAGCGATTGTATGTTTACAATCGGTTTAACAAGGGAACTAAGTTTCTTATTCAATTTGTTAAACTATTAAGGAAAATTGCTTCGGGAAATTGTTTCCTTGATAACATATTAAAACTAAATTACTTGTAGTTTTGGTTTTAATATTGGTTATCTAAAGTGGTATGTGAAACCTTCGTGCTTAACTCTTATAGGTTGTACAAGTCTTTTAGATTTCTAAAATCCTTTCGGTTTGACCTTTATTTGCTCGAACCTTTGTCATTTTGTGATAAAAAAGGGGGAGAAATATATGGAGTAAACAAGTGATTTGCAATCACTAAGGAAAGGACAAGTGTGCTTAAACGTTATATTGACTAAGGGGGAGAAACATATCATATTGCTATGTAGTTATCTTGACTATAAAAGGGGAATAACAAAGATGTTCGAATTGAATATCTACCTATCTTACCTTTAGGGGGAGATCTTTGTTATTCAAATGTAAACAGCTGCATTTATTATTTGAATATATGCATGTTATTGTGCTGTTGAAACTTGGAATCAAGCGTATGTATAATGAATTCTTGTAATTTGTTTATCCATATGTATTAAGAGTTTTGTCGCTAAAATTGACAAAGGGGGAGATTGTTAGAGCATAACTCGGTTAAACCCACAAAGCGTCGGTATGTCAAGTTTGGTTGTCATATTTTAGTGAATCAAAACTCATCTAAGAGTCGCTTGATTATGTGCTAGAGACAACTTCGTATAGGTTAGACAAGAAAGTCTAGGAATATGAGACATACAAGTATTACTCGAAGACCTGAAGAACGTGAAGAAGTAGCGGGCTACAACGACGACATCATCCTTCCTCTTGAGGTTAGTAATATTGACTTGAACTGTTTCATTCCTAACGTACCTTTCAAGTCATATTATATTGAAAACATAACTGCGAAGCTGTGAATGAATATTTTACTCTAGTAGTGAGACATGATCATAGTATTAAGGAATTAGACTATGAAGTATAACGCTTATCTTTTGAACTTGGTTGATATGACATCGACTTAATCGTATGAATGTTATTGTGATTATGTGTACGGGTAAAGGTGAATATTTCATCCTAGGAAACAATGTTTACATTTGTTTAAAGGAAGTACATTCATGAACTTGTTTTATGAATCGAAATGGAAATCGCTAGGCTTATTGGTATTGTTATTCATTGCATATCTTTGGATTACCAATATGTGTGAGTTCGTAGAACCGATCATAACCACAATGCCTGACTTATTATTTGGTATGACTAGTTTTGATTAATTAGCGTAACCGATCCTAAGATGGTATGATCGATATTTGTAATTGGTGTGACCGATCCTAGTAATTGGTGTGACCGTTCACAAAAGAGTTGTGTAATCGATCCTTGTAATTGGTGTAACCGGTCCTAGTAATTGGTGTAACCGATCCTGGTAATTGGTGTAACCCATGATTGTGATTTGATACTTGATCAATCACATAGTTGTCTTGGAATACAGATGAACCAATTCTAAACTTGTTTGGAAGTGTGGTATAATCGATTCCAAGATTGTAAATATGAAAGATGATTTACAAAGAAAAGATGTCAACATACTTTGAACACGAACAGTAACTCTTATCTTTTATTATTCAAAGTTATTCCTTAATTACTCAAGGAGATCCCGGTCCGAAATAAATTAAAAATCTTTTAATTAAGGTTGTTAGTTTTATATGCTTTAATTACCAGCAATTAATTGCACATCTCTAGAGAATAAAAATTAGTAATGTGCATTTACTAATTGGAGATTTTCTATTGAGAGATTTCGGAAAATATTGGACAAAACATTTCCAGGAATTATGAAAACCGATTTGGGCATTTATTGCATATCTTGAGAATAATTTCGGTTTTGGAAATTCCTTGGTGTCCAAACATCCTTGGTATATAAATACCTAAGTTTTCATTTTTAGCAAACTATCCTAAGAGCCAGGCAAACTTCATCTTTTTGTTGTTTCTGGTGGAGACATTTATCCGGAGAGGAAAGTACCCTAATTAGGTGAAATCTCTTACGACCGCTCGTTTAAAGACTTCTGTGGGATCAAGAAGCTCTACGAGTACCGTTGGTGGGAAACTAGATAATTGCAGTTTATTATTTTTAATTGATTTGATTGACTAATGGTTGTTGAACTTTGATTGCACCTAGTTTTTTTATTCTTGAGAATCTTCTCTTCTGATATAAGATTCACTCAAACTAGATCGAAGTGTTGACGGGATCTTTATAACTGTTTGTAGATCTGAATACATCTTGTGATAATCCATTGTTAACAGACTCCCTTCTGTGCGCCATTGATCACAAGAGATTCAAGTGGTGTTATGTAGGTTTAGTTGAAGATTAAATAAGATTTGAAGACAAATAAGATTTCTTATTGGTTTCTCATATCTTTGTGTAGCACAAACCTTGATCGGCTGGGATCCAACTAGAATCGGATTTATTCGATTGATTAGTTGCGTGAGATCGGTAACACCTAATAGTTCTCTTGAGTTCTATTTTGAATGTTACATATCCGAATCTTATTACTTAGGTAATAGAGATTGTATTGATCTAACCAGGCAAAGGAGTTTATTAGTTTAAACGGAAGAGCCTTTGCATATGACTTGAGATATCTTTTTCTGGAAAGAATCAATAGAGTTGTTACCAAACAGATTTGTTGTTCCTTTACTGTTTGGAATACGATCCAAAGGAATTGTTGCAGTGCGTGCACTTATTGAATGTCGGAAGCGCAGGGATACTGAAGAAACTAAGGGAACTAGTTTTAGTTGCTTGGTCTCAACTATACGAAGTTGGTTTAGATTTTGTATAGCGGCTTAATTCTGAGAGTATTCAATTATGGACTTGGTCCCGGGGGTTTTCTGCATTTGCGGTTTCCTCGTTAACAAAATCTTGTTGTGTCATTTACTTTTCTTTTCCGCAATTATAATTGTTATTATTATAATTTAAAGTAAATCACACAAACTTTAACTTCGTATTACTTGATAGTGATCCTATAGAGTTTGGTTAAGTCCGAACCTATTATCAAGTAATCACACTTTGATTGTTGTATTGTCTCGATCTCGTATCCTTAGATGATCACTCAAAGTGTGAATACCGATTTGCCGTATTGTCTCGACTTTGTCCATAGACAATCACTTTCGGTAAGAGGACTTATAGGTGGATAAATTAAAGATTGTGGTGTATTTGGGTACCCTCGTCTTTTCACATGGGATTTTCTTTCAAAAAGGTATACCCAAATCAACTTTTCTCAATGTTACAAACTAGAACAAGATATCTGATTTAAGAAGCAGCAGATGGATCAGTCAATCTCATACTTCCATTTTGAGATGTCAATTATATGGAATCAGCTAGCACTTATGTAACCCAATTAGACTGTTGATATCGAGCTATGGCATAAGTACAGAGAAGAGTCACGACTGGTTCAAATCCTAATGGCATTAAGAGACGATTTTGAGATTGTAAGAGCTTCAATCCTTCTCGATCACCTCTCCTAACTGTAGAAGTTGCACTATCTGAACTTATTACTGAAGAAACTCGAAAAAGAATCAAGCATGAGATACCTGCTGTGTTTGCAGTTCCTTCACGTGCAAGTTTTAATAATCACTTCAACTCTCAAAGAAACTATCGTGACATATCACAGGTTCAGTTCTATAACTGCAAGAAACCTGGTCACTTGGCCAAGAACCGCACTTTACCATCAACACAGAGTGTGTCACAAGCATCTGCATCTCAAGATCCAACCCATCAAGGATCAAATTCTCAAATCCAATGCAACTACTGTAAAGAACCTGGTCATACAGTAGGAAATTGTACATCTCCATCTTCAAGAAACATGAGAGAAAAAAGAAGGATAAATGGCACTGCATCAACATACACACCTGTACCATCCATCCTTGCAGCTCCCGCATTAGAAAGAAGCCATGAATCATCGGCATCTGCATCAAACAATCTTGTTGATATTCAAGAGATGCTCAAATAAGCCCTTGCAATTAGTAATAATAATTCAACAACAACCTCTGCTTTCTCAGTTCCCACAGGTACTTTTTCAAATGGTTGGTTTCTTGATTCAGGTGCCTCTAATCATATGACATTCAATTCTAGTGTATTTGAAAACAAGCATCCTATTGTTACACCTAAAATCCAAACTGCATATGGATCTGAAATAGCTGCTAGTCATATTGGTCAGGTTAAAGTCTCAGACAAGATACATATAGCTGATGTGTTACTTGTTCCAAAGATCAAGATGAATCTTATATCAATTGGGCAACAGTGTAATCAGGGTCAAAACATTTATTTATTCTCCTTTGGTTGTGTAATACAGGATCCTAGGATGGAGAAGCTTGTTGGGATAGGCCGTAGAGTTAGTCGACTATATCTTCTAGATTCTCTCATTGTTCCACAACTGACAAAGAATAAACTTGTTGCTGCATCTGCAAACTCTTTCCCTTCAACTGTGTCTTCATTTATGTCTTGGCACTCTAAGTTAGGCCATGTCTCTTTTTCTCATCTTACATATATGATCAATAAAGGATTATTAGGAACAACTCAGGTTGATAAAGAACCTTATTGCATTTCCTGTAAGTTGGGTAAGCAACCTGCACTCCCTTTTAATAACAGCATTACTCATTCAGTTGAACCCTTTGATCTTATTCATTCAGATATGTGGGGAAAATCTCCCATTGCCTCTAAGGGAGGGGCCTTATATTATGTTATCTTCATTGATGATTTCTCTCGTTTTACATGGTTATCTCTTTTCAGTTCTAGGTCAAAAAAAATGAAAATATACACAGATTTCTCTAGAATGGTCAAAACCCAATTTGGAAAATCCATCAAAGCCTTTCGTGCTGATCAATGAGGTGAATACATATCAACTCCTTTCAAAGATTTTCTGAAAACAGAAGGTACTCTTCTTCAGTTATCTTGTACTGAAACTCCAGAGCAAAATGGTATAGCAGAACAGGAACATCGTCACATCATAGAAATAGCTAGAACTCAACTTCTTTCAGCATCTGTTCCCTCTAACTTTTGGGGTGAGTCAGTTCTTACTACAGTCTATACAATAAATCGCATTCTAACTATAGTCATAGGAGGAATATCACCATATGAATGTCTCTATGGTAAGAAACCTAATTATTCTGAGCTTCATGTTTTTGGTTCAACATGTTTTGTTCTTCTCATAAAATGAGAATGAAACAAACTTAGCAAAAAGAATGTTATTTGTGTGTTTCAAGGTTATGGTATTGAACAAAAGGGTTATCGCTGTTATGATCCAGAGAGTCGACGATTACGTATTTCTCGTCATGTTACCTTTTGGGAAAATATACCTTTTTGGTCTTTTCCTAACAGTAAGTCATATACTCTAGAACAGTTCGCAAATCTAGATCCTTTTGAAGATGTGTCTCTTTCTCATTCTCAACCTACAACTGTTCCTCCCATCAACACTGAAGTCACTCCTCTTGAAAGTTACAAAACTATACATGACTACTCTATGGACAATCCTGACATTGCTTCTCAAGAAGGGGATCTTGTGCATGAAATTAATGCATTACCTCCACGTACTCGTCGACTACCATTCAGGTTTGCAGATTATCACTGCTCTTTATCATCCATTTTATCTATACATGAACCGAAGTCTTACAGGGAGGCATCTTTAAGTCCAATATGGCAAACCTCTATGGGAGAAGAACTGACTGCACACAAAGAAGCTAACACATGGGATATGGTTGATTTACCACCAGGAAAATCTGTTATTGGAAGTAAATGGGTATACAAGATCAAAACTAATTCAGAAGGAAAGGTAGATCGATACAAATCTCGCTTGGTTGCTCAAGGGTATACTCAAGAATATGGTATAGACTACGAAGAAACATTTGCTCCTGTTGCTCGTATGACTACAGTTCGTACTCTTCTTGCTATTGCTGCTGCTCGTAATTGGGATCTTCATCAAATGGATGTCAATAATGCCTTTCTCCATGGTGATCTTCAAGAAGAAGTGTATATGAGACCTCCACCTGGAATGCCTCATTCTCCAAATCAAGTATGTAAGCTCCGTAAAGCCCTGTATTGACTTAAACAAGCACCACGTGCTTGGTTTGAGAAGTTTTCAAATGTCATTCTTCAATACGAATTCACTCAAAGTGCATATGATTCAACTATGTTTACTCAATCAACTAAGAAGGGTATGATTATTCTTCTTTTATACGTTGATGATATGGTTATCACAGGTGATAATTTAGAAGAAATTACTGCTCTTAAACTCCATCTCAGTTCATGTTTCGAAATGAAAGATCTAGGCCTTTTACGGTATTTTCTTGGTATAGAGGTTGATAAATCATCTGATGGCTATTTTATCTCACAAGTAAAGTATGTCTGTGACATTCTACAACGTGCTGGATTAACAGATGGTAAAATTACAGATACACCTCTTGAACTAAATGTAAATCTCAACTCTTTTTATGGAAAATTTTTGTTCAATCCTACATTGTATCGTCAGCTTGTGGGAAGTCTTAATTACTTGACTATCACACAACTAGGTATCAGCCATGCAGTCCATGTAGTTAGTCATGTCAGCTCCAAGGTCCACTCATTATGCTGCAGTACTTCGAATCTTACGTTATATCAAAGGCACGTTGTATCAAGGTATTAAGTTCTCGTCTACTTCTGATCTTCATCTTCGTGCATATTCAGATTCAGATTGGGATGGTGATTTCATAGATAGACGTTCAACTACAGGGTATTGCTTATTTCTAGGTAACTCTTTGATCTCTTGGCGTAGTAAGAAACAAACTATAGTTTCTCGTTCTAGTGCCGAGGCTGAGTATCGAGCTCTTGCACATTCAACTTCTGAGATTGTTTGGTTGAGATGGCTTCTTGAAGATATGGGAGTTCATTTGTCAGAACCAACTCCATTGTATTGTGACAACAAGGATGCTATTCACATTGCTCATAACGATGTTTTACATGAACGTACAAAGCACGTTGAGAATGATTGTCACTTTGTACATCATCACTTCAAGCAACAGACAATAGTCTTACCCTTTGTTCCTTCAGAATTGCAACTTGCTGATCTTTTCACCAAAACACTGCCTTCAGTACGTCTGAAGTTTTTGTCTTCCAAACTCAACATGTGCTCTGCACCGTCTTGAGTTTGAGGGAGGGTGTTAAAAGATATTGTCCTGATCTCTTGGGATAATAATCTTCTCCTACATGGCATGTATGTCTTTGTATATTTTGTTTCCTTATCATGTATATCTTGTTTCCATTTGTGTCTACGTTTCTTGTATATAACAACAGATGTATTGTATCTCTTTTCTCACGTTGAATGCAATTATATCATTCAGAATATACATGTCATGACAATCTTTGTCATAAAGCATCTTCCCCATCATCATAGAACCTAATTGTAGTACCATAATCTTCGTACCCTAGTATTTTGGTATAAAGATTAACCGCAGCGTGATTACTTATACGAACGTGAAGAGAAACATATACAAAACCATATTCTTGTACCATAGCGTTTTGCACAGCAGTCATGAGTTTCCTTGCAACCCCTAATTTACGGTGAGTAGGAAGAACACCTAAAGATAAAATGTAACCATGACGTTCAACACCTACTCCTTCCATCCTCGCAACGACATATCCAACAAGGAAACAATACCACCAGTACCATGGTCTTCTGCGACATAAACAAGTCGAGGCCACGAAATTATATAAAATCCATAGACAACATAATCCCATGGCTTTTCCTCTGGAAAAAAAAGCAAGTCACAAGCTTAAATCTTTGTTATATCATACAATGTTGCTCGTCTGATGTCAACCATTATTAGGAGAAACAGCTACACTTTCAACACGAACAAGTTGGGCTATATTTTAGAAATCAACTCGGTTCCACTTCCCGTATTTATAAGTAGGTGTGAGCATTTTATCAGTAATCCGCGGATTTAACCGGAACCAACCGTATTTTTGCGGATGGATGCCCATACCGTTCGCTAATGGGTTGGACGCGGATGAGATTTTTGAAATCCAACGGATTATGGATTGGGCCCGGATGCAACCTTGAAAATCCGTTGGACATCCATATCCGTTAGATTAAGGGCATTTATATAGTTTCTAGAAAATATATAGATAGTTTTGGAATTTCTAAGGTGTTTGCTTTGAGTGTTGTTCATGACACTTCTATATTTATATACATATATAAAATGTGTAGGTTCTATAAGAAGTCATCTATATTGGTTTTATTTTTTCATTATAAATTTTAACTAATACAAATCCATTGGATTATCCGCACCCAATCCGTTCATCCGTGCATCAATTGGATGCAAATCCGTTGGATGTTGGATTGGATGCGGATGCCAAATCTGAAATCCGTAGTGACTTGGATTGGATGCGGATGAGGTAAAAACCGGTCCATACCGGCCCATGCTCACCCCTATTTATAAGTTTATGCCTTCCTGGGTTACAACTTGCTAACCCTTGAAACCTTGAGTGAATCCTCCTCTTAGCCTTGGCCATTCTGTAGGCTCGGTGAGCCAGTGGTAACTACGTGAATAAGAGAATATACAAAGGGTAAAAAAGTAAACCAAAATGTATAAAGTACACAGATAAAATAGAAAATCTGATTATCAGAAATCTGCAAATTTTTCGATTGAAGAAGAAGAAGAAGATGGCGACGAGTACAAGAGAAGCTCGAAGGAGAAGGATTGTTGATAGAGGAGAAGATCGTCTTGCTCTTATAACAGGTCGAATCAAAACCCTAGATTCATCACCACTACCACCTTCATCACCATCACCATCAGAACCGAAACCAAATCCAGTACTAGAATTAAAACCACAACTACAATCAGAGCATACTCGGACATTCTCATCTCCACCAGTTTTATCTCGTCGAGATAATAGTCAATCCCGCTCTGGTCCAATTATAGGTACTTTCTTTTTTATCCATCTTGCTCGAATTCTTGTATTTAATTTTATTAGATGTTAATTTAAGTTCTAGGGTTTTTAAATTTTTCTATTGGAAACATGTGATTGTTCTGTGCTGCATTTATTGAAAATCCCTCAATTTTGTAAATAGGGTTTCATTTTAACATGAGAAATTGCAAATCCCCAAGTATGGTTGAGACCTTTATTATTGATTGTGAAACGTTTATGTGTAAAAGTGTTTTATGTGGCATTGAAAATTGATTTTCGTTTTAGTTGAAGGGTTGTTGAGATGAAACGATAAAACTGATCTTCCCCACCAGAAAGTGGTATTAGTTGATTTGATATCTAGTACCCTAGATACAGCCAGATAGAGTAGAAATGGTTTCTGCTGGAGCCTGGATTATGATATGGTAATGTGGATGATTTAGCAAACGAAAATTAATGCAATTATATGGTTTGCTTCTTGGGAACTTCATTTTGAACTGATTGTTAATATTTCTGTTATATGATTTGGTTAAGTACAAGAGTTTTTGTGGATTGTTTTTAAAAGGATGGTAATATTGATTTAGGAACTTGTTGGGCCATATGTTTAGACATCATAACATGACCATATGCTATTCTAACTTCTCCTTCTTATGCAAACTTGAGCTTTTCCGACGAAAACCTGAGGTCACAATTTACAAGGATAAAAATAGAACCTTGTTAATTTTGTTCTTCCTATGAGGCGAATCATTATGAACTTTCTTTCTTGTGGAAAAATAGCTACATAAATTGCTTCAACACTCTATTGATGATTTGTCATTCGGTTGTCGCAGTTGATTCCAGTGATGGTGTTAATGACAATGGGATCCGCAGTATTCCTAAGCCAAAACCATCAATTGTCAATGAAACTTCAAGCAACGCTTCCACTCGCTATGGAGATCAAGTGGAACATCAGTTACATACTGGTGAGGGTAATGTTGAAGAAATAAGATCATCTGCTTTGGGAATTGGCAATGAAAAGCAACCAAAACTGGAACATCGGTTACATACTAGTGAGGGTAATGTTGAAGAAATAAGATCACCTGCATCGGGAATTAGCAATGAAAAGAAACCAAAACTGGTAGCATCAACAGTTGTAGAAGATTCATCTCAGAGTACACCATCTGATACAACACCACTTTCACATGCAGCACCACGGACACATCATCCCACACTGTTCACTCCTAAACGAATTAGTTCTGCCATTGCTGCTTCGGAGAACTTCCGTGTTCTTTGCTCCGTCACCATAGCACTTCTGGTGATTCTATCCCATCTAAATTTACCTACACTAAGCGGCAGTGAAGTTGTAAAAAACTTTATTATGTCAAGGCCTCTTTATCTGGTCCTGTTGTCCGATTTCACTATTGTGGTTGCACTATTACTGTTAGCGAAACGAGGAAGTCCTGTGAAAGCTGTGGAAGAGGCAAATAGTAGGGCAATGAATGTGGGGGAAGCACTGGAGACTGGAATAGTGATGTACAAGGCTTTTAGGGCAGTTTTCATGGACTGCAGTGTCTATGCAGTAGTTCTTATATCCGGACTTTCTCTGTTGCAAACATTTCGGTCTTAGTTCTTATTTTGTACATCATCTTTGAGAGCGAGTTTTTTCCAATATTATTTGGTTACATCCAGAGTTCACAGGTTTTCTTCTTCTTTTTGGGTTTACCGCAAAATGGGTCTATCCAAGAGTCTCAAGCCTCTCAACACAGCCGTCTAGGCCTGGGTATAACCAGGCCTGCTAGGCTACAGATTGGTAGGGCCCAAAATTTCAATTTTTCGTACAGCTTGATTGTTTTAGTGCTCTTAAATGGTGGTTGATAGTCATCCTATCTAATTGTTATTGAATGTCGGTTACTTTGTTTTGCAAGTACTGCTTTCCAATTCCATTTAGCTACCTAACTTTGTACACTTTTATGTAAGAATATTAGTATTCAATGTTGAGGAAGGATCCACTCACACATCTATTTTCACACTATGTCACAATTTGGGCGTCTTCTTTGGTAACAGATCCTAAATGGTAGCGGATTTGAATCCAAAATTTTGGCAGTTTGTTCCTCATATATAGCTCTACGTTCTTACCTAAAATTAGCACATATGAATTAACATCACTATCTACTACTTTGAACATTAGCACATATGAATTAACATCACTATCTACTATAGATTAAGAAATTTGGTATTTCAGATTGTACTCATTTTTTATAGGTGTGTGGAGCTTTTTAAGAGTAACATATCTCAAAAATATTATCTTCAAATCCGCCACCGTTTAGGATTTATTATCAAAAAAGACACCCCAAAGTGTGAGATCGTGTGAAAGTAGAAGTGTGAATGGATCCTCCATCTTTAATGTTATTAAGCAATTTTCTTCGGACTGATTTGGACATCTTCATTCCCAATTAATTTATATGAAATTTGATGAATATCACTATGCCATTAGAAAATGATCAAATCCCATTTTATTTTATTTTATTCTAAAGCATATTATGTTGATCTAAACTAAAAAAACAAAAAATTGCGTGTTGGTACGTTATAACCCATGAAGTCATCAACCGCGTATAATTATAATCTTAGAAACGAGGCCTAAGTATTCCCGATACAGTAGAACCTCCATATATTAATACTCTTGGGCACGCACAAATTTATTAATATATGGAGGTTATTAATATATGGAGGTTGATGAGGGTAAGCTTTTACAAATCGGGACTATATTTTGTATCAATATGTAGAGATTATTAATATATAGAGTATTAATATATAGAGGTTCTACTATAGTTGGTTTTAAAAGATCTTTGTTGACTTATGTTCGCCGCCTGAGTTGTTAGTGCATCTACCACCTGGTTGGCCTCTCTTTAAAAATAATAATTAAGCATGCAATTTATTAAATGAAGATTAGGTCACAATTTGACGTGGATATGTGGTACCCATGTAGTCATGGTAAACAATTTGACTGAGAAAATCCGGGATCGCCTGGTCCCAAATTTTGGTTGAAAAATTTCTCATTTGACTTCCATCTGCTACATGGTTGGCTAGGCCATTGTTGCATGATTTCCTTCTCTGTAGTTGTGTTGGATAGCAGCATGCGGGATCCGTTGCATTCTATTCATTATTTCCTCAGTCATCCCTGAGATGCTCCAGGGGGGAGTAGGGGATGTGATGAAGAGAAAAAGGCTCTTTGAGTCCGTCTCGAAGATAACTTTGGGTCATTGCCTTTTTGTTGCTGTTCTTGAAGCCAAAAGCATTGCCTAAGTTTCTCCAGTTAATGCAGTCGTAATTCTTAAAGGTTGAGCTAAAGCCATAACAGTTTCATCGGAGTTCCTGCAAATGAAACCTGCACCCGCGAAACCCGAATGACCCCTGGCTGCCCCATTTGTGCTAATCTTAATCAAGTTCGTGTTCGGGGTGGACCATCCTAGCTGCCGAGATTGTTGAAATCCTTTTGGTGCTTCTTGAGAGGTTAAGTATCGGTGAATATCCTGGTAGGACCATAGGTAAGGATTCTAGCGCTGCAGAATATTCTTGTTGTTGTTTTTGAGCCCAAGCTAAGATTTCTTCTGATGTTGTTTGCTTTTGGCAGTATATTAGTTCATTCCTAGCCAACCATAAGGTCCAGAATAAAAAACAGAAAGAAGAGATGACATATTTGGGTGTTGATTGTTGTAGGATTTGGGAAATGGTTGTCTGAGGATTTAAAGCCAGTGTGGGGGTATAGTTGGAGTTTGGTGTGGTTGAGATTTGAGTGAGTAAGGTGTTCTAAGATGTAGTCGCTATTGGGAAGTTTTGATGAATCTCCAATATAAACTATCGTAGGCTTTCTGGATATCCATTTTGAGAGCTATTTTTGGATCTTTGGTCAGGCTTGAGGTTCTGATGTGGTGGAATAGCTCTCCAGCGATTGTTATGTTATCATGAATCAATCTTTGTAGGCACTTTGAAAAGGGATTACTAAGAAAGGGAGTAGGGGTCTAATTCGATTAACTAGGATTTTTGCAATGATTTTGTATGTGATGTAACAGAGCCATATGGGTCTGAACTTTGAAGTTTTTGATGGATGATCTACTTTAGGTATTAGTATTATGTGTGTGTGATTCATGAGTGGATGCATATTAAGATCGTTGAAAAAACTTCAAACTATTGCTATCAATTGAGAGTGAATTGTTTCCCAAAAACCTTTGAAAAACTTACTTGTGTAACCATCAGGACCAGGAGAATTCCCAGAATTTATGTAAAATATGACTTGTTTGATTTCTGCTGTAGATATCTCCTTAGTGAGTAGGTCCGATTTTCTGGGAGTTATTCTTGAATTAATATTTGTAAAAAGATCCTCATATATCACTGTAGGTGGGGTCGTGTATTACTAATATTAATGACCAAGAATGAGTTGAACTACGTCATTCTTCTTATTAACCCAGTTGTTTTATGGGTCCCTGTAGTTGTTGTATGTTGTTACAGGCCCTGTGGATGGTTGTTTTAGTTTGAAAAAAGGTTGTGTTGAGATGGCTTGATTGTAACCATTGAATTATGGATCTTTGCTGCCAGTATGTTGCATAACATTGTAGCAGCTCTGTATGATCGATTTTTAGTTGTTTTTCCTAAGCCAACCAAAATTCCAGATTGTTACCAGATTGGGTTGCCAGTTCTCTATCGAGTCTCTCTAGAATGTTATCTTACCCCATTTATTGTTTTTCCAAGTGTAGGGGTCACCTCGGAATCCTAAATCCATAAATCCCACATGGTCCATCATTGTGGGAAGAGGTTAAGATTGAGCATAAGTTACTTGCTTCTCTGTAAATGTGGTGAATTGTATGATGCAGAATCCATCGTAATGGGCTTACGATTTTGTTGACATATCTCGAAAGTATGATGGTGTGTAGATCCGGATTGTGGGAGAAATGAATGAGGTTTTATGAGTTAGATTCTAAGCAAACTTTTGTTTATTGTATATTTGTTGTTTGTTCTTGCCGCCATAAGCATGGACCATGTTTTCACCACTAACATCGTGGTTATTTTTAGAGGTTGTGCCATTGCTTCGATCGTGGTAGTTGAGAAACTTTGCATAAAACCCACTATAAGTTTAATATTGCAATTAATGGAAAAAGTATATTACAACAAAAATTATCAAACTGGAAAAGATCGAAACATCAAGTATCAACTCTTTGACATCAAGATCCATGTTAGAGCATCGCTCGGTTAAACCCACAAGTATTGGTATGTTATCTTGTTGTCAATGTTAGATGGAAAAAACTATTTTTTGACTTATGTCTACTAAAGTCAATCTCGCACTACGATTAGAACATAGTAGTTTAGTATCAGAAATCACTAAATACCCTCGAAGATTGAATACTGAAGAACAACGAATACATCTGCGAGAACTTCATCAACAAAGGTATGTGAAGACTATCCTATTTGAAAAAGAGAGGGTACCAAGTACACCACAAACTTTTTGCTAGCTCAGCAACATGTAGGGACAAAATCTAATATAATCACAAAGTATGTCAATAGTAAAGACCATTGAATCAGATTGTATAAAAAGTTTTTAATTTCCTCTTCCAAAATCAATATGTATAGACCAAAGGTCTGTGTACCTGATTATGTAGAAGATTTATTGAACGATCTCTAAAATCAATATCCAAGATCAATCTAGTTGTATATGAATTTTAACAAGTATTAAACTTGTAATCTTTATTTCAAGATATGAATTCAACAAAAACAATTCTTGCTTTGATCTTAAACAATAAGGACTTAAACTATCTAAGTTTGGTTACGTACTACTTGTGATATTCCTATTATAAAGATAAACAATATGATATGGAAAATAAAATAACACAAGACACTAGAATTTTGTTAACGAGGAAAAGTGCACTTGCATAAACCTGGGACCTTGTCCAACTTTCAATACTGCACTGTATTAAACCGCTACAGACACTAGCCTACCATCAGACTTTGGACTGGAATGTTTTTGAGATTGAATTAACCCTCCAAGCAATTCAGTTGTAGTCTTGATCCTTATGTCTCTTGAATCTTGCAATGCTCGACGCACTTGATTCTCTTAGCTGACGTCCTTTACAACCTAAGAGTTGCTTCAAGCTCAGTGAGGAATTTTTGGTACATATCCTCCTCTTAAAAACAAGCCTATTTGACTTCCTTTTTGATTTTCAATATAGGTTTGGAAATACATTTGCAGTAGACAAAGTCCAGCAAACCTCACGGATACGGAACACTTATAATCAGTTATCTTAGAAGCCTAGATTACTAACCACCTCTCAAGAACAATCCAAGAAAATCAAATAAGAGTTTAGATATCTATCTTGAGGAATAACAAAATCTGAGACGAAGATAACTTTCTGATTTCTATCTATATCATTCCTGATCTAAGATTACTAAAACATCAAAAATCAATAAAGATAAAATTTGTATACACGAACTATCAGGTAAAAGATAGTCTAAACGGGCTTCATCAATCCTAAGTGAAGTCTTTAAAGTCGTAACCTTGAATACATTTCTATGAAAAACCTAGGTTACAAAGGACAACTCTAGATTAGCAACTAGGTCACAAGAGTGCCAGGGATTAAGAAATCATGTTGCAAGAGTTTGTCTATCTATGTATTTTCAACGCTCTAGGTAGCTTTGAATTCAAGCTAGGGTTGCTTGGAATTTGAGAAAAAACTTTCCCAGTTTAGATGAAATTCTTATTAGGAATTCATGTAAGCATGTGAGAAGTCGCTTTGAAACTACACAAAAGAATATGCATTATGGTTCAGGATTCTGTAACCGTGCACGATGATTGTTCATAGAGGCTTAGTAGCCTTTGAACTTACAAGCACATAATGGTGTTCAATAACACTCAAGACTTAATCAATGATTCACATACAAAGAGCAATTTAGTGAATAAAGTTTGTCTTATAAGTGTCTATGAGAATCGTACCAAAGTTGAACATAAACATATAGAAAATAGTTCGTGCACTTCTGCTATACTGGAACTGGGCAGGTTTGCAAACCTTTGATAGTTCGCGAAGTCAGGCTACAAAAGTTTACAAACCAGGCTTACAAGTTCGCTAAAGTCAGGCCACAAGGGTTTGCAGACCTTGGAAGTTCGCAAAAGTCTGATGGTAGGGGTTTGCAAACCGGGTTTGCGAAATGCTTAAATCATATTTCGATGGTTTAACCAAGAAAAAATTAAACTCTAAATTTCTTCTTTGATATGTTAACTCTGAAAAGACGGGGGTACCCAGATACACCACAATCTTTTAAATATCAACCTATATAAGTCTAATACCAAGTGTGATCGTCTATGGAAAATTCGAGACAGTACAAAAACTATGGTATACACTTTGTGTGATCGTCTATGGATACGAGATCGAGACAATACAATAACAAAGTGTTCACTTGATAATAGGTACGGTATAAAACCTAAAAACTATAGGATCAATATCAAGTGACTAGGATTAACGTACGTGTGTAATTTACTTAATTATAATAACAATTATAATGCGGAAATAAATTATGAAAAGACGAGGGTACCCAAATATACCTCAATCTAAAACTTTTCCACCTATAAGTCCTTTCTCCGAAAGTGATTGTCTATGGACTGAGTCGAGACAATACAACTAATCGGTTCACACTTCGTGTGATCGTCTATGGATACGAGATCGAGACAATACGACAACAAGATAACTTGTGTGATTGACTATGGATACAAGATCGAGACAATACAACAACGAAGTATGATTACTTGATAAAAGGTTCGGACTTAACCAAACACAATAGGATTGCTATAAGGTAAATAGGAATTAACGTTTGTGTATTTTACTTCTAATTATAATAAAAAATATATAATTGCGGAAATAGAAAAGTAAAAGACACAGCAAGATTTTGTTAACGAGGAAACCGCAAATGCAGAAAAACCCTGGGACCTAGTCCAGAATTGAATACTCTCAGAATTAAGCCGTTATACAAAATCTAAACCAACTTCGTATAGTTGAGACCAAGCAACTAAACCTATAGTTCACCTAGTTCCCTCAGTATCCCTGCGCCTCCAACTTGTAATAAGTCACGCACTTGGAACAATTCCTTTGGTTCGTATTCCAAACAGTAAAGGAATAACAAATTTGTTCAGTAACAACTCTTTTCAAACAAAGTGATATGAGTTTGACAAAAGGCTCTTCCGTTTATCCCAATAAACTTCTTTGTCAGGTTCTTACATCTATCTATCCAAATATTACCAAAGTAATTGTTTTAGACTATGCAATCAATACTTTGAATCACAAAGAATTGTATTGATGCCGATTTACTTAACTAATCAATCAAGGTTATCACAAAGATAAACCGATTATAGTTGGATCCCCAGCAGATCAAGTTTTGTGCACACCAAAGATTATGAACTCAAATAAGAAATCTTTTTTGTCTTCAAATCTTCTTAGATCTTCAATAAACACCTGCACACAAACAACTTGAATCTCTTGTGATCAATCACACAAAGAACGGAGTCTGTTAACAATGGATTATCACAAGACGTCTTTAGATCTACAAACAGTTCTAAAGATCCCCGCCGACACTTCAATCTAGTTTGAGTGAATCTTATATAAGAAGAGAAGATTCTCAAGCATAAACAAACTAGGTGCAATCAAAGTTCAACAACCGTTAGTCAATCTAATCAATCGAAAACTAATAATAAACTGCAATTATCTAGTTTCCCACCAACGGTACTCGTAGAGCTTCCCAATCCCAAAGAAGTCTTTAAAACGAGCGGTCGCAAGAGATTTCGCCTAATTAGGGTATTTTCCTCTCCGAATAGACGGCTCCACCAGTAACAACACAACTAGGTAGTTTTGCTGGCTCTGAGGATTAGTTTTATTGAAATGCAAACTTCAATATTTATAGACCAAGGAAGTTTGGACACCAAGGAATTTCCAAAACCGAATATTCTCAAAGATATGCAATAAAGTCCAAATCGATTTTCATAATTCCTGGAAATGCACTGTCCAAATATTGACCAAAATCTCAGTAGAAAATCTCCAATTAGTAAATGCACATTACTAATTTTTATTTTCTAAAGATATGCATTTAATTGCTGGAAATTAAAAGCATATAAAAACTAAAAACCTTAATTAAAAGATTCTCAATTTATTTCAATCCGGGATTCTCCTTTAGCTATTAAGGAATATCTTTGAACAATAAAAGATAAGAGTTACTGCACATGTTCAAAGTATGTCGACATCTTTACTTTGTAAATCCTTTTTCATATTTACAATCTTGGAACCGATTTGCCACACTTCCAAACAAGTTTAGAATTGGTTCATCTGACTTC
>JAJJMB010000289.1:231108-419752 GCA_023531105.1 Papaver atlanticum | reverse complement strand
TGTATTCGGTTGCACAAGTCATAGGATCGGTTCCCCAATTACTAAAATCTTGTTGTACCTCTTACAAGGATCGATTCCCTCTTGTGATCGGTTGCACCTCTTACTAGGATCGGTTCTCCAATGTCTAGAGTTGGTCATACCAATTACAATAAATCGATCATACCATCTCAGGTGATTACTTAGGATCGGTTTCACTAATAAAAGTCATATCAATACAAAAGTCAGGCATTATGGATAGTTTTACCAAGATACATAAACAAGTTATGAGAGGTTATACTAAACACACATATTGGTAATACAAAGATTTGCAATGAATAACAATACCAATAAGCCTAGGGATTTCCCTTTCGATTCACAAAAAAAGTTTATGAATGTACTTCCTTTAAACGAATGTAAAACATTGTTTCCTAGGACGAAATCTTCACCCATACCCATACATAATCACAATAGCATTCATACGATTATGTCGATGTCTTATATACGAAGTTCAAAAGATAGACGTTATACTTCGTATTGTAATTCCTTAATACTATGTCTAACTAGAGTATAATAATTCACAGCTTCGCAGTTATGTTTTCAATATGCATGACTTGAAAGATACGTTATGAATGAAACAGTTCAAGTCAAATATTACTAACCTCAAGTGGAAGGATGATGTCATCGTTGTAGCTCTTTACTTCTTCACATTCTTCAAGTCTTCACGTAATACTTGTAATTCTCATATCCTAGTAACTTTCTAGCTAACCTATACGAAGTTGACTCTAGTAAATAATCAAGCGATTCTTTAAATGAGTTTTGATTCACTAAAATATGACAACCAAACTTGACATACCAACGCTTTGTGGGTTCAACCGAGCTTTGCTCTAACAAATTAAATGACAAAACAAGATTTTGTTAACGAGGAAACCACAAATGCAGAAAAACCCTGGGACCTAATCCAGTTTTGAATACTCTCAGAATAGGCCGCTATACTAAATTTAATACCAACTTCGTATAGGTGAGACCAAGTAGACTACCCCTAGCTACTTAGTATCCTCAGTATCCCTGCGCCTTAGACTTCTAGAATCACGCACGTGAATCACCAATCCTTTTGATCGTATTTTAAACAATAAAGGATAAAGTTGTTTGGTAACCACTCTATTCAATCTTTGGTAATAAGATATTTATGAGTCGTTGACAAAGGCTCTTCCGTTTAATCTAATAAACTCTTTTGTCTGGTTAGATCAATCTAAACTTTGATTACTGAAATAACCAATTTCTAGATTTGCAATAAATCAATACAGAACTCAAAGAGCAACTATAAAGTGATGCAGATCTCACGCAACTATCTAAGCAAATCTATCAAAGATAAACATGATTCTAGTTGGATCCCAGCCGATCAAGGTTTGTGCACATAATTTACAAGATACAAAAACTAATAAGAAAATCTTCTTCGTCTTCAAATCTTCGATTGTCTTCTTAATAACCTGTTCAACACAACTCGAATCCTCTTGTGATCAATCACACACAGAACGGATTCTGTTAACAATGGATTATCACAAAATGTTTTTAGAACCGAAAATGGTTCTAAAGATCCAGCCAGTACTTTGATCTAGTTTGGGTGAGCCTTATATCAGAAGAGAAGGTTCTTAAGAATAGGTGCAATCAAAGTTTGAAAAACCGTTAGTCAATCAAATCAATAATCGAAAACTAAAGTAACAGTGCAATTATCTAGTTTCCAACCAACGGTATTCGTAGAGCTTCTTGATCCCGTAGAAATCTTTAAATGAGTGGTCGTAAGAGATTTCGCTTAATTAGGGTATTTTCCTCTCCAGATAGATGGCTCCACCAGAAACAACCCTAATGAAGTTTTCCTTGCTCTTAGGATAGTTTGCAAAAAATGCAAACTCAAGTATTTATAGACCAAGGTTGTTTGGACAACAAGGAAATTCCAAAACCGAAAATATTCTCAAGATATTCATTAAACCACCTAATTTTGGTTTTCCTATTTCCAATTAATTACCAAACCATATTTTTGAAAACTCCCTTACAAAACTTATATTATTAGTGTAGCACATTAACTAATAATATTTTCCAGAGGATATGCTTTAATTGCTGGTAATTAAAACATACATTATAAAAATCATAATTAAATGTTTTTCAATATTTCGATTTGGGATCACCTTGAGTATCAAGGAATATATTTGAACAATTAATGATAAGAGTTATGTACATGTTCAAACAATGTCTATATCTAGAAGTTTCTCAGCAAACCCTAATTCCAACCTTCATACAAAACATAAAGAGATATGTGAATATGGGAAACTCGATTTTGCTCCTTGGGATCGGTTCTACCATGATTCACAATGTAAGTTCTGATCGGTTATACCATGCATTCCCAAACTAGGTTGTGACCGGTTACACCATGCTTCCCAGAGGTAGCTTGTGATCAGTTACACCTTACTTACCGAGTTTGCTTGTGAGCGGTTACACCTTGGTTCCAAAAATAGCTAATGAACGATTACAACTAACTTCCCAAATTAGCTTGTGATCGGTTACACCTTGCTTCCAAAAGGTAGCTTTTGACCGATTACAACTAACTTCCCAATGTAGCTTGTGAAGGTTACACCATGCTTCAGAAAGTAGCTTGTGACCGATTACAACTTGCTACACAGTATAGGCTATGACAGGTTATACCTCAATTCTCAACATAAGTTAAGATAGGTTCTACCTTGTCATCTTGCAACGGTCATCCAAAAGATATTCAATAAGAACTGGACCAATCATGATTTCCCTTTCGATTATGAAACAAGTTTATACATCTACTTTCTTAAACTAATGTAATAATACATAGTTTTCAATGATAAAATGATCACACATGTATCTTACACATAATCAAGTAACTAAATACAAAGATTATGTTGATTTACAAAGTTCCAAAAGATAAGCGTTTATACTTCGTAATTCAATAAATTTCTTGAAACTTTGATCATAATGTAAGAGCACTGCTCGGTTGAACTCGCAAGCGTTGCTATCTCAAGCTTGTTTGTCAAGTTTAGTTGTCAAAACTATAAATCTTGATTTCTAGTCTACTTATAGCTAAGTTTCAGACTAGGATAGTAAGTGTAATTGGGCTATAGACTCCACGTCGTTCATCATGCAAAGACGAAGAACTACTCAAGGAACTTGTGGAACTTCATCGACAAAAAGGTATGTGGAGACTTGAACTTATCTATCACTCAAAAGTCTATCTAGTCTATCTCCTATCTTGAGACAAAAGTCGTATTGCTATATAGACTTCCATTATACACATTTGCTATTTCGAGCCGAGTTTATCTCGCTTATCTATTTCTCGAAATATGTGTTGGTAAGCTTTCGCTTTGGCCAAGTTCATCTTTACTCGTGACGAAAGTCATGTTGATTATTTCAATAACTTGAAAATCGCTTTGATGAAAAATAGTTTGTGAATAACAACTATATAACATCCTCTAAGAAAGTTTCAATGATTGAAATGGGAGTTTAGAACATGTAACCATATTTGGATATAAACATGGTGTGTTTTCACATTTGTGTAAAAGTCCAAAACCGGGAACCCAAAGTATGCGTACCTATACGCGTATTGGCGGTTGTTGGAAATACGGGCAAGTATGCGTACCCGTACGCATACTGGCAGAAAGTTCACGTCCGTGAATTTCTGCTGGAGTTTGAAAGTGAAAAACAAACTCAATCCGGTTACTTAAGTACGCGTACCCGTATGCATACTTAAGTAGGTAATTTCCCAAATCGGTTTGTTCATGAAATAAAACATTTATATAATAAGGAATGCAATCTTTGCAAACAGTGGCTATAATGTTCATGAATCGATTCGAGTGAATCAAAACCGATGTTGCTTCGATTGTGTCTTGTATACTTCTATAATATCTAAGCAATTGAACAACTCTCTAACTAGTTCATTTGAGTCATTTGAACTAGTTATGGTGAAGATGAATAAGGTTGATATGGAAGTGCTCATATGGCTAACCATTGGTTAACTATTGTTGAACCAACTAAGTGTACACGTTTAGGTACGGTTACTCAAACCTAAATGAAGTTACATTTCATTTGTGTATAACATGCTAAGTTCGAACTGACGGTTGAAAGATATTAGCTTAAATATAATCAGGTTTTCATCGAATGCTTTGTTACCAAGGTAACTTATATTGCAAACCCTGATTTGGAGACTATATAAAGGAGAACTCTAGCAACTGGGAAAACTAATCCCCACACCTCCTATGTGATACTAGTTGTATAAGCTAGAGTAGATTCTCCTTTAACCTTAGGTTTTTCACGAAACCCTGTAGGTTAACGACTTAAAGACTTCATTGGGATTGTGAATCCAGACCCAACTATTTTCTCTGTAGTTGCGTGATCTGATCTTGCTGTTTCTATTGTGTTTGAGTACAATCATAAGATTGGCTTGAGATTTATATCTTCGATAGGCAAGATAGAAAAGTAGTCACAAACATATTCGTCTCATCGTTTGTGATTCCACAATATCTTGTTTCGCTAGTCGATTAAGATTATTGTGAGGTGATTGATATTTCTAGGCTGTTCTTCGGGAATATAAATCCCGTATATCAATTGGTTCCTGTTCACCTTGATTTATCAAAAGACGGAACAAAACTCGTAGGTATTTCTGTGGGAGACAGATTTATCTATTCCTATAGACTTTTCTGTGTGATACAGATTTGTTTATCAAGTCTTCGACTTTGGGTCGTAGCAACTCTTAGTTGTGGGTGAGATCAGCTAAGTGAATCAAGTGCATAGTATCCTGCTGGGATCAGAGACGTAAGGAGAGCAACTGTACCTATGATAAGTGTGAGATTGATTGGGGTTCAACTACAGTCCAGACCGAAGTTAGTTTGTAGTAGGCTAGTGTCTGTAGCGGCTTAATACAATGTGGTGTTCAATCTGGATTAGGTCCCGGGGTTTTTCTGCATTTGCGGTTTCCTCGTTAACAAAACTTATGGTGTCTGTGTTATTTCTTTTCCGCATTATATTTTGTTATATAATTGAAATATCACAGGTTGTGCGTTAAATCGATCAATTGGTAAATCCAACCTTTGGTTGTTGATTGAAATTGATTGATCTTTGAACATTGGTCTTTGGTACCGTTCAAGTTATCTCTCTTATATTCAATCAGGCTCGCAAATTTTTATTTGTTTGATTGCGAATTGAATTGAGAGATTGAGATATAACTCTTTGATACACTTTTTATAAGATTGAGTGTAACTGTCTAGTTGATTCTCTTGTAATTATATTAGAGTAAGTCCATACAGATTACTAAGTGAAATATTGGGTGAGGTTGTTATACCCCCGCTTTTTCACATAATGATATGACCAAATCTAACCACTAAAGTATTATATATATACAGCTTCGAGTGTTATGTTTTCAATATAATCCGACTTGAAAGATACGTTAGGAATGGAAACAAGATCAAGTCAATATTACTAACCTCAAGTGAAAGGATGATGTCTTCGTTGTAGTCGTTACTTCGTCACATTCTTCAGGTATTCATAGTAATACTTGCACGTCTCAATTCCTAGACTTTCCAGTCTAACCTAAATGAAATTGACTCTAGTATTTAATCAAGCGACTCTAGATGAGTTTTGATACTAAAATATGACAACCAAACTTGACATACCAACGCTTGGTGAGTTCAACCGAGCTATGCTATAACAATCTCCCTCTTTGTCAATTTTAGTGACAAAACTCTATTACATATGGAGATAAACGAATTACAAAATAACTCATTCTTCATACGCTTGATTCCAAGTTTCAACAGCACAATAACCTGCATATATTCAAAAAAAAATGACGTTGTTGACATTTGAATAACAAAAGCTTTACTCCCCCTAAAGACAATCTAAGTAAATATTCAATCCGAACATCTTTGTTATTCCCCTTTTGTAGTATGAAATACTACACAACATGATGATATGTTTCTCCCCCTTAGTCTATGCTTTACTCTTTCGTTAGATATAACGTTTAAGCACATATATCCTTTCCTAGTGATTATAAATATTCACTTGTTTACTCCATATATTTCTCCCCCTTTTTGTCACAAAAATGAGAAAGGTACGAGGAAACAAAAGAACAAACCGAAAGGATCTTACAAATCCATAAGACTTGTACGACCTATAAGAGTTAAGCATGAAGGTTTCACATACCATTTTAGATAACCAACACTAAAACCGAAACTACAAAAGTAATCTAGCTTTAGTATGTTATTAAAGAAACAATTGCCCGAAGTAGTTTTCCCTTTCGTCTGACAAATCAACTAAGATAACTTAGTTATTAACCGAACCGATTGACCAAAAATTTGATTCACGAATCGGACACATAATCTGTTGTTTCGACAAGACACAAATAGAGATCAGAATTAACTCTATTTCTCTTATCATGCTCTAATTATCCCATAAAATAACTTAGACCTTTCCCTTTAGACAAGACAAACACTAGGTTAGTTAACTAGTTTTTCTTGTCAAGGAATTCGATTATACTTGAATAACCGAATCCTCCATTTGATAAGTCTAACTAAGATCAAAATTAACTTGATTTCTCTTATCCGGAATCAAATGGACTAAACAAATGACCCTGTAATTTTGTTAAGCCAAAACAATAAATACAAACCAAATAATTGACTTGTCATAGTTTTTCTTAACCTGAAGCAATTGAAACAAATAAAACCAATGTAAGCACCACAATTGCACCAAATTTCGTTAAGCCAAAACAATAGGTACCAAACAATAAAGAAGTTACCAAATCATAAGTCAGTAAATTGACACAGTTTTTCTTAACCGGAAACAATAAATCCATATTTTATGTTTTTGCTTGAGTTTATTGAATATATTTTGCTTTTGCTTAACAAAATTTCGGTACAATTGATATGTTCCATTGTGTTGTATGGAAAAAAAAAATCCATACAACATAACGGAACATATCAATTGTGCCGAAATTTTGTTAAGCAAAAGCAAAATATATGCAATAAACTCAAGAAAAAACATAATATATATGTATTATTACTAAATTATAGGTTTTTTAAAATGACAAGTCAATCTACTCTACATTGACGCATAATATTTTTAACTACTTCAAAGTCCATTATACCAAAACATTAAAGTAATATTATGGTGATATGTTTTCCCCCTTAGTCTTTACCTATACACTCGAAATTCACTTCCCCTTACATAATGCTCCGAGAAGCCATAGCTTATAGTAGTATACTACTAAATACTTCTCCCTTTTTTTTATCGAAAAATTGGCAAAGGTGAAAGAAAAGGGATCTTAATAAACTACACAAAAAGTTTATCGAGACCAAAGATAAATGCCAACTTTTTATGACGATTCCACCAAGTTTCGCGACTTAGGATCTTCATCAGGGAGAGATAAAAGTACAATAATCTCCTATAATTCCACAACCACACTCTTCATAAAGATACAACTGACAAAGACGAAGAAGTTATAAACAAAACAAACAAAATAAGAAGAATGTGCATCAGACACGCTAGGTAGGGGTCATGTACCAAAGACCTCGTCAACTATTTTAGAGAATTTCTCGGTTATCCCCAAAAGTGTTGGTATGTTAAGCTTGTTGTCAATGTTAGATGAACAAAAATATTTCTTGTTCTATTGTCTACTAAAGTAAGTCTCGGACTTGGATTAGATTTTGGTAGTTGAGTATCAAAAATCACTGAATACCCTTTGGAAGACTGAAGATCATGAAGACTTCAGCAAGAATTTCGTCAACAAATGTATATGAACATTGACTATCATATTTACTCATTACTTCTACCATTGTATATCCTGTGAGAAAATGTCGTATGGCTTTAGTATATGATGAGATGCAAAAAATCAAGTTCAAGCTCGTACCTTACTAATCTTGAAATATGAACTGAAGCACTGGATGTTCATAAGGTTTATCACATTTGAGGTTGAGGAAACAATTTTAATTGTTCAAAAAACTATGTTTGGGAAAGTGTTAGAGCACTGCTCGGTCGAACTCGCAAGCGTTGCTATCTCAAGCTTGTTGTCAAGTTTAGTTGCCAAAACTATAAGTCTTGATTTCTAGTCTACTTATAGCTAAGTCTCGGACTAGGATAGAAAGTGTAGTTGAGCTCTAAACTCCACGGCGTTCATCATACAAAGACGAAGAACTACTCAAGGAACTTGTGGAACTTCATCAACTAAAAGGTATGTGGAGACTTGAACTTATCTATCACTCAAAAAAGTCTATCTACTCTATCTCCTATCTTGAGAATAAAGTCGTATTACTATATATACTTCGATTATACACATTTGCTATTTCAAGTCGAGTTTATCTCGCTCTCGAAATATGTGTTGGTAAGCTTTCGCTTTGGCCAAGTTCATCTCTACTCGTGACGAAAGTCATGTTGATTATTTCAATATCTTGAAAATTGCTTTGATGAAAAATAGTGTGTGAATAACCTCTATTTAACATCCTCTAAGAATGTTTCAATGATTGAAATAAAGAGTTTAGAATATGTAACCATCTTTGGATATAAGCATATATATTGTGTTCGCACATTAGTGTATAAGTCCAAAACCGGGAACCAAATGTATGCATACTTGTGTGTATACAAAATGGTTGATGGGGACTGGGTAAGTATGCGTACCCGTACGGATACTGGCGGAAGTTCACGTCCGTGAATTTTTGCTGAGTTTGTATTTCAAAACCAACTTAATTTGGTTATCTAAGTACGCGTACCCGTACGCATACTGGCGGAAAGTTCACGTCCGTGAATTTCTGTTGAGTTTGAAAACCAAATCAAACTCAAAACCGGTTACTTAAGTACGCATACCCGTACGCATACTTAAGTGTGTTACTTTCTAAAATTGGTTTATTCGTGAACTTAAATTTATATAAACTAAGGAATGCATATTTGCAAACCGTGGATATAAAGTTCATGAATCGATTCAAGTGAATTAAAACCAATTTTGCTTCGATTGTGTCTTGTATACTTCTATGAGATCTAAGCAATTGAACAACTCATGAACTAGTTCATTTAAGTCATTTGAACTAGTTATGGTGAAGATGAATAAGGTTGATATGAAAGTGCTCATATGGCTAACCAGTTGGTTAACTACTGTTGAACCAACGACTTGTACACGTTTAGGTACGGTTACACAAACCTAAAAGACGTATAGTTCATTTATGTATAACAAGCTAAGTTCGATTTAACGGTTGAAAGATATTAGCTTGAACCTAATCAGGTTTTCATCTAACGGTGAATATTGAATGCTTTGTTACCAAGGTAACTTAGATCGCAAACCCTGATTTGGAGACTATATAAAGGAGAACTCTAGCAACTGGGAAAGGTAATCCCCACACCTCCTGTGTGATACTAGTTGTATAAGCTAGAGTCAGTTCTCCTTTAACCTTAGGTTTCTACCAAGACCCTGTAGGTTAACGACTTGAAGACTTCATTGGGATTGTGAAGCCAGACCCAACTATTTTCTTTGTAGTTGCGTGATCTGATCTTGCTCGATTCTATCGTATTGAGTACAATTGAAATAATTGACTCGAGATTAATTTCTCCGATAGGCAAGATAAAAGTAATCACAAACATCTTCGTCTCATCGTTTGTGATTCCACAATATCTAGTTTCGCCATCATACGATTTAGATTATTGTGAGGTGATTGATAATTCTAGGTTGTTCTGGAATATAAGTCCGGGTTATCGATTGGTTCCTGTTCACCTTGATTTATCAAAAGACAGAACAAAACTTGTAGGTATTTTTGTGGGAGACAGATTTATCTATTCTTGTAGACTTTTCTGTGTGAGACAGATTTGTTTATTAAAATCTTCGACTTTGGGTCGTAGCAACTCTTAGTTGTGGGTGAGATCAGCTAAGGGAATCAAGTGTGTAGTATCCTACTGGGATCAGAGATGTAAGGAGCGCAACTGTACCTTGGATCAGTGTGAGATTTATTTGGGTTCAACTACAGTCCAAACCGAAGTTAGTTTGTAGTAGGCTAGTGTCTGTAGCAGATTAATACAGTGTGTGTTCAATCTGGACTAGGTCCCGGGGTTTTCTGCTTTTGCGGTTTCCTCGTTAACAAAACTTCTGGTGTCTGTGTTATTTCTTTTTCGCATTATAATTTGTTATATAATTGAAATATCACAGGTTGTGCGTTAAATCAATCAATTGGGAAATCCGACCTTTGGTTGTTGATTGAAATTGATTGATACTTGAACATTGGTCTTTGGTACCGTTCAAGTTAATTTCTCTTGCATTCAATTAGACTCGAAGATTTCTATTTGCTTGAGTAAGGATTGAATCGAGAAATTGAGATATAACTCTTTGATATACTTTTTTATTAAGATTGAGTCTGACTGTCTAGTTGATTCTCTTAAAAGTATATTGGAGTTAGTCCATACAGATTGCTAAGCAAATTATTGGGTGAGGTTGTTGTACCCCCACATTTTCAATTGGTATCAGAGCAGGCAAACACGTTTAAGACCTTATAAGTCCGTGTTTGTAGCGATCTGACTCTATGGACTGCAAAGTTTCTATAAACGCTTCACCATGAATAAAATCTGATCGTAGAGAAAGTTCTGAAAAACTAGGTATTCTCCAGAAAAAGTTGGATGAACAAATATGGATCAACTCTGATCTAGTTGCATAAATTGCATTATTTAAGGATTTGAAATCTGTCAAAATTCCTTCAATGGATTTGAATAACTCTATTTATTTTTATTCTCTAAAGAATAGTCACAAGTTAGATGATAAGCAAGGTCTAGGCTTTGTGAAACCTGATAGGACTCAGAACTACTCAAACGAGATTAAAGATGTTGGTCAATGTATGTTCTGTGACTCTTACAATCACTTTCAACATATGTGTATGTCCTTCCGGAAAAGCCTAAAAGTTGCAAGTAATCTTCATAAGAAAGCTGAACAACTGTTTGCTTCTCTAAATGGATGTACAAAACTAACAAGAAATCCTAAACAGGATAGTAGTGTTAGTATGAGAGCTTTTGCTTTAAAATCAACATCGCCCTTTCAATGGTTTCTTGATAGTGGTTGTAGACGACATATGACAGGTGATCTCACGTGGTTTGTGTCTTCAAACAACTATGAATGAGGTCCCGTGACATTTGGAGATGGGAGTTACTGTTACATAAGCAAGAAGGGGATGATCAAACTTCCCGGTGTACCTGAAATCCATGATGTTGTATACGTAAAAGGTATGACTGCAAACCTTCTTTGTATTAGTCAAATTTATGACAAAGGCCATAGAGTTGTCTTCAATGAAAATGGATGTGACATTGTAGACAAAACTGGGAAAGTAATTTTTCCGGGAACTCGTGGTAAAAACAACTGTTATCTTCTGGATACTCAGTTTAGTAACTGTTGCAATTTGACTAAGGTGGAATCTACACATCTTTGGCATGAGCGTTGGTCACATCAATTATCGTCTTCTAACTAAGATCATTAATAAAGAACTTGTTAGAGGCGTTCCCAAAATCAATGCAAAGATTGATGGTGTATGTGGTGCCTGTCAAAAGGGTAAACAAACGAAAGTTCACCATAAATCATCTCGAGATATTCTCATTAAAGCTCCACTTGATTTAATTCATATGGATCTCTTCGGACCTATTCAACAACCCACGGTTGCTGGTAAGAAGTATGCTTTAGTTATGGTAGATGATTACACCAGATTCACTTGGGTTGCATTTCTATCTCATAAGAATGAAACCCTTGATGAATTCAAGATTATTGTTAAGAGAATCCAGAACGAACAAGGTCGCAAACTAAATAAAATTAGAAGCGACCGTGGAACTGAATTCAAGGACACTAAGGTGTTTGAATTTTGTGACGAACTAGGGATTATTCAACAATACTCACCACCTATTACTCCTCAAGCTAATGGAGTTGCAGAAAGAAAAAATAGGAACATTCAGGAAATGGCCAGGGTAATGCTCCATAACAAAAACTTACCGTTAAGGTTTTGGGGAGAAGCTGTCTTCACAGCATGTTATTTGATCAACCGTGTCTACCTTCGGTCTAAAACCCTACACACTCCTTATGAGTTGTGGTACGGTAGAAAACCCAACTTACACTATCTCAGAGTGTTCGGAAGTAAGTGCTACAATCTAAAAGATCGAGAACAGAGAGGGAAATTTGATACTAAAAGTGATGAAGGTATCTTTCTTGGCTATGCCTCTGATAGTCGTGGGTTTCGAGTATTTAATCTCAGAACCCAAGTAAGTCTGCTAATGTTATTATTGATGATATTAGTAATTTCCATCATGATAATCCTCCTGCTGAATTGCCTCCAACTGAGATAATTGAGAAAGTCAAAGAAAATCCAGAATCAGTTGAAGTCATCCCAACTGTTACTGATCCTGATATTCTTAGTGACGAGGAGAAGAGCACTGATCAGGCTACTCCTAGTGAACAATAGCGTGTCCCTCCTCGACACCTATGGGTTCAAAGGAATCATGATCCCAACAGTATCATTAGAGGTCGAGATTCTACTACTAAGATAAGAGGACAACTTCAAAATATTTGCAATTTTGGTTGTTATCTTTCACAAGTAGAACCGAGAAATATTGATGAAGCTCTTAGCGATCCCTTTTGGGTGAATGCAATGCATGAAGATTAAAATCAATTTCAAAGACAAGACGTATGGGAACTGGTACCTTGTCCCTCCAATATCAATATTGTCGATACCAAATGGATATTTAAGAATAAGTCTGATGAATTTGGTACAATTGTCAGAAATAAAGCCAGACTTGTCGCTCAAGGATATTCACAGATTGAAGGTATCGACTTTGACGAAACCTTTGCTCATGTGGCATGTCTTGAGTCCATTCGGTTGTTATTAGCTCATGCTTGTTTTCTTAAGGTTAAGCTGTTTCAAATGGACATAAAATCCGCGTTCCTAAACGGGAACTTGAAGGAAGAGGTCTATGTCGCTCAACCTATGGGTTTTGAAAACCTGATTTCCCAGATCATGTCCCTAAGTTTAAAAAGGCATTATATAGGTTAAAACAAGCACCTCGTGCCTGGTTCGAAAAACTTACTACTTCTCTTCTTAGGAAAGGGTTTTCGAGAGGCGGAGCTGATAAAACGTTGTTTACCAAATGGAGTGGGAAAGATGTTGTCATTGCTAAGGTCTATGTAGATGATATCATCTATGGTTCAACTTCTGAGAAACTTGCAAGAGATTTCCAAGTCTCTCTTGGTAAAGAATTTGAAATGAGCAATGTTGGTGAGTTAAAATTCTTCTTAGGATTACAAATTCAGCAACATAAGGATGGAATTTACTTATCTCAATAAAAATATGCTAAGGATCTTGTCTCAAGATTCGGTCTGGATAAGTCAACTCCAAAATTGACACTTATTCCCACCAATGGTAAACTACACAGGGATGAGAAAGGAGTAAATATTGATCAAAAAATGTATCGATCTATTATTGGTAGCCTTTTATATCTTACAGCTACCAGACCTGATATTGCTTTTAGTGTTGGTTGTTGTGCTAGATTTCAGGCTAACCCAAAGGAATCTCATCTTGCAGCTGCAAAAAGGATCATACGATATGTGAACCACACGGCCGGGTATGGTCTATCTTACACTTTTGATACTAACACCGATCTTTCTGCTTATTCAGATGCTGATTGCGCAGGATGTGTAGAAGACTAGAAAAAATACATCAGGGGGTTTCTACTATGTAGGACTGAATCTTGTGGCTTGGCATAGCAAGAAACAAAATTCACAATCCCTGTCCACATGTGAAGCAGAATATATTGCTGCCGGGTCATGTTGTACTCAACTTCTCTGGATGAAACAAATGTTGACTGATTATGGAATTGATACTGGAATAATGAAGATCTTTTTTGATAACTCCAGCGTGATTCGAATCACTGAGAATACCGTTGAGCACTCAAGAACAAAGCACATTGATATAAGGTACCATTTTATTCGAGATCTCTATGAAAATGGTATCATAAATATGGAATTTGTGCTTTCCAAACGACAATTGGCTGAGATTCTTACCAAACCATTAGACACATTTCAACACTTACAGCAGTCTATTGGTGTTGTTTTGGTTCATTACTTATTCCTAAAACTCTTGCCCCTGTGCTTGTCTCGATCTTTTGGGCAATTGAGTTTGGAATTCCAGTAAGTGTTTACTTCAATTCTGCATTTGTTTCAGTAAGTTGATTTTCTGTCAGGTCTCTTAGTGTTTTGTCCAAATAAATCCTTCTTTTCCTGTGAAAGTAAGGTCGCTCTTGTTGTTCTTTTGGGAATGACATTATATGGGGGAGAGTTCTTATTTGAACTTGTGCTTTATTGCCAAATCTTTGTGGGGAGTGCGGCTGTGGAATATTATAGGGGTTATCTTGTATCTTTATAAACTCCTTGATGATGCATTTAGTTTCGGCTATATGATTGCATCTAAAAAGTTGATATGTGCTTTCTTTTGGTCATGAAATGTCTCTATGGAAATTTTCATTAGGATCCCACTAGTTTTCGTACCTTTGCCAATTTTATTGACAAAAAGGGGGAGAATTAATGTGTAGTTCACACTACAAATACATATGGTTTTCGGATCATTATGTAAGGGGGAGTGGTTTCCATGTGTGATGGAGTATTGACTAAGGGGAGTGATACATATCACCATAGTATTGTTGTCAAAGTTGTGATACAATTGAACTTTGATGCTGTGTAATAATACTATGACATTGTGTAACAATGATTGAGAGCTTTTGTTTTTTCATTGTTATGGCTACGGATTTTCAACAACGATGATGCTAAACTTACAACCTTTGGAATCATTGGAGTACTTGGAAGTGACGAAGATTTCGAGTAATGTCGAAGAACCAAGGAGATCAAGCATGTGGAAGAGAAGCTGCAAAGTTTATTTTTTGTAATCCATATGTATTGATAGTTTTGTCACTAAAATTGACAAAGGGGGAGATTGTTAGAGCACTGCTCGGTCGAACTCGCAAGCGTTGTTATCTCAAGCTTGTTGTCAAGTTTAGTTGCCAAAACTATAAGTCTTGATTTCTAGTCTACTTATAGCTAAGTCTCGGACTAGGATAGAAAGTGTAGTTGAGCTTTAGACTCCACGGCATTCACCATACAAAGACGAAGAAATACTCAAGGAACTGGTGGAACTTCATCGACTAAAAGGTATGTGGAGACTTGAACTTATTTATCACTCAAAAAAAGTTTCTCTACTTTATCTCCTATCTTGAGACAAAAGTCGTATTACTATATAGACTTTGATTATACACATTTGCTATTTCAAGTCGAGTTTATCTCGCTCTCGAAATATGTGTTGGTAAGCTTTCACTTTGGCCAAGTTCATCTTTACTCGCGACGAAAGTCATGTTGATTATTTCAATATCTTGAAAATTGCTTTGATGAAAAATAGTGTGTGAATAACCTCTATTTAACATCCTCTAAGAATGTTTCAATGATTGAAATAAAGAGTTTAGAATATGTAACCATCTTTGGATATAAGCATATATAGTGTGTTCGCACATTAGTGTATAAGTCCAAAACCGGGAACCAAATGTATGCATACTTGTGTGTATACAAAATGGTTGATGGGGACTGGGTAAGTATGCGTACCCGTACGCATACTGGTGGAAGTTCACGTCCGTGAATTTCTGCTGAGTTTGGATTTCAAAACCAACTCAATCTAAGTACGCGTACCCGTACGCATAGTTCACGTCCGTGAATTTCTGCTGAGTTTGAAAACAAAATCAAACTCAAAACCGGTTACTTAAGTACGCATACCCGTACGTATACTTAAGTGTGTTACTTTCTAAAATTGGTTTATTCGTGAACTTAAATTTATATAAACTAAGGAATGCATATTTGCAAACCGTGGATATAAAGTTCATGAATCGATTCGAGTGAATCAAAACTAATTTTGCTTCGATTGTGTCTTGTATACTTCTATGAGATCTAAGCAATTGAACAACTCTTGAACTAGTTCATTTGAGTCATTTGAACTAGTTATGGTGAAGATGAATAAGGTTGATATGAAAGTGCTCATATGGCTAACCATTTGGTTAACTACTGTTGAACCAACGACTTGTATACGGTTACACAAACCTAAATGACGTATAGTTCATTTGTGTATAACAAGCTAAGTTCGATCTAACGGTTGAAAGATATTAGCTTGAATCTAATCAGGTTTTCATTTAATGGTGAATATTGAATGCTTTGTTACCAAGGTAACTTAGATTGCAAACCCTGATTTTGAGCCTATATAAAGGAGAACTCTAGCAACTGGGAAAGGTAATCCCCACACCTCCTGTGTGATACTAGTTGTATAAGCTAGAGTCGATTCTCCTTTAACCTTAGGTTTCTATCGAGACCCTGTAGGTTAACGACTTGAAGACTTCATTGGGATTGTGAAGCCAGACCCAACTATTTTCTTTGTAGTTGCGTGATCTGATCTTGCCCGATTCTATCGTATTTAGTACAATTGAAATAATTGACTCGAGATTAATTTCTCCGATAGGCAAGATAAAAGTAATCACAAACATCTTCGTCTCATCGTTTGTGATTCCACAATATCTAGTTTCGCCATCATACGATTTAGATTATTGTGAGGTGATTGATAATTCTAGGTTGTTCTTCGGGAATATAAGTCCGGGTTATCGATTGGTTCCTGTTCACCTTGATTTATCAAAAGACAGAACAAAACTTGTAGGTATTTTTGTGGGAGACAGATTTATCTATTCTTGTAGACTTTTCTGTGTGAGATAGATTTGTTTATTAAAGTCTTCGACTTTGGGTCGTAGCAACTCTTAGTTGTGGGTGAGATCAGTTAAGGGAATCAAGTGCGTAGTATCTTGCTGGGATTAGAGACGTAAGGAGCGCAAATGTACCTTGGATCAGTGTGAGATTTATTTGGGTTCAACTACAGTCCAAACCGAAGTTAGTTTGTAGTAGGCTAGTGTCTGTAGCAGATTAATACAGTGTGTGTTCAATCTGGACTAGGTCCCGGGGGTTTTCTGCATTTGCGGTTTCCTCGTTCACAAAACTTCTGGTGTCTGTGTTATTTCTTTTCCGCATTATATTTTGTTATATAATTTAAATATCACAGGTTGTGCGTTGAATCAATCAATTGGGAAATCCGACCTTTGGTTGTTGATTGAAATTGATTGATACTTGAACATTGGTTTTTGGTACCGTTCAAGTTAATTTCTCTTGCATTCAATTAGACTCGCAAATTTCTATTTGCTTGAGTAAGGATTGAATCGAGAAATTGAGATATAACTCTTTGATATACTTTTTATTAAGATTGAGTCTGACTGTCTAGTTGATTCTCTTAAAAGTATATTGGAGTTAGTCCATACAGATTGCTAAGCGAATTATTGGGTGAGGTTGTTGTACCCCCACTTTTTCAGAAAGAAGATTCTAAGCACATCAGGTTACATTGGAGTTCGCGAACTGTACCAAAAACTCAATGTTACTGAACTCCAAATTGCATAGGAGTTCGCGAATTGATTTTTTTAGTTTGAAAATTGTACATTTTTCACCATGTTCCTGGAACTCTTAAATTTGTAAATGAGTTTGCAAATTAATTTTCCTATTTCGCGAATTTTGCATTTTTGGGTATGTTCTTGAATTACTCAAACATCTAGAGGTAGCGAACCAAGTTTTTCAGTTAGCAGACTATATTGGTTTTCCCATGTGCTACTTTTTATGGACGACCTTTCATTGAAAAATACGTGTGTGCACATTCTTCTTTGTATTACAAGGAAAACTTCTCACATGCTTACATGGTTTCCATACTTGGGATTGTTTTATATCTAGAATTTAAAGTTTGCTTGGAATCAAAATAATTCTTAAACATGGAATTAGTTCACGAATTTGCTTTGAGTGCAAGTAGCAATTGCTTGAACTTAAACAACCTAGCTTATTCATCCTTATAAATGAAGGATTGTCTGCAACTAACCTAATCCTTGTGCGTTATGCATCTTGTTGCTGCAAGAGTCGTCCTCCATAAACTTACATTTTCTCGAGAAACATAATTAGGTGACGACTTTGAAAACTTCACTTGGGATTCGTGAATCCAAGTCAGACTATCTTTTACCCGATAGATGTTTGCTATCCAGAATCTTATCTTGATCATCATAGTTGTTATCTACTCTAAAGGTCCATCTCTTTTGTTATGCGGCCATTCAAGAACTATTGATGGAAGAATAAGGTTGATAAAAAGGAGTTATTTGTCTCAGATATTGTAATTCCGCAAGATTAGGATATAAACCTGATTTAGATTGATCTTATGAGGAAGAATCAATAAGGCATATTTATAACCTTTTTAAAAGATTAGGCGCTGATTGTTTGAGGTTTGCTTGATATTTTTTTACCTGGAGATCCCTCAAAGAAAATAGATTTCCATTACCTTAGTTGAAACAAGTTTGAAGGAAATCAAATAACTGTTATGTTGGAAACAAGATAGCACTAATCTTCATGAAGGACTACAGAGCATCTTCTATGCCTGTAAAGGACGTCCCCTAGGGAAATCAAGTGTGTATGAAACATAAGGAGCATGAATGTAGGTTAATAGGTTGAAGAATATATTCTTTCTCAACTAGGGATGCACATGGACCCGTCCAAACCGCTCAAACCATCCGAACCAACCAAAATTCATCGAACCAACCTGAACTTGTTGTAGCTAACGGCCCTGTACGGTACATGTTATATAAACCCGACCTATATTCGGTGCTTCTCGGTTGTACACAAATACCGACCGAATTTACCCACAACCGACCGATCGAATATTCAATGGCTAAAAAAGCTCTAGTACCCTACATATAAATAGATACACAACCTCCTATATTCTAGTGTTTTACACCCTATTCTTTTATTTTTATTTTCTCCGACAGAAGTCACAGAGAGGCGACTCCATTATCATCTCCTCTTCAAACTTCTTCCATCTACTTTACTAACTAAAATCCAAATGTTGCCTATTTGGTTAATGATAGACGCATTTATGTGTCTATTTTCATCTCTATAGTATATATTATTAGTACCCATTTTTGTACTTATTATGGTGTTTTATGTCTTTGTAGGTATTTTTAGAGAAATAAGCTCTTGCGACGAAATTGGCTCGTAAAGTGGTGCTTTACACTCACGGATAGAGTACTAAAGGCACCCCAGAAATGCACCGGAAGCACCCCAGAAATACACCGGAGGAACCCCGAAAAAATGTTGAAAACACCCCAGAAAAAGTGTTAAAGGCACCCACCAAAATTACTAAAGGCACCCTAAAAATGGATAAGGGCATCCCCAAGGCAGCCGAGCTGTTAAAGGCACCCGCGTTTTGGATTCAGGGCACTTCACCTTCATCGTTTGAAAAAGGGAAATTTTGGCAGGAATTCTGGATTCAAATTTCCAGTTCCTGCGTACTTGTTGTTTGGTATTTTGAGGAAGATTCAGTCGGATTTTCATCTTGTTTCGGATATGTACCAGCCTGTTAGATCACAACAGAGGTGGTAAGTGCATTCATTTCAATTAAATCACAGAATTTCATCAAACAGAGGGTGTATTATTCTCGGAATATATTTCTGAAATACTCTGTAAGACACTCATTGATTGGAAGATATATTATCCTGGAATGTTATTCTGCATTGACTGAGGGATATTTGACGCGTAAAGAGATAAACAGAACATTTCATGTCACGCAGAGAAAGAAAATAAGAAATTATTCCCGAGAATAATATTTCTTTACTGTGAAGATTGTTAGGAGTAATTGGCGAGATTTAGAGGAGCTTCTGGGTTATAAATAACTTCTGGGATGTAGAGGAAAGGAGTAGAGAGAATTGGGAGCAGTTGGGAGCAGCACAGAATCGGAAAATCGAAGTTGCAGGAAAAACAATTTTTCTGCTGGTGAAGAAGGTACGAAGAACATAAGACCCTTAAAGACCGTCGTTCTTCAATAGTGCCAGTGACGGTATTCCTTTATCGTTTTCTGTAACAATTGATTTTGTAACAAATATAAGTGTTACAAAACCCGATTTTATTCATTTTTCTCCCATTTCATCATTTGTGAACCATTTTTGAGCATTAATAAAGATGAATTTTGAGCATGTTTCCATGATAATGATGAGCTAATTCTCGCGTAATCAAGGCACGGAGGAAGCTATTTATGCATGAATAATTGGTAACTATTCTATTTTTTCTCTAATTTGTATTTTATAATTCACTCAATCACTACTTTGTAGAATTTTAATTGTTTGCATAATTTTTCCTAATTAGTTGTGATTCAATTAGATAGGTTATGCTTTGGTTAGATAATCTATGCTTAAGGGATACAATTAATGTTTGAGAATATGCTTGATAATTTGTGAATTAAGAAAAAGAGATTTTAAAAATAATTAGAGTTTTGGAATTTTTATCATCATTTATTCATGTGTAATAGTGGAATCTAGTGTCTTGGTTATTTTCACTCTAAAAAAACAATTTTGGATTTAAATTTTCTCTACTTTTAGTTTAAATAAATCTAAATTCAATTGCTTTCACAAGTCTTACGAACCTCATTCTTACCACTATCTAAAATTACATCAGTTAATAATGAAATGGATTCTTCAGGGAAGGGAAAAAAATTGTTAATTGATTTTCATAATTGAGGTACTGTAACTAATAGGGCTTAGTTTGATTTGGATTTGTTGCTTGATTTTCTTTAATTAAGGTACTGCTATTAACGGGTTTAGTTTGATTTAGATGTCCTGATTTATTTTTTAATTAATTGAGGTATTCTTAGTAATGGGTTAAATTGGATTTGGATTATTTTGGTTGATTTTCATTAATTGATTAGTCGGGCTTTGTTTGATTTCTGCTCTTTTGTTTGATTTTGTGTGTTGATTGTTATCTCTGATCTTGTTATTGACTTATTGTTGGTGGAATTACAGGGAGAAGAGAGTTGGATTATTTGTTTGATTACATGCATGTGGATGTGAATTGGATTTTGCTTGTATGAATAAATGATGATCTCTATTTCTTCTTTTTTTGGTTTAATGAGCTGAACAGTTCATAATCATAAGAAAGTTTTGGAAGCTTTTGTTGAATTTGAGAGTAAGGATGAAATTCCATTGTTTAGAACTGATTCTAATGATGCCTAGTTATGATCGGTAAACTGGGAACCGATTCAAACCTATCCGACCTTGGATCGTCCGGTTTACAACCGAGCCGAACTAAAACCTTGCTCCTAATTGGTGTTAATAAGAAAATAACCGACCTGTACGGTTCTCTGTTCGGTAGTGTTGAACACCGACCGTTGTGCACCCTTAGTCTCAACTACATTCCAGTATGGTAGTAGGCTAGTGTCTGTAGCGACTTAATACAGTGTGGTGTTTAAACTGGACGAGGTCCCTGTGCTTTACTGCTAGATTGCAGGTTTTCTCGTTAAAAAAAATCTTTGGTGTCTTGTGTTATTTATTTTTCCGCATTATATTGTTTTATATGTATAATTAAATATTATAAGTCTTACATTAATCAACCTAGATAGTTTTTAACTTGATAGTAAAGATCTTACAAGACTTGTTTTTGTTGAATTCCGATCTTAGAATATAAATCATATAAAACTTTAAATTTGTCTTGATTAAATTTAGATCTTCCAGGTTCAAGTACATACTCGGTTGACCTTGTGAATTTGTATCTTAATTGATCATTTAAATCTTTCTTTGTCTTACAATCTTGCGAACAGATTTTATATCCGAACGTACAGATTGTACAAGGTTTGTCCATACATGTTCACGAACGAAAAAAATTGGTGGTCTACTAGGTATCCTTTCCTTTTCAAACTCTTTAGGGCAAATTGTAGTGAAAAACCTCACGGTTTTGGACGTCCGTGGTTGGAAAGGTCTTGGAGTAGGACCTTTTTATTCTGCTTGCAAACTTCTGGGATACTTTTTGACAGGTTTTTTTACTTGTAAGTTTAGGAAACATGGTTTCAATATGACTCTAAGGCCTATTATTATGAGAGCTCTATTACAAGTGTATAATCTATTATTATATTTTAGTGTCAAATTCATATGCTTATTTGATATTCTTCTAATGAATTTCATTATATTATGTTATTTTCTAATTTATGCTTTTTTGTTAGAAAATGGAAGTGGAATATGACCGTAAAAATGATGAATAATATGGGGGTGCAGCTTGTGCAAATTGATGAGAAGTCACTTATAGCTTGTGGATGACTAGAAGACAGTTCAAACGAGACAATAGCCACTCAATTCTGAAACCAAACGAAGAAGTCTCGCTCCAAAACTGCAAAATCTTCCCTCACGGCTCTCTCTATTTTAAAAATATCCGATCAATGCTATTCTGAGTCCGTCTCTCCGCCCTAATCTACGCCCACTCCAACGTGGTTTGCTGACTAGACAAAAAATCACGTGGGTCTTTTTTTACTTCTCTTTCTTCCGTGTATTTTCTCCTACTTCTCCGATATTTACAATTCTCGTCTCTCTTCTTTCATCTAAAAACAGATTTATCATCGAATCTAGTATATCTTTTGCAATTCTAATTGAAAAGATAAGGCCATCCTGATTGAAATTAATGAGAAGACCAAATTGAAGGAATAGAAAACAGTAACCACATGATTCCATAGCACTTTTAGTTCACTGTTTTTGGAAATCCAAATTTTGATTTCAAAATTTGTGTCTGTGTGTTTATTGGACTTCACCCCATAGCAAATATCGAGTTCTTAAGATTTGAAATAGTAGCTAGAGTCAATTTAAGTTTCCATGGCAGAATTTTTTTGAGTTCTTAAGATTTGCAATTGTAGCTAGAGTCAATTTAAGTTTCCATGGCAGACTTTTTTTGAGTTCAGTATAAGGTAGTATTCAATATCTAAAACGAAGAACGAAAATGGTGGTGGACGTTGCCGCTCAAAAGGCATCTGGAGATGTATTGTTTGATAATCTTGAGTTATTCACTATCTACGGTTGGTCGTTCATGGAGGTGGTACTGGGTAGTTCAGATATTATGATCTTGTTTGACGAACAGTGCAAAGAAAAAGAAGGAAGACGGAAGACGGAGGAATTAAGACCAGGAAAAAAAAAAAAAAAAAAGAGGAGAGAATTACGTGGGACAATCTTGTACAGGTAAGATAGCCACGTTGGCTTGGGCGCAGACCAGGGCGCAAAGCAGGACTTAGAATAGCATTCCCGATCCTCATTAATCGAAGCTTCTGGTTGATTCTGGTCCCACCATTTATAATTTCAACCAATATAAATAGAAGAGAATCTTCGGGTCCCACAATATCCCATTCGGCCAATCACATTCTAACATATAATTACCTAAAAATACTAAATCTTATATAATCTTGGAAAATTACAAAAACAAGACAACTTTGATATTGAAAAAAAAAAAAAAAAAAAAAAACGATTTTATATAGGGAATATTCTTGCGGAACATAATAAAATTAAAATATGCAATATTCATCATGATTTCATCATAAAATTAAATCGATCATAAGAATTAAAATAAATAAATAATCCAATGTTCGTTTACAATTTTTATAATAAAACTTGCCTAATTAGAACTTCAAACTACCGGTAAAGTAAAATACTTTAATTTAATTGTTGCAATTATACTTTCAATTGAAATTAAATAGCTGGACCATTGATTAAATTTAAATCGATTAAAAGAAAAATACCTGATTTGTGGATGTCATACATTAAAGGTTGTTAATCCTGTACAAATAAAAATAATACAAAATCATTAAGTGTAAAATCATGATGAAAGTGTTAGGACATTGTAATTAAGCAAAAATCACCCAACAATAAAATTAGGGGAGTGGAAAAAGTAAAAGAAAAAGAGAATCGTTATCAGAGACAAAAAAAACAAAAAATTGCATATTTTATCTAAAGATATCAAAATAATGATACGGATATTATTTCCGGAGATAAAGTTCTACTTTTGTTTTCTTATAATATCGTTCATTCCGTAAAAATAAAAAATTATATGCGATCCAAGATGTGTGCACAAAAATTCTCAAAATATTTTTGGAAAAAAAAACATTGTAACAAGTAACTAAATGTTGCTATCGAAACTGTAAATATTTATATATTTTAAGCCAATTAAGAGCGTATATTGATATATTTCCTAATAATGAATTACTAAATATTTTCCCGAAAAGATTTATGGGTATAAATAAACAAAATAATCTTCGGGAGTTTTTTTATTTTTGGCAAATACAACATTACTTCCAAATTACTCGGTTTAATTTCCCATGTGATTACAAAACTACTCCTTTTATCTCGGCTCGGCATCTCTATATATAAAACGTGGAATTAAAACCAAAAATCTCATTGGTGTCGTTGGTTTTCTCTTCCAACATGTTTATTTTTTTGATCGTAAAGAAAAATCATAGAATTTTTTTGCATGCTGACATTAATTATTTTTTTGATCCGTGGCTGTGTAATTTTGCAGATCAATCAGAAGACGTGAACAAAATCCACGCTGCTACTTTCCATTCTAAATATCCATGCAGAGGAAAGAGTCCTAGGGTTTTGTCATGTGATAATCAGTTGTTTTCTGGGCTTGATTCATGGTTGTCGTTAGTCTTGAAGATATCAGGTGATTTCTGTTGATGCTGGTTCCCTCTTCGAAGACATCTCAGGTGATTTTCTTTCTCTTGGTTAAAAATCTTGTGAATAGTTCTTTGTTGCGCAGATCCAATGGATCAAAACGAGTTAGAGAAGCTATTGGTATCATGAGCTCAGTGCTATATATCCCGAGAAACAACAAGTAATCTTCCTTTTCTCCCTGACCGTGTCTACACAACCTTAATATCTAAACATATTTATTTATTTATTTATTTGTAGTTCTAATCATGTTTTTTTGAACAAAGTATCCTTTTCTTTACCGAAAAAAAATCATTTTTTTTGCTTTCTTTTAGGTCTGTCCATGGTTTTTCCTACCCGTTGGTTTTGTATCTTTTATTCCGGTTGTCACTGTATGTATGAAATCTACTGCCTATGGTTCAATGGCAGTTTTACGTGATTCTTTCCATAGGACGATAACGGCTTGGTCTCAGAATGTTTCTGAAGCCCGTCGTATGTCTGACATTTTATCATAAGCTGCAAGGAAAATCTTTAGAAAGGCTAAGTTTTCTTGGTGATAGTTTTGGAAGAGTTGGAATCTTCGCTTACGATTTTGCATTTTTGTTAATTCCCATTACAAAAATTCTAAACATACAATACATTTACACAACAGAAAAAGTGGACCCCTCCTATTTCAAGGACTGTGCGGACCACCTTATGTGAGGAGGTTGTTTTAGTGTTGTTTTTTATGTTGTCTGTCTAGAACTACTCATCTAAATAAGTAAAATTATCTTGAACCAAAAACAGGTCCATTTAATTGTTAGTACCTCATTTATCTTTGTGGTATTACCGAAAAAATATATATGGTGCGTGGTGATTATGGTGAATGAAAACAAAATCATTTTCATCACGTCTTATAAGTATGCATCAGTTGATTTTTGTCCCACGGGTTACATGTTGACATCTCTAGCTTACACCATTCATTAGTTTAATATACAAAAACCATTACATTAGCTTGATAGAATCATTGTCATGCATGCTTAAGCTTATTTGAGATTTAGGCTGTCGATAAGAAAATCCATTGTCCGTGTCTTGAATATTCTAAGCATAAGCTATAAATTAGCACCCATTCATATAATATAGGGGGGGTATTATCATCTCTTCTACATCAAATGAAAGGTTCAAGTTATGGTAACTTTTTGTGCAGTATCAAGTTTCTCATTTTTATCTCTACCGCTTATTTAGAAAGGTTGCTAACTTTGTTTTGAACATTTATCGCCGCAATAGCCGTGTTTGAGATTGAGAGAAAAACAAATGAACCTTCTCATTAGATTACCCAGTCCGCCAGTTTATCATAAATTCTTTACGAAGATGTCTTTTGGCTCTGGCTTGAATAGCTTTGAGTTTAGGTGGACCTTTTTCGGAACATAATGATCATGTGATGAGAAGTTTGCAAGAAGAAAATTCTTCTTTTTATTTTTTCTTAGATTAATAAAATTCACAAAACCAAAATGCTTGGCAAACCAGATAAAACCATAACGTATTTTTTTGGGTGTTCGATTTAATCCGTGTTCAATGGTTCTAAAATTTAAGCCTTGGGTGAAAAAAGTAGTACATGTATATAAGCCTCTTGCAAGTTGCTCTTTCGTTACAACATTTGAGCCAAAATAGTTGTACGAGTGACAGGAGTGAGGTAGAAGCAAAACAATGCGAGCTGCAACAAAACCTGTCTTAAACACTTCTATTTAGCAAATAGAATGACAACGAATTTTTCAAAGAGGCTAGAGCAATAATTGACGGCTTCACTTCATTATTAATTCATGGGTACATATATAAATTTAATTCACCCATTCATGTCTTATAATACCATAAGATAATTCTTTCAATAAAACACGGGTAGTTAATCTGAATTATAATATTTTTGTTGCGTTGTGTCGAAACTAAAAACACGCTCTCTTAAAAATTCATGAGTACGCATACAATTGTGTAAAAAATTTACATGATCACGGTATATTTATGGATTTAATTATGGATTTAAAAGATACATGATATTATATTTCATGAGAATTCATGGGTTCATATACACTTGATCATATATATGGAATTTACACACACTATATATATATGTGTGCTATTATGGATTTATTTTAATTTTAACTTATTCCGTGTTTGATGAATTTCATGTGAAAATATTTTTAGGTTAGTAGAGTAACGAGAAAAAAATCCAAAACAAGGTAATTAAATTACCAAGGAAAATCACTATTCGAAATCCATTTTAGCTTCATAAGATACCAACAAAATGACATTATATAATCGATGGAGGAATTTATTACTAACCAAGCGGTTGGACGGGACTCTTTTACCAAGTTATACGATGTATCACGATTTCGATGCCGCTTTTGCTAATGAATTAAAAGTACATAATAATTTGGATAGATCAAGGATATTCAAAGATGAAGAAGGATCCCTTCACACTCCTATTATCACATTATCTCACACTTTACATGTCCTTTTTGTGAATAAAAACCAAACGATAACGTATTCAAAGCTAAGATTTTGGGGATATGTTCCTCTTATAAAACTCTACATACTTACTAAAAATGAGCACATTCAGAAATGTATAACTCCATCATCTATTACTTCGAAACTCAGCCGTCGAAAGTCAAGAAATTCTCAACCGTTTAAATTAATATTGACAGATGATGCGGTTTGGTATTTCAGAATGTGCTCATTTTTAGTGGGTACATAGATCTTAGTAAGACGTACATATCTCCAAAATCTTAACTTCGAATACGATACCGTTTGGTTTTTATTCACAAAAAATATGTCCAAAGTGTGAGATAGTGTAAAAATAAGAGTGTGAGGGGATCCTCCTCTTCATAGATATATTGAAGAATAAATTATTGATATATATAACTTATGTTTGATTAACTTTATTTGTATTTAAAACTAATTTAAGAATATGTTCTTAAGCCAAAAATAAACCCGTGCGTAGCACGGGTGACAAACTAGTCTCAATAATTTAACACGATATCTTTACACAATCGACTGTCCACATCATCGATCCGTATGAAACAAAACGAGCCAATCATACCCCACCAACACCGTGATGCAAATAACCCAGCTCCTCTCATATGATCCGTCCATTAGTTTTAACTTTAATCAACGGTTTAAATATCGATCCGTATGAAACATAACAAACCAATCAAGTTCTAGCAGCATCTCTATATAAACTCGGGCTCTCTCTCTGAATCAAATCACAACATCATTTACCTCCCTAGAAAATTCTCTCTCTCACCCACTAAGAATTTTCAGTTTTCCTTCAAGCAATTTCTGTAATGGCACCCAAAGCAGAGAAAGAACCAGCAGAGCAGAGAAGAAACCCGCTGAAGAAAAGAAAGCAGAGAAAGCACCAGCAGAGAAGAAGTTACCAAGCAAAGATGCTTCAACAGCAGATAAGAAGAAGAAGAAATCCAAGAAATCAGTTGAGACTTACAAGATCTACATCTTCAAAGTTCTGAAACAAGTTCATCTTGATATTGGTATTTCAAGCAAAGCAATGGGTATCATGAACAGTTTCATTAATGATATCTTTGAGAAACTTGCCGCTGAATCGTCCAGATTAGCAAGGTACAACAAGAAACCCACTATCACTTCTCGAGAGATTCAGACTGCTGTTCGTCTTGTTCTTCCTGGTGAATTAGCCAAGCATGCTGTTTCTGAGGGTACTAAAGCTGTTACCAAATTTACTAGTTCTTAATCGTTGTTTCGTGTTTTTTGGTTTTAGAAATTGGGGGTTTGTTTAGTTTCGATGGTTTCAATCTGGGGATTGAATTAGGGTTTCATATAATGTAAGTAGTAACTCAAATGTTATGAAATGTGTTCCATTTCAATTTCTAATCCAAATATTTTGTCACTGAAATCAATTGTCTAATTTCTGGAAATGAATCAAATGAAAACCGTTTATGAGATGTGATGATTTAACTGAATTACATTTTGGAAATGATTTTGTTTTTGTAATTTTTCCTTATTCATTTAAATAGACACAATTAACGAAAAACAAAGTGAATTATATAGGCTTGATTGATTTGATTTTCTGCAAAGGACTAGTGAATTGCTAGTAGTATTGAGCTTATTTGGCATTTTTAACGTAAATTGAAGGTATCAATTAGCTTATTCTTATGCCACCTTCCAACTTTAGATGATCTGTAGCATTGAGGTTCAGCAATTAGTATGAGAATATCAGAAATAAGAACACAATCATAAGCCATTGAGAGGTTTTGTAGGTCGTTTCTTTTTCTTTTTAAAGGCTTCTAGTCAAACCCATTCCTACTCCTTGGCTTTTGTCTCTTCAGGATGCTGTCAAGTGGATTCTACAAGATTGAGGATTTTTTATGGATGAGGATCCCGCTGCAATTGCAGGTTGAAAAGCGCAAAAATCTAATCAAAGGTTTAAAGGTTCAGTGTTTTTCTTTTGCAGAAATGATTGGAAACCATTCATATGGAAGCAGTAATACTGGACGGGAAAAATACTAAAGCCTCTGTAAGTGGTCAGTTTTTTGTTGCTAGTGTGGGGGACATGCTATTCTTCTGGCTGACTGGCTTGCTAGCATTTGATAAAAGAAACTTCGAGACTTGCCGAGGACCATGCAAGGTAAGGTATTTTCTGATATTCCTTGACTTGTTAATTTGCTAAAACTCAGGGGTTTCGTCTGCTTGAGTAGCTTTCCATTGACTCCCATCAAAGTAAATAAGTAAATTGTTGTTCTTATGCATTTTTGCCTTTTACTTATAAATTAGTTACAGTTGTTGAGAGTGCTTTGGCCAAAATTGGTTAACTTGGGCAAACATTTTTTATTGCTGTGGATCGAAGAAGTTGCACAGCACAGTCTTGCATTCTCTGGTTCATCATGCGCTAGCAATGCTTAGCAATCACATGCCAACTAGTTTAGTAATTGTTGCTTTGCAGGTTCACTAGACAACCATCTATGAATTGGGTTTTGGGTGTCGTAAAGGAAAGTAGTCAAGAGTTTGTCTAGTTGAAAATTGTATCCTTTAAGCTCCAAAAATAGATAGTTGTAGAATGAAATGTTCTTTGGGTTCTTTCATACAGTTAAATAGGCATAGCCGCTTCAGGATCTTATTCCAATTGTTCCAGAAGAAAGAGCATTGTAATGAAAACCTTGTTGAGCTACACAATTATTTCTGTAAGGAAGTACTTGAGCAACGTAATGAAAACCTTGAGGCCTAGGGATCTTTCTTGCATGTTTAGCTATGGCCTATGAGAAAAGCAACACAACCAAGTTTGAGAACCAATTTGTTCATCTGTTTCGAGCAATGCACAGCAGTTCACATAAGCTACAAGACCTATCTCCTACGCTACAAGCATCAAGACAAGTATTGAGCTACAATCCCTGCTGTAAATTAACAAAAGAAGTTTAAGGTAGCTAACGGGTCTAGCTAGTAACCAAAATTGCAACCAAGTAGGACATCTATTGTTATTCTAAATCCTGACATAAACAACAAAGTGAAGAAAGAAGAATCATACTACCTTGTATCTGTTATCTTCAAACATACTTATTACATTTGCATCATTCATTTGAAACTGTCCCATATAGTTAACACAGTGTCTGTGTGTTTGTGATTCAGTGTCTTGTTAGAATAACTTTATTTGAGTGGTGGAGGGTGCTATTACTGCACATGGTTTAATATGCATTATCAAGTAGAGCTATTTAATTGGAAATTTTGCTTTGAAAAGATCTATTACGGACGCCCTGGCCGAGGTCATTGAAGCAAGTTTCTATATAATCATCATACACACAGACAATCAATAAACTTGCATTATGAATAAGAGGTTTAGTTTCTTAAAGCCTTAAAACCCTTTACAAAATCCAAATAGGGATCAAGCATTTCAGTGTGTTTCAATTACATTACATTACATCCGATGCACAAAGCAAAAGTGGAAGGAAGAAAAGAAAATCAGAATCCCATCAGGAGATTGGGCTTGTGGACCTGTAGGTATTTACTTTTCCGGATGGCTAGATGTCTACTTTTCCACTACTTTTCTACTCTATTCTCGCCCTGACGCTATCTCCATGGTTCTTTTTAGCACACTTGCTCACCTGCTTTGGTTTAGCAGCACTCTTGTTCCCCGCCTTTTCTTGTCTTTCCTCGCAATGTAATTTTTTTTAGCAGCTCCAATTTTGGGCTCTTGAATTACATCATCTTGTTTTTCCTGATCTTGATAAGAAAGGTTCTTATACATATTGGTCCCTGGTATCTTTCTCACCCTAAGCCTGAGAAAGCATCTTTGTCTCGGTTCAGTTTGTTGTTTCAGATCAACAGCCGGTTCAACAACTTCAACCAGAGGACTTGGTGGTTGTTCATCTTCAAAGTCACTACTACCAAATAAACAATCATACAAGTAACGTTTTTGATCAAGTAACTCACCACTCTCTGCCATGATTTTACTAAAGAAGAATAAAGAAGCAAAAAGAATAGAGAGAATTCCTGAAATCTTTTGCTACCAGGTTTTCAGTACTCTGAAAATATTTTTGTTATGTTTCTAGTTGAGACCTTGCAATAGTATTTGTAGTGTTACTGAGGACGATATTTAGAAAGGCTTCTAAATCTTAGCCTGCGAGCATATGGTCTAGTTTCCTAATATAATGTGCTGAACTTGATGGCAAGTGCTAAATAACACCCGAGTTTGACACCGGTACACCAGCCAGAGGTTCAGTCACATGATATAACCGTGTGAACTCACGCGGTTCGAGTTAGGATTAAATCGGAGCACTATCGGTCAAATCGGGGTAAACCTGGGTCTCACATTGATTTGTAGGCCCTTCCCGCTTCCCTTTCTTCTCTCCTCTCCTCTTCAAATTCTCTTTCCTTCTAATTCTTCTTCTGCTCAAATTTCTAGATTCTTCTTTCTCTCCAGGTCCATGTCTATCCCTCGAAAATCTCCTTTGAAGAATCAGGTCTCAAATCTCTCTTACACATGATAATTTTTTGACTCTTAATTTTTTTTTTTTTTGGTGTCAATTTCTGGTGAGAATTTGATGAAATTGTGTCAGGTGGAACTGCATTTAATGGTGTCGTTCCGGTTTCTCATGACGGAGGAAGTACAGACTGCACAAATTGTTGTGTGTACTTGGTAATTTCAATTAACAAGTTAGATTAATATTCTGATGTTTGATTGAGTTGAATCGACAGTTTGTTTAAAATGATAGAAAGTGATTTTATATAAGCAGTCCAGCCATATGATAGAAATTGAGTTGAATCTGATGTTGGAGACATTAGATGAATTTGGATCGGGATGTTTGAGATTGTCAGATGAAAGCACTTCTGAAGCTCTTGCCATATGAAGATTGCTTGGACATCGCTTTTACCTCTTGATGGAGCACACATTATAGATTTTTTTTTTTTTTTTTTTTTTTTGTTTGATAGGAAAGGAACACACTATATAGATCAGTATGGTACTTACAAACTAAATCTGCCTTTTCCTATTCAAAACTAGTCTGTATTTGTTTGTTTTGGAAACTTGAATTAGGTATCATGAGTTCCATTCATTTCAATTCACTAAAGACTTTATCCACCACTTGATGTCTACTCAATTTGATGATTAATGGTGCACGTAGTTTTGGAGAGCCTGCCTATGCCGCTTTCACCTTTTCCACTTTAATGTGGATGATTTGAAGTAAATCATTTTGAACCAGGTTTCATGCTGTACTCCTTAGACTGTTACCACTATTGGGAGGAGTTACCAATTAGAAATACCTCTTGCTTGACTGGTCAAAGAATGTCAAAATCACGATTTGCTTCTTGGTTAGCATTTTAAAACATGTGATAAATCTTTTCTTTACTCAAAATTACTTACACTTTGAGAATTTCTTGTGGTTTTCCTAGCATTTTTATCTTCTTCGGTCGATTTTATGTAGTGGTGTTATCAAGTTAAATTGTCTTTAGATTCTTAATTTCAGATTTCTGTTCTTGTTTTGCTAGGTTCCGTGGTGGTGGGACTGTTGAATTAGTGTGCTGAGTTCAGAATTTGACAGGTAAGATATTGTTGAAGGAGTGCACTCTTTATGGAATGGTGTATCAAAACCCCACAGAGAAACCATCAGAGCCTTTTTGGCTTATTTCCAAAATCAGGTATCTAGTCTTCGACTTCAGTTTAAAAGAGGAAGTTTTAGAAGATCCACTTTAAGTCTCTCGCTTGATGCCTGTAGTTATTTTTTCAAATGAGTTTTCTTTTTCCATTTCCATTGCGGTTGTGTTCAATGACATGTCCTTCTAGTTACGTAGTAGATTTTTGCTTCTCCAAAATTTTGACGCTTTCTGATAGATGTCACATTACACAGATCCTCCGGCGGGCAAGTGAATTGTTTGGTTTCAGCAATGGAAGGTATTATTTTCCGCTTGGATGGATCAAACTCAGATTATGCTTTTACTTGTCATAAAATGATTCCTTGTCATCATTACATCAGTAGTCTCCACTAAACCTAGGGAAGGTGGTTGAGTTGGCTATGGAGTAAGAAAGTCTATGAAATGTGATGATTTAACTGAATTACATTTTGGAATTGATTTTGATTTTTGTAATATTTTCCTTATTTTATTCAGTTAAATAGACACAATTGAAGAAAAACCAAGTGAATTATAGGCTTGATTGATTTGATTTTCTGCAAAGGACTAGTGAATTGCTAGTAGCTTTGAGCTTATTTGGTATTCTAAACGTAGATTGGAAGATGTCAATTAGCCTTAGCTTATTCTTATGCTTTGAGCTTATTTGGCCTTATATTCTTATGCCACCTTCAAACTTTAGATAATCTGCAGCATTGAGGTTCAGCTATTAGTATCAGAAATGGGAACACAATCATAAGGCTTATAGAGGTTTTGTAGGTCGTTTCTTTTGCAACTTCTTCTTAAAGGCTGCTAGTCAAACCCAGTCCTATCCCTTGGCTTTTGTCTCTTCAGGATGCTGTCAGGTGGGTTCTACATGATTGAGGATTTGATATGGATGAGGATCCCGCTGCAATTGAAGGTCGAAAGGCGCAAATATCTATTTGAAGGTGTAAAGGTTCATTGTTTTCTTTGAAGAAATGATTGGGAACCATTCATATGGAAGCTGTAATTGCTACCTGGACGGGAAAAATATTAAAGCCTCTGTAAGTGGTGTGGGAGCATGCTATTCTTCTTGCTGACTGGCTTGCTAGCATTTTGATAAAAGAAACTTCAAGACTTGCTGAGGACCATGCAAGGTAGGGTATTTTTTGATATTCCTTGACTTGTTAATTTGCTAAAAATCAGGGGTTTCGGCTGCTTGAGTAGCTTTGTCCATTGACTCCCATCACTGTTAATAGTAAATTGTTATTCTTATGCATTTTTGCCTTTTACTTATAGGTTAGTTACAGTTGTTGAGAGTGCTGTAGTCAAAATCAGTTAACTCGGGCAAACATTTCGATTGCTGTGGATCGAAGAAGTTGCACGGCACAGTCTTGCATTCTCTGATTCCTCTTGCGCTAGCAAAGCTTAGCAATCACATGTCAACTAGTTGGGTAATTGTTGCTTTGCATGTTCACTAGACTACCATTTATGAATTGGGTTTCGGATGTCGTAAAGGAAAGTAGTCAAGAGTCTGTATATGATTTCCGGACACCCATAGGACTTGAGTGTGAGACCTAGTTGAAAATCGTATTCTTTAAGCTCCAAAAATAGATAGTTGTAGGCTTGTAGAATGAAATGTTTTTTGGTTTGTTCGTTCATACAGTAAAAATAGGCTTAGCCGCTTCGGGATCTTATTCCAATTGTTCCAGAAGAAAGAGCATTCTAATGAAAACCTTGTTGAGCTACGCAATTATCTCTGTAAAAAAGTATTAGAGCAATGTAATGAAAACCTTGGGGCCTAGGGAACTTTCTTGCATGTTTAGCTATGGCCTATGAGAAAAGCAGAACCAAACACAACCAAGTTTGAGAACCAATTTGTTCATCTGTTTCGAGCAATGCAAAGCAGTTCACATAAGCTACAAGACCTAAATCCAACCCTACAAGCATCAAGGCAAGTATTGAGCTACAATCCCTGCTGTAAATTAACAAAAGAAGTTTAAAAAAGCTTATGGGTCTAGCTAGTAACCGAAATTGCAGCCAAGTAGGACATCTATTTTTATTCTAAATCCTGACATAAACGACATAGTGAAGGAAGAAGAATTCTGTTATCTTCAAACATACTTATTACATTTGCATCTTTCATGTGAAACCGTCCCATATAGCTAACACAGTGTCTGTGTGTTTGTGATTCAGTGTCTTGTTAGAATCACTTTATTTGAATGGTGCAAGGCGCTATTACTGTTCACGGTTTAATTTGCATTGTCAAGTGGAGCCAATTAATTGGGAATTTTTGTATGAAAAGATCTATATTACGGACGCTCTGGTCGAGGTCATTGAAGCAAGTTTCTGTTTCATGGTTTCATTTTATATGTGGATCGCGGAGGTTGTGCGCGATCTTATGTTTTTAAGTTTGTAGGTGAATGCCATATTTTCTTACAGCAACAAGTGTTGCTGTCTTAGATTGAATTTCGTTACCTCAAGCAAGAAAATCTTTTTTCTGACTGAAATTTTGAAAGTTTTTCTCTGTTTCCTTTCTATTGTTAACATCTTTTAAGTTCTCATTACTTATCTCATTTAGTCTGTCTTGATGATTCATTCATTTTTCTATTAGCTTCAGGTTAAGTGGTTCTGGTATATAGATTATAATCAACATTTTTTGTGCTGTTTTTTGCTGAGCAGAAAGTAGAATTTAGCAGCCAGCACCTTTTTTCTAAGGGGTAAGTCTGCCCAAAAACTGTTGATGAAGGCACAAGAAGAGTGGATCGCACGCTGTGTTATAACTTGTAAGTCATCCCAAGAAATTCAAGTATAAAGAAAGACAAATCTGATGCATGGAATCCTTTGATTTCTTAACTTCAAATTTCAGTTCAAAACTTTCTGGTTGGAGGCAACATATTCTATCATCTGCTGGTAGAACTGTGCTGTCAAAGTCAGTTTTATCTTCTATTGCAATGCTCTCAATGGTTGCATGTATTCTTCTAAAAGGTGTTTTCAACATATAATGAAGATACAAAGGTCATTCTGGTGCGGATATGACACATCGCACATAAAGCTTTACTTCGTATCACGGAGGAAGATTTGCAAGTCAAAGATGGATGGTGGTATTGGGCATTAGAGACATGGAGTTTATAAATAAACCTCTAGTGTTAAACTAGTTTACAAGCCTGGAGATTCCTTACAAAGCCAAATGCAATGTGGGTTGAAATTCCAAAGGCTAGATATCTGACAAATTCAGATTTCTGGACTACTACTGGTTGTTCATCAACATGGAGTGGCATAATTTCAGTTAGACCAATACTAGCAGATAACTGCTGCTGGCTAGTTGGAAATGGCTCTTCTATCAGAATATGGGAAAGACCCATGGATTCCAGGTTTCAAACCTTCCATAGTATGTTTCTGAATTGTTGTCTCTGCAACAACTAACACAGGTTTGGAATGTTCTTCACTCACTATTCTCTCCAACTGAGGTTACTGCTACCAGTTCCATCCACATTATGGGAGACAATGAACTGAAAGATCGGCTTGATTAAAAACACCCACAGGTAACTTTACAGCAAATTCTTGTTATAAGTTATTGGCTGGTAATATACCTTCATGCTCTAGTTTGCCTAGAAATTATTTTGGAGAAATAAGCAAATGTCTCCTAGAAGTCAGACCTTTGTGTGACAATTTACATAACGGCATTGGTGTGAGGTATAACATACATCGTTTCATAAATAAATGTAAGCCTGAATGTGTTCTACGTAAGTCAGCTCTAGAATGATTCAGTGGGTCATTTATTCTTTGAATCTGCTTACTTTAGAAAAGTGTTTGAAGACTCCACCTGTAATCTGGTTATTCCACAAAGCAATGTGCAAGAGACTATTTATTCAGAATTGGTTACATCATGATGATAATTTCAAAACTTACAAATTGATGCTTGCATTCCATGGAACATTTAGGAATTGAGGAATAGAATGTTGTTATTTGAGCAGCAAGAATTCTCTGGTACTGCAATTCCGTCACAAGCTTATGAAGATTGGTCTTGATTTCAAACTGCACACCGAAGAGTCAATGCACTACGCTTGGCCACTTTCTCGTTTGAGCACTTCAAGTCTTCAGCATCTGAATCTTCTACAAATCAAAGACAATGGACTCCTACTTCACACATAAAAGATTAATGTGGATGCTGCCCTCACAAACACAGATGAGTCTGCTGCTGCAATTTCTAGAGATTCTAATGGAAAACATCTAGGAAGCCTGACCAAAATCTTTTATGCTTCTTCTGCTCTTATGGAAAGCTTTGACTTACTTGCTGGGCTTGGAAAACATAAATGTATGAATGTATCTAATTGGTGGCAAGACAAGAGAGTGATCAGGATTGCGAGCTGGCACTTGTGTCCGACAGTTGAGTTGGTCTGACAGGTAGTTGTGATTGTAGTTGTATTGTACCAGCCGCAACAAAATAGTTAAGCAAGCAAAGAGAACTTAAAGGCTTAAACTGCAAGAGTTTATTTTTGACAGCATTTGCTTGGCTTTGATGACCAATTTCACTCTACTAGCAGACCTACCTGCATTCATTTTTCAAAGCAGTCTTCCCAAAATAATTTCTCTATTTTTTTTGAAGCATAAATTTCTCTATAAATTTACTATACTCCTTCCGTACCACATATATAGGCGGAGGGACCAAATATCTTAGATTAATAAAATTACCTTGAATTCATCATTTTTCATGTTTTTTCTTGTTTTACCCTTTGTTTTATTACTAACACAATTTTCCATGTACAATAAATAAGAGTATTTGTGAGAAAATTCATCTTGAAATTGGACTCCGCCTATCTAATGGTACAAATAAAATTCAAAATTATTCCCATATATAATCTGTAATGAGGGAGTAGAATGCTTCACACTTTCACGGATTTTTTTTTTACTCTAGAGTCTAGATTAGTCGTGGTTTTGTCTTGTCAATGGGTGTGGTCCATGTTTGGTTGAGATTCCAACGTTCAAAAAGCGATTTTTCTTGTAAGTGGATTGTGGGCCATTAATCCTGTATGATTCCCATACCCGTGATTGAGCAGGGTTTCCGACTTCCTCCAATATCTCTCTTTCACTCATAACTCTGACTAACCCTTGCTGATAGGATCAATACAAAACTCTATTTGGCCATGACCACCTCTTATTTATGTTATCCTCCTCCTGTTTCTTGTAGAGTTTGGAACATGGATAGTGATCCAAGGTGACCGTTAGAATCTAAGGTAAAAATGCAACTGATATTTCTTCAATAATTTATCTCAGTGGCAACGCAATGATGAAGTAGTATTTGTCACCTAGTAGATTTCCAACTCAAGTGGGTTGAGTAGAGAGCCGATCAATAGCCATGGTAACTTTTCCGGTGTGTAACCACATTCTCTTTTACTGCGACACTGTCTCGATGTAAATTGTGACAAAACTCTTAATGATTTAATCATTTCTAAAATTTATTATTTGTCTCATTATAAAATGTTCATAATAATTGTTGTCAAGAACAATTTAATTCATAGTAAGCCATAATACATCAACGGTTATCAAACTGTCCCATTCAGTTTGCTGTGACCATAATAAGCCAACAAAATTCAAGCAGCATCTTTTCAAGAAGATAACAAAAACAGATAATTGAACCTAGCTAGAGTGCTGAGCCACGAGCATTGTGACAGAAAAACAGACCGTTGGAAGAGACTACTAGTACAGTATATATAAACCCATTTTCCTATTCATCAGAAAAAACAGACAGACAGAATTAAGGTGTCATAGTTCAAACAGAAACTAATTCTCCGTCTTCTTCTTCTTCAATTATATATTATCTTCAACTAGTTTTCTGCTGTGCACTATTAATCAATTTAATGGTGTCCCTTACTAACAAGGCAGCTGCAGTCTCCTTCTCCTTCTCTTATTTCATTTTGTACTTATTCTTGTTTTGCTTCTCAACAACATTGTTAGCCACACCAACGAACTATAATGATAAATACTCATCATCTTCAGCGCAACAGCTTACATCGTCATCAATATCAAACACGACGAATGATACGCAGAAGCCGCAACAATATCATATTCATGGGCACCACTGGGTTGGACCGTCCGGTCACCTGTTTATCACGGTTGACGCTAGTGGTCTGGGTGATTTCCTGTCTGTTCAAGCTGCTGTTGAATCTGTTCCGAACAACAATACAAAAAATGTTCTTATAAAGATTAATGCCGGAGTTTACATGTAATGTTATATATATGCACATTATTGTTCTTACATGAATTCTTTGAATTAATATGAAGTGTTTTTAATTCATCATACAATCTCTCTTGCAGTGAAAAGGTTGTAATAGAGGCGACGAAGCCTTACATAACTTTCCAAGGAGAAGGAAAGGAAAAGACTATCATACAGTGGCATGATCGAGCGAGTGATCGTGGTCCCAATGGCCAACAACTAAGAACATACAGAACAGCTTCTGTTACCGTTCTTGCTAATTTTTTCTCTGCTAGAAACATTAGTTTCAAGGTACACCTGTGTACATACTTCTTTCATTTGTTCTGCTCAAGAAGTACAATTGAGAACCAGTTCAAACCCAAGCTACTACAAGAAAGGGGGCGGATTTACTCCACTTAGCTAAGTACATTTTCCCAATGTATTACTACGTACTTTCTCATTTATTAATCCCGTAATGTTTAGCATATAGAACTTGCATTTATTCTTTAGTAGCGCTTGTGAGATCCACAAGGACATGAACGAGTAGGTCAATATGATCAATGGAAATCACGTCGCAGACAATTAGCTCATTGTAATGTCGTGATCACCTAGTAAATGAAAATTTTATATACACGGAGGAAAATATTCTTGAAAGTTAGCTTTTATTAATTTCCTGTAGGTCAATATGGTTGATGAATTTTGAAAGTTACATGACCAAACTGTTTCAACTTGTGATAATTTAATAACATGTGGTCACCTGTATTTGAAGAATACATCACCAGCACCAATGCCAGGAATGGAAGGATGGCAAGCAGCAGCATTTCGGATATCAGGGGACAAGGCTTACTTCTTTGGTTGTGGATTTTATGGTGCACAAGACACCCTATGTGATGACGCAGGTCGACATTATTTCAAGGAGTGTTACATTCAGGGTTCAATTGACTTCATCTTTGGAAATGGACGCTCCATGTACAAAGTACGTTAATCCATACATCTTACTTATGATTCTTACCAAGTATATTATGGTGAAATGATATACCCTTTAGAAGATTTTTCTGTTTAACGAGTGTTTTTTGTTTTGTGTGTGGTCTGATATAGGGTTGTGAACTGCACTCAATAGCGAGGAGGTTTGGTTCAATAGCTGCACACGCTAGAACATCACCGGACGAAAAAACAGGTTTCGCGTTTGTGAATTGCCGTATAACTGGAACAGGTCCGCTCTATGTGGGTCGTGCCATGGGTCAATACTCGAGGATCGTTTACTCCTTCACATACTTCGACGATATCGTGGCACGAGGTGGTTGGGATGATTGGGACCATTCGAGCAACAAAAACAAGTACGTATAAATAAGAATCACTAACTGCTGTGAGGTTTTCAGGAGGACACTATGAGATACTAGATCTGCTCAATATGTCATAGATGATTCTACTTGAGTTGTGTGTTTTCTTAACTGGTGTAACTACGTCCTGCAGGACAGCGTTTTTCGGGGTGTACAAGAGCTGGGGACCAGGAGCTAATGCAGTGAGAGGAGTATCTTGGGCAAGAGAACTGGATTATGAAACAGCCCATCCCTTCATTGCCAAGAGCTTCGTTAATGGAAGGCACTGGATAGCTCCCTCTGATGCTTGAACCTCTCTTTCGTATACATTTATTTCTTCAGTGTTATTAGAAATCCACACAATTGTACCTAGAGAAATTCTCATATAGACAGTTGGCTCATACATCTCCACATTCATATATTTGTGCATTTTGTTGTGTCTACCATAATTGATTTTTTCGGTCTAATGCAATGTCATTAAAATTTATAAACATGGTGGACTTAAATTCTTATATATCATATCTCATTTATATTTTCAGTTAATTGTTACAAATACATGTTGTGCGTAAAATTACAATTGTGTGAACAAAGATAAAGACCGGTAAGTTTTACTTTTTTTTTTTTTTTGATCAGCAAAAATAGATAATTATATTGATAAGTTTTACGTGTTTATCTGTTTGTAAATGAATTCATTTGACAGTTTTGTATGGATCATGCTTAGTAATGTAAAAGATGGAGTTGATCTGTATATAAAACTACAGTGAAGTGTTAATAAATCAATGAGTCGTCTAATCAAATTTGCATATTGGGATGATGGAGGAAATTGAAAATATTTAGCCAAATGAATAGGTGTTCTGATGATGGGAAAAGGTGCATGACAGCTTATCGTTTTCTTTTTCGGCTGGTCCGTTCTGCTTTTTTATGTTTAAATTACAGTCACGACTGTCACTTTCTTTTGCCGGAACACTTATATAAGTAAACTTAAGTTGCCATCAGCTGGAGAGAGGAGATATCAAAATTGATATATATATCGATTCAAGCGTAGAATACTGGAATCCATTCATCTGCTTCCCTAGAAACATGTACATTCTTTTCATTTTTATAAGGGAATCATCCTTGGCTCTGTGTATCTCTCCAAAAGATTTCTGGGTAGGGTTATAAAATCTGGTCCTTCAAGTTTCAGAGGTAAAATTAGAGTGATGGTTAAGAAATACCGTACTTCACTGCCAATATCCACTTTGACTTTGGTCAATGGAATGAAACAATTACTCATTGGTTCCTAACAACGGCCATCACTAATATTTGAGTGATATGGAGTGACAATGTGAAGGTGGTGGACTCTTCAAGAGAAGTGCAGGGCAAATCCCTTGAAGCTCAACGATTTGAAAAAAATTCTGCTTTGATAGGAGATCCTAGCGGAAAAGAACCAAATAGGAACATCATTGATAGTTTGAATGAAAATTTTCAAAAATCTAGGAAGGAGAAGGAGCTTGGTAAATTAGGCTGGAAGGACGAACCTATCAATGAAAAGCTTGGCAGAGGTCATAGAAAATCGGTAAAGAAGAAGAAATGATGCCGAAGAATTAACTTTACACTGTTTGTAGAGTGTTGTGCTTTGTTTTTGCTTGTTAGACATTTTGTTTAGCTTGTAAGCAGTTTGCTTTGTAGTTTTTCTCTTATTTTGCTGTTGGAGCTATCTCCTCAGCTCTTGGTAGCACTTCCAAGTGATTTTTCTTTATGTATTTTTCTTTTTCTTCAATACAAGTCCTTTATCCTCAAAAAAAAAAAAAAGGTGATATGGAGTGGCACGGATAGTATAACTTATGTTCGTTGCCAATGCAATAGCACATAAAATCATTTTTACAGAATGTATGGAAAACGAAAAGACAGACAAATTTAACATGTATTTCTAGTTTTTTTACCTATAAAATAAGAATAAATCATTGGATTGTTTTGTATGGGAAACAATACCCTTTCATACAAAAATTAATTAGGACACCTAGTGTTGGATAGACGGATGAATTTCTGCGTATTCACCAATTCATAAGCAAAACTTGAAGGCTGAGATGGTGGAAAATGAAATTACAAAATAAATAAAATATGTAGTCGGTGGATTGCTAAAAAGAGAAAAAAAAGAGTCTGTTTTACAGCTGATATGCCCAAACTCAAGCTCAGGTATGCTATTAAATCATAGGAGAAACTTTTAAAGGCTCAGGTATGCTATTAGACTGCAATCAATCTCAAGCTCAGGTATGCTATTAAATCATAGGAGAAAATTCTAAAGGCTCCTAGGCCCGTAGAGAAAAATGAAAGTAAAACTTTTGATGTTCAAGGTCAGTGTATGTAAACCAACACTTAAGGTTTAAACTGGAAGTTATCAGTTATGTACCTCTTATCCGATAATTCATTTTCACTTGGCTCCCCAAGACATTTTAACCGCAATGTCATTTTGAAAGTGCTGGACCTGTAGGCTGTAACCTTTCGTTATTCATTTCATTTATATGTTCCCACTGTTACTTACAAATGTCCAAGCCCAAAACTAAAATTGTATGAACAAAGATGAGGCTACGTAACAAAATTTACATATGTTGACTTTGTCTATAAATAGATTCATTTGATTGTTTTGAATGGTTACTTGGCTAGGCAAAAGATAAACTATACTCTATGTGAAACTAATCAGCCTACAAAAAATAAAAATAAAAATAAAAATAAAAATACATTTAGGTGTTTATAAATCAATGAATTGTAATCTTGCAAACAAATTACACGTTAGGATGACGGAGGAGATTTTTTCTTTTTTTGATAAACAAACGCCAATATATTAAGAAAAAGCAAAGATTACAGAGTTTAAGATAGGAACTGAGTTCCTTCTTAGACTATCACAAAATAGTGCCTTCACATCACACGCAAAAGAATCTATAGAAAAATTGAAGCCACTAAGAGATCTTGCTTCTTTTGCCAGTCTATTTAAGAAAAGCAGTAAAGATCTATTCCAAAAAAGAGGACTTCAACCTTCCTTGCCCAGCTTCAACATTTCCTATGAAATTAGAGACAAAAGATATACTCCATATTACCACCAACCTGCCGAAGACCGACGTGATGAGTAGCTCTACGCACAAACAAACTTACAAAAAATCACTGAAACAAATGAAATTCTTCCATATAAATAAACTTGCCTTAATTGTCTTGTTTTTATGACACAAATATCCAACGAAATGCTGGAAGGATAAGCGAAAATGAGCTTTCAGAGTTACCAATTGTCATTGACTATTCCTGTGGAACATAAACATATATATCCACTTGTTGTTCTATCAGACTTTTCTTAAATGTATATGGATATATTAAAAGCAATAAGAATTCTTGAAAGAAAAATGTTCGCACTGACCTGAATGGAGATGTGAACTGAGCATATACTACTGATTTATCGACCGGATCTTCTTGCCATTAAGGGTGACACTGGGGATGTAAGATAGAATACTCCAGTCACCTACTTCCTGCTCTTTGCCATAAGAATAGATCTCTAAGTGTTGAAGTATGGTGAGGTTTTGTACATACTCCGGAATGAGCTTAATCGAGTCATCAAGATTAGCATATATGTTTAAATGTCGGAGTTCCCTGTATTCTGCTAAGTTTCCTAGATGAAGAGGGGAGTGATGAAATTCCTGGATTTCCAATGTCGTAAGGTTTGGAGCATATGGCAAGTAGAGGTGATGATGACCAGAATCAGATATAAGAGATGGACAAGATCTTATATATAGATGGCTCAAACTTGGGAGGTGGGTGGGGAATGAACTTAAGTTCTTTAGAAAATGCAACCTGAGTTTTTCAAGGGATGGTAGTGATTCAGTTGGAAATCTCAAGGACTTCAATTCTGGGCATCTTAGAATTTTCAGTACTTCGAGACATGACATCATCTTGATTTCACCCTTTCCTTCTACTATCTCACCCAAGTCCACTACCTCCAGATTACTCATATCAGTAATTTCAAGAACAATCAACTTAGGAAATACTGTCAATGTATCAACCTGGATGCCACCATAAATCTCGACCCCAATGGCCTTCAAACCCTCTAGATATTTTATCACAAGTACTTCAAGAGATGGTAATAGTCCCAAAGAAGGTAATTCTGTACAGTTAGAGCAATTATGTAATCCTAGATAGCATAGATTCGTTAACGCTTCTATACTGCCCATCCAACCTGGATATCTGAAACCCAAATTATGGTATATGGTCAGCTTCTTCAAGTTTGGATGTGGTTTGAGGACTTCCAACAGACTCTCCATCAACCTCTCCACCACCAATGTCTCTGATTTTTGTTGACGTACTTGGCGTCCACTTGATGAGGAAGCCAATGTTCCGCCACTAGGTTTGAAGCTTAACCGAAGCGCATTGAGTTGATACTTCTTGTGCAGTTCAGCTTCAGCAGCTTCCTCTTCAGAATTCAGCCTCCCTAGCCCTTTTATTGCCAAATCACCGTTTAAATGATTTTGGTATCTTAACTCTTTCATTTTGCAACCTTCCCTTTCAGTACTGACAATAAACGTGCTTAGATTATGTAGATGTTTCCAGTTACCAATTCCCTTTGGCATGTATTCCAAACCACTGTATCTAATATCAAAATTTCTCATATTTATCATTCTCCCCATCCCTTTAGGAAGTTTGAAAAGGTTGCGACAATCTTTCAGTTTTAAAACTTGTAAATTCAATAGATTGCACATTGATTCAGGCAACTCATCTAAGTCTATATTCTTAGACAAGTCGAGATATCTTAGATGTATGAGTTTATCGATCTCATTAGACAGATGTGTTATGCCCATGTTTTTCAATTTCAATACCCTTAGACATCTTAGAGGATGGATTAATTCATAAGAGAGATGATCAACACCGAATGAGTGATCCTTGTGTCTCATACATTGGATGGTTCGAACATTATCAACCTTTCTGACTGAGTTATGAAAAGAATTAGGACCAACGTCACGCTCATCGTATATCAGAGTTAAATGAATGGGTGTACTACTAGTTTGGTTCAAACAAAATGTATCTTCATTGTTAAATGAAACATAACAATGGTTTTTCGCCAGAGATTGCGCAAAATAATGAACAAGATCATGCATCTTACAAAAAACTTGGCCACCATCTTCATCCACAGAGAAGTCTTGAAAGAACGAACGCAACACTAATTCTAGGAAGTACTCTTCACCGATTAATTCTGGCACTTTCATATTATTTGTTGAGTTAAGAAAACCTTGTGCCATTCATAGGTCAATCAGTGTACGTTTTCTTATCTGCTGATCTTTTTGAAATATAGAACAATATGCAAAACAGTTTTTCAATGGTGACGATAAGCCATCATAACTCAACAAGAAGCCTGGATTCATAAGTTGCTGGCTGTGATCAAACCCCTTCAGTTCCCAAATCCTGCTTTCGAGTACATATCGCCAATGACTTTGATTAACCTTGTTGTTCAACAGACTCCCTAGAAGACTTAATGCAAGAGGCAAACCATCACACTTATTTGCTATCTTGTTACATATTTTTTCAAGAATTTTGTTTTTTTCGTTGTCCTTACCGAAAAAGGCTTTATGATGCAACAAAGAAAAACTATCACTGCAGGATAAAACTTCCAGCATATGCTTGCAAGAGTTTATCCTCCAAGCAACAATGTCACTGCGGGTAGTGACCAAAATGCGGCTTTCCTCTGTTCCAAGATTGAGCAAATGCTTCAGTGGGTCCCAATTATTTGGATCCTCAGTCCAAAAGTCATCTAGCACAAGTAAGAATTTCTTTCCATTGACAGACTCACAGAGTTCTGTGTGCAAAGCATTCCATGTCGAGCTAGTTGAATCCTTTTGGGTAGCCTCTCGTATAATTGCCTTAGCGATTACTCCGAGATCAAAGGGATTAGGCACACTGACCCACAAAGGTAACTGAAAATGAGTTTTTATGTTGGTATCATTGAATACTAGTTGTGCAAGAGTAGTCTTGCCAAGCCCCCCCATCCCAATGATAGAGATGATGCGAGGATCACCTAGTTGAATACTGCTCTCAATACTAAACAGTTTGTTCAGAATTATATTTTTGTCAATATCACGACCCCATATATCTGAATCAACCATGATAAAACTAGTCTCCTTTCGTGATTGCGCAAAGGAGACCTCCGGAAGAACCTCACTTAATGTAACATTAAACTTGAATTGATCCTTCTCATTTTTAATATAATCTAGCGACTTTCGAATTTCTCTGATCCTAATACCAATATCATGGCGTAGAGCAATTTTTTTGAAACAGGAGATAGGAGAACATGAGTAGGAAGAAGAAGATGATGATACCTGATTTTTCTTTGCCATATTCTTGCCATCATCTTCATGACCATTAGTAAGATGTTGCTGCAGCTTCTCCAATTTTGACCTTTGAATTTCTGTTCCCCATTCGTCCAGAACGTCCTCCATTTCGTAGGCTGCAGTTTTTAGTTTATCTAACCACATCTTTACCAACTCATCATTCTTTTTTTACTTGGTCAATATGATTAAGAAAAAAGCGAAAAAACTGTACAGGGACTAGGTCTAACTAGCAACTAGCCGTTTGGCTAACCACTAGTAGAACCTAAATAAAACGATAATAAACCTCACCAGGCCACTCAACAGAAAGAACAAAACCTGGCCTACCCTCATAAAATTCAAAAATATCTTCAGCCAGCAAACAAGCTTGCTTAGCCAAAGCATCGGCTGAAAAATTTGCTTCCCTGTAAGTGTGAATATAACGAATGTTGGAGTAGAAATTCTTTGCCATTCTCCATTTCTGCATAAGCTTGCAAGGTAATTCCTCCTTTTGAAAAGCTTGAATACAACTCATCGAATCAGAACGAACACAAATATTTGTAAAATTCCATCGCTTGGCTAGCATCATATCATAGATAACCGCACACACCTCCGCATAATAATTAGTCCGCCAACCAAGACCAATACTAAGAACTCCAAGCACAGCCGAATTGGCATCTCGAAAAGTAACACCAGACCCAGCCAGACCCGGATTGCCAAAAGACGCGCCATCACAACAAATCATAATTTCGCCAGGATTGGGAGGAAACCAACTGACCTCAATCGGAGAAAAGACTTTGCAAGATCTATGCTGCACTCTAAAATAATTTAAAATGCGCAGATCATCAACCGTGTTATACATATATCCCTTCATTCTAATTGAATTATCTCGAATCACCTGATAAACCCTGCCCTTAAAACCAAGCCATTGAACTGCTTTATCTTCAAAATAAGCCTTGTTACGTGCTACCAACTCATCATTCATTCGCCTTCTCTCGGCATCATTGAGCACAGCTTGGAGGGTTTTGAATGTTGATTCAAGCTTTTTGAGCTCAATTCGGATCCCCACCACCAACCTTACTTCTTGTTCAATCTCTTGTTTTATGACAAAACCCAATTCACGAACCAAGAACGAAAGCAGAACAACAACCATTACGTCACTCTTAATCTTCTTCTCAAGAAAAAGAAAGAGGAATTTATGGTAGTGCACAGTATTTCTGGAAGTATAATTTAGAACGATGTTTTATATTGCGGTGCAATGCATTATTCAGTTGACTAACATCGAGATTACGCGACAATTATACACTCTACAGATGGCTTATAACAATAATAGTTAACTCTCTAAAGCAATCAGGTCAAGGATAATGCAATAACGCGTAAAAAGCAGTAGATGTAACAGTAACATTTGGCGAATATGGGTTGCAGACTTGCAGTTTGCAACCACGGGAAAGAATAAGCTACATTGGCAGGCCGGATTTCATTGTAAATCTAGAAATGCCTGCTGTTTCTTACTTAAGTTCAGATAGATTTGGATAGTTGTAAATTTTTGGGGCTGTTGTGGTCTCTTTTCTTGTTTCTATTTTTTAGTTTAGTTTACCTGGTAACTTTGGTTTTTTTAGTTCAATTTTGACTTGCTGAAAAAAAAAAGACCAAGTTGGTTCAAGCTGCATACAAAAAAAGTTGAAGCCAAAATCAAAGAAACATCATTGGCCAATTGAATAAGGTACATTTAACTTGGCTCATAAAAGCCAAAATTGCTAATAGGGGTACCAGATTAAGTGGGGGTGTACCAAAATCAAGATAAGACAAAACAGGTTTTTATATAGGACAAAACAAATTTTGCCTTGGCTTGGTACACCCCCACTTAACCTGGCACCTCCCATTAGCAGCCTTGATAAAAGCGAGTAGCATTTTTTTCTTTCTTTCACACACAACATATACAGTAGAATAAGTTGGAGATAACTATAGAGGACCTGTTTTGACGATAGATTCAATGGATCTCTCGGAACAACCTTACACAAGATAGTGGCGCACTGGCAACGTAATCATGGTGATAGGGAAGAACCAAAATGCTTGGTTGGCCAACATTAGTAAAATCCACCTGGATTCATCAACCCACAGACTTTTTAACAAATTTTGACCTTATACAATCTTTATAGTCAAAGCTGGATGCAGGTGAAGGTAAAAACATGTGATATTTAGCATTGACAATTACAAAACTTAACCTTCCTCCCCGCATTAATCAACTTAATGCCATAAGCAATACTCAATCAACTTAATGCCATAAGCAATACTCACGTAGTTGTCTAACAGGTCAGATTCGAAAACTAAATCACCAGTCAGTAAAATATATGATTAACAGCAACTTTAATTAGGAGAGATATTTATTTTTCAATGCTCTGATAAAATAATAAGATAAGTTCATGTTGTTTGTTGACTACTGGCCTGGACTTCGCTAGATTGCTAATAAGGAGGACCGAATTGATTGGGGATGTACTAAAATACATATAAAATAAAATGACCTTTGTCTTTGAGATGGTACATCCCAAGCAAAATGTCTGCCGACTTCGCACCTTTATAGTTTATAAAATGAGAGATCTTGTTCCTCTCTCCCCATCCCCAGCGACAATGACTATTAAAATGATTCGTTAAGACTGTTGGATTGTAACGGGGACCGACATAATAATGACTTTTTTCTCAATTTTTTATTATCCATTTTTCTTCTCTTTAATTATTTCTCTCTACTATCCAAAGCGTAGTCAGCAACTCGTGTGAGCGGTAACATGTAATTGCAAACAATTAGCTTATTGTAGTCTATGGACTAGGGCATAAAAAAAACAAAAAAAAAACAAACAATTAGCTTATTGTGACGTCGTGATCACCTAGTAAATGAAAGTTTTATCTACACAAACATAAATATTCAAATTTAACTTTTACCAATTTCCTTTTGAAAAATGGGGTATATGACCAAAACCCATAAAGTATGGGAGCAGTGCACAAGTAAACTACTACCTCCGTTCCAAAATAATAGGCAGATTTGTGTGTTAATTTTTACACAAACCTGCCTATTATTTTGAAACGGAGGGAGTATGAGTTTGGCTGACAAAGACAAAAAAAATTAGTCATTTATGATTTTGTTGTGTCTACCATAATTAATTTTTTCGGTCTAATGCAATGTCGTTATAAATTTATAAACATGATGGACTTAAATTCTTATACTCCTTCCGTTTCTAAAAGAAAAATACTTACACCATTTCAATTTGGCTTATTTTTAGGCTAAAATGAAAAAGTGAAAATACCTCTTTTTTAGAAACAGGAGTAATATATCATATCTCATTTATATTTTCAGTTAATTGTTACAAATACATGTTGTTCCTAAAACTACAATTGTGTGAACAAAGATAAGACCGGCAAATTTTACATGTTTATCTGTGTTTAAAAGTGAGTACATTTGGCCGTTTTGTATGGATCATGCTTAGTTATGTACAGGATGGAGCTAAACAATTAAACTAAAAAAGAAAAATTATTTCATAGATTGCTAGGATGAAACTGGTTGCATCTTGACTTTAAAATATATACTTCCTCCGCTCAATATATAGACTAAGATCTAACACAATCACTACAACTACCATTTTCAACCGCAACAAACACTATCATCTTCAATTGTAATAAAAATACAACAAACACTACCATCACCTTCAATATAAATAAACCTCTGAATATGCAGGATGAAAGCAAATACATCTTGAGGAAAACATGTTTATTTGTCAAAACATGCAAGACGAAACCAGATACATCCTGAAGATTTTTTGTATCAAATTATGCAGGATGAAACTAGTTTCATACAAGTTTAAACTAAGATGAATATGATTTCATCTAGGTTTAATCTATAGCTATAATGAATTATATGGGTGATTATCTAATTCTAATACATTCAAAATGCAAAGAATGCTTGGCAAGACCAAGATGTATTACATTCAAAGTGGGAAATTGGTGCATTTACCATTCCCTTTTGTTTTTTTAAATATCATTCAATCGCAACAATTTCAGATGTCTAATTATCAAGAATCAACCTTAAGGATAGGGGGATTTTAAAAGTTATCTTAGTTGACCAGCTGATGTTCTTTGAATGGACGGACATGAAATGCCAAGAACACTCTTCCATTTTTTGTCAAAAAAAAACAAAAACAAAAAACAATTCCATTATCATCACGCTAATGATACTCTTTATGTAAGGTGACAAATGTCCACAAGTATTGCACACCACGTTATCACTGGTTTTTGCCATCATTTAATTATTTAAGTAAGATCTAAAGGAAAAACGTATCATCGTGTCAGCATAGATTTTTGCCAGTGTTGTGAAAAAATGTCATCGACACAACTTGTGGTGTTTTGTATCGAAGCCTATTATTGGGGCGTTACATTCTAATAGAGGGGCTTTACCTAATAGGACAAAAATAGGTCATTCATAAGTAATTTCAAAAACCTCTTATCTAAAATAAGTTTATAATGACTAAACAACCCTTAAGTGGTTAGTGCTAATAATCTAATTAACTAATAATTAGATTGATAAGATTTTTTATATAATTAGTGATAAAAATCATATTAAGTGATTTTGGTGGGAAGAAAAAATTGAAAAAAAAATGAGAAACTTTGGAGATTTTTTTCTAACTAAAACCCTAGATTTTAAATCACCAACCAATGTTCTTTTTATTTCTCAAAATTGATGAAAGCAAGTGAAAAAATTGAATTTTTTAGCTTTTCAGAGTGGTTTACGGTTGGGTTTTTCCTTCGTAGCCAACCGTAAGACAAATTTACGGTTAGGTGATGATGAACTCCTAACCGTAACTAGGTAAAATTAGGAAAACCCAATTTTAAACTAGTTACGGCTAAGTTTTTTAGGTCGAAACCCAACTGTAAATCAGTTACGACTGGGTTTTTTATTGTCGAACCCAACTGTAAAACAGTTACGGTTGGGTTTTTTTTGGTCGAACCCAACTGTAAATCAGTTACGGCTAGGTTTTTTTTGGTCGAACCAAACTGTAAAACAGTTACGGTTGGTTTTTTTTGAGAAAAACCCAACCGTAACTGGTTTTGAAACCTAATTTTTTCTACGGTTTCAATCAATCTAACCATTTCAGATGCAATTGGTTTGTTCATTACCATCACTTCTATCAATATGCTTCTTCCGCACCTTTAATAGAGAATTCAATCGATGATTATAAGTTTTTCGAACCGTCGATTGATCAAAGTTGGTGAAATGATTTTGATTGAAAAAAAAGGAGGGAATGATTTATGGTTGATGAAGGAGAGGAAGTTAAGAAGAAGAAGAAAAAGAAGAAGAGGAGCAGATCTTTGAATGAGAATTAGGTTTTGATTTTAGTTGAAGGTTATTTTAGACATTTGGTATTGAATCAAGAATACCCCATAACCAATTATTTGGTCACTAGAAATCCAAGTGAAGCCCCTCTATTGGAATGTGACGACCCAATAATAGGTTTATTTGTATTGGTCCTTATAGAATGACTTTTGTTGTGTACTTTTAGTTAAACATGTGAAGTTTAGTAACTTGTTTTCGTATCGGTCCCGGCGTACTTATCAAATTGGAGAGCTAAATAGATTCTAAAGGTATTCTAGTCCCGCTCCTAGTTAGAAATTCGGGGTACGGGTAGTAGTTCGGGAAGGCATACGTACGAGAATTATACGGATTCGGATAGGTCGGATTCGGTCAAAAATCCGGTCAACGGTTAGTTGTTCGGACAGTAGTTCGGAACGGCATACGTACGTGCATATTCGTTTTATCAATGTGAGTTCGGCACTTAAAATTCGGCTTATATATATGATAAATTGATAAGTATTATGACCTTATTACGAGACTAATTTTATTTGTATATGATTTATAAGATGGAAAAAAACATTTTAGCGTGATTACTTAACAAGAAGTAAACAATTTAATCGCATAAATGTATTATAAAACGAGTTTATAGACTTTTAAACAAAAATCAACACATAAAACACTGGTTAAACAACTACCAATAGAAAATTTTAACTGAATAATTGTATTTAAATATAAAGTATATACAAAATCAAACAAAAACCAAGCAACAGAACTCTGGTCAGAGAGTTACCTATGGGAAAACTAGTTTGGAAATATCATTCGGATTCGGTCAGTTTGGATACGTTCACGAATCATTCGTGAGGTCCATATAATCCGCGAACTAGAATCGGAGTTCAAATAATTCAGAAGTATCATTTGGATTCGGTCAGTTGGGATACGTTCGCGAATCATTCAGGAATGATTCGAAGAATTACTAACTAGGGTCCCACTGCGATAGTTATTAGACTAAAAAACAAATAATTAGGTGAGAGAAAGGAATATTAATGATTATTTATTTAAACAATATACAATTTTAGAAATCTTTTTGGCCCAGGAAAAAAGATTTAAGGGTTATTGGATTCCGTTGAAAAATCTAATCTCTAGATTGGCAGACATTGGTCCCTAATAATGGCCATCACTAATATTCGAGAGATAGATTAGCATGGACAACAACATATTGATAGTTTATATTATTCACCATTGCAATTTCGTGTGCAACATAAAAATGTAAAAACCTACCAAATCTAGCATAGTTTTCCAGCTTTTAAGACCCTCCTAGAAAATGCGTAACCGTGTCGGATACAAATTCAATGTACTTATAGCATGTTTGGATATCATATGAGAAGTTGCATGTTTATCTGTTAATGAATGAATTCATTTGACAGTTTGTATGGATCATGCTTAGTAATGTAAAAGATGGAGTTGATCTGCATATAAAACTACAGTGAAGTAATGTAAAAGATGGAGTTGATCTGCATATAAATCAATGAGTCGTGTAATCATCTTAAATACAAATTTGCATACTGGGATGATGGAGGAAATTGAAAATTAGCCAAATGAACAGGTGTTCTGATGATGGGAGAAGGTGCATGACATCTTATCGTTTTCTTTTTAGGATGATCTGTTCTACTTGTTTATGTTTAAATTACAGTTACGACCTGTCACTTGTTTATGGAGGAAATTGAAAACTTAAGTTGCATCAGCTGGAGAGAGGAAATATCAAAATTGATATGTCGATTCAGGTAGAATACCGGAATCCATTTTTGTAAGGGAATCATCCCTGGCTTTGGGTATCTCTCTTATTTCATTTCTAACAAATACTCCGTATTTCTTAACTAATTTGATTGGTATCAGTGGAATCTCATTTTTTTCTTTTTGAGCTTTTTTTCATCTCCGGTTCTCCCTTTTGAAGATGAACGAGATTAGAACGCCAAAAGATTTATGGGTAAGGTTATAAAATCTGGTCCTTCAAGTTTTAGAGGTAAATGATGGTTAACAAATACCTTACTTCACTACCAATATGCACTTTGACTTTGGTCAATGAAATTGATATGGAGTGGCACACACAGCTAATACTCTTTCCGTTTCTAAAATATAGGCTTGTTTCCTTATTTGGGTATGTCAAAAAAATAGGCTTGTTTCCATATGTGGAAAGTCAAATGTTATGATTTTACTAGTATACCCATAGAGGGACCATTTCTCTCTCTCTTTTTTCTCTCCTAATACAAAAAGGGGATCACTTCTCTCTCTAATAACAAATGAGCGGGGACCAAATGAAAAATTAGGAAAAAATATGAAAAAATGGCTACAATGATTAGTTTTCTTAATTTTTGTGAAAACCAAACAAGCCTATATTTTAGAAACGGATGAAGTACATATTAATGCATCTAAAGTGGCACGGACAGCTATATTATATAACTTATATGTTCGTTGTCAATGCAATAGCACGTAAAATCATTTTTATAGAATGTATGGAAAACGAAAAGACCACCAAATTTAACATGTATTTCTAGGTTTCTACCTATAAAACAAATCATTGGATTGTTTTGTATGGGAAACAATACTCTTTCATACAAAATTTAATTAGGACACCTAGTGTGTTAGATTGACGGATGAATTTCTGCGTATTCAACAATTCATAAGCAAAACTTGAAGACTGAGATGGTGGAAAATGATATTACAAAATAAATAAAATATGTAGTCGGTGGATTGTTAAAAAGAGAGAAAAAAAGACTGTTTTACAGCTGATATGCTCAAACTCTTATTAGACTGCGATCAATCTCAAGCTCAGGTATGCTATTGAATCATAGGAGAAAATTCTAAAGGCTCCTAGACCCGTAGAGAAAAATGAAAGTGAAACTTTTGATGTTGTTCAAGGACAGTGTATGTAACCCAACACTTAAGGTTTAAACCGGAAGTTATCAGTTATGTACCTCTTATCCGATAATTCATTCTCACTTGGCTCCCAAAGACATTTTAACGGCAATGTCATTCTAAAAGTGCTGGACCTGTAGGCTGTAATCTTTCTTTCTTTATTCATTTCATTTATATGTTCCAACTGTTACTTACAAATGTCCAAGCCCAAAACTAAAATTGTATGAACAAAGATGAGGCTAAGTAACAAGTTTATAAATAGATTCATTTGATTGTTTTGAATGGTTACTTGGCTAGGCAAAAGATAAACTATATGAAACTATTCAGCCTACAAAAAAATTACATTTAGGTGTTTATAAATCAATGAATCATAATCTTGCAAACAAATAACACGTCGGGATGACGGAATATATATTAAGAAAAAACCAAGATTACAGAGTTTTAAATAGGAACTGAGTTCCTTCTCAGACTATCAAAAAACAGTGCCTTCACATCACACACAAGAGATTCTGTAGAAAAATTGAAGCCACTAAGAGATCTTGCTTCTTTTTGTCAGTCTATCTAAGAAAAGCAGTAAAGACCTAAACTGAAAACACGCATTGGTAATTGAATTAAAAGGATTAAGGCATTTCTTAATATTGTTTTATTATCTCCAGTTAGGCTGAAAGTGATCATATCCATTAATTGCAGAGACAAGATTTTTGCAGTCGTTCAAGAAAAGGCAGGAATTGATCTTCAGTTCTTTAATCCACAGGAGTGCATGTAAAAATGCCTTTTCTTCTGCATCTAGGGGGCTGGATGCCCATCCTGACCCCGCTTTGAGTTCACTATAGCTTCCTGAAATGTTATTTATAGAGATGGCAAAACTCATTGAGTGATCATCAACTTTAAAGTAAGCATCAAATTTAACAGTCCATTCATAGTTCTTTGCCATTCCTAACCTCAGGGATTGTTGAAGATTTCTAGCTACTTGAGTTGGTTTACTCTTAGGAATGCCCATAAACTCTTTTAGAATTTTAGAAAGTAAACATGAAGGATCTGGTATAACATGATTGAAAACAACATCATTCCTATTATTCCAGATGGACCAAAGAATGAAGGCAATTTTTGTAATTTCTCTTTTTATATTACTATCAGTCATGCAAAAACGAAACCAATCCTTAATATCATAGTTATGATTCAGATTTATAATATTCATGAAAGAAAGAGCAAACCAGACATATTTAGTAAACTTACAATTTAGAAATAAATGGTTTTCCTTTTCTAGCCGACTATCAGAAGAAAGACTGCAACATGGATAAGCATGCTTGTTAACCTGGTAAATTCTATTTCCTAAAAGGTAAAACTCTAGAGACCAACTTCCAACAGAAAAGTTTAACTCTAGGAATACAGTCCAATTTCCAAAGAAAATTCCAAAAAGATTTATCAGCAATATATTTGTGTAGCATTATTTGTGTCTTTGTTAGAGAGGTACACAGATTTAGTGGTACATTGCCCTGAAGCAGTAGACTTCCATCTTATTATATCAGGTAAATCAATGTTCAAAGTGATAGACTTAATTTTATTATGCATAAAAGGGTGAATATACTTATCAATAATACTATTATTTCAATTTCCATGGCCATCAACCAGTTGATCAACAATTTTAGGAAGATTATCATCAATATCAGTAGGTTTAAGCTCAGAATCTTGATTAGGGAGCCAAAAACCATACCAAATGGTCACATTAAAGCCACAGTTAACCTGCCATTCATAGTTAGACCCAATAATAACTAAAACCTTCTTAATACTACTCCAGATCCAAGAGATCTTATATTTTCTAGAGTGAAAAAGGGGGTTAGTTTTAGGAAAATACTTATGATGTAAAATTTGAACCCAGAGATGATTAAGATTATTTAAGAGTCTCCAAGCAAGTCTGGTAATCATCGAAATGTTTTGCCTACATGGATTTCTAATTCCAAGACCCCCAGACTCAAGACTAGTGCATATACTGACCCAAGATTTAGTGTAAATTCCTTTAGCAACGTCTTTTTTATCCCACCAAAGTTCCCTCTGCACATTGTCCAGAACAGTCTTAGGGGAAACAAAAAGATTTGCATTTGATAACTAGGATAGTCACTAAGAAACAGATTTAATAAGAACAGTTTTGCCCGCCTGAGAGAGAAGTTTAGCCTTCCATCCATGAAGAGCAACATAACACTTACTAATAAGCGGTTCAAAGCTATTAGTTCTATTTCTATCAAAGAAAATAGGCGTGCCTAAATATTTATCATTTTTTAAAATCTGTCTAACTTTAAGGATTCTACTAATGATTTTACAATGTTTATTATGCATTTTAGGGGATAAGTAAATTCCATATTTTTGAAGTTTGGTAACTTGACCAGACACAGTACCAAACAAATTAACGATATCCATCAGGTTTTTTGCTTCATGTATTCCTGCTTTAGAAAACAAGAAACAATCATCCGCAAAAAAACAGATGAGATATAGGAGAAGCCGGTTTAGAAACTCTAATTCCATAGATTTTTTATATTTTGATCTTTAAACAGATGCCTAGATAAAAATGCCATACAAATATTAAAAAGATAAGGAGACAGGGGTCTCCCCGTCGAAGACCCCTCTCCATTTTAAAGATTTGGACAAGTATTCCATTAAGAAGCACATAGAATGAAGTTGTAATGACACATTGCATAATTAACTGACACCGATTGTCATTAAAACCAAAAATAGATAAAATATTCTCAAGAAAAGTTCATTCAACCATATCAAAAGCTTTTGAAAGATCAAGGTTAAAAGAAAAGTGGCCTTTTTATTTATTTTTATTTTTTGAAGTTTTCATCTTATGGAGAATTTCATGCGCAATAATTATATTATCAGTAATTTGACGATCCGGAATAAAAGCCGATTGATTTTGAGAGATCATTTTTTCTAGAAAAGGTTTAAGTCTATTTGCCAATATTTTTGATATAAGTTTATAAATCATATTACTTAAGCTAATTGGCCTGAAATCACTAGGGTTAGAGGGATTGTGGACTCTGGGAATTATACTAATGTAAGAAAAGTTTAACTGTTTAAGCATAAACTTGGTTTTAAAGAAATCTTGCACAATATTAGTGATAGCTTGGGCAAAAAAGTCCCAGTGGGCTCTAAAAAAATCAGGCGGGAAACCATCTGTCCCCGGCGCACCCCATTGATGCATACAGAAAAGCGTATTCCTTATCTCATCTTGATCAGGGATTCTAGTAAGAGTCACATTATCTTCCTCAGAAATGACAGGGAGAACTAAATCATTAATAATAATTTCATGCATAATTCCTTTAGAGCAACCTATATCTTTAAAGCTCAGGCTCTCTACAATCCAGTATATATGATCTCTAAGTGTATGAATATCATTTAACAATTTATCTTTCGCAAGTTGGTTCCAATAATCATCATTTTTCTTATCATACCAACTTTTAAGTTGAGTTTGTAGATTTTTAATTTCATCGACACGCAATGGATTAATATTATGCATCTCATCTATTTTTGAATTTGGATCACTAATGTTCGTAAAAATGTTTCCAAAGACTTTCTTATTCCAAACAGAGAGAGAAAATGAAAGACGTTTTAGATTATTGATGAATTTATAAGCATTAGATCCTTTATTAGTATGATTCCAATTGTTTTCAATCAATTTTGGTAAACTATCATGACCTAACCAAGATCTGATTATTCTAAAAGGTTTCGCCTTATGCAGTTTTCCCGAAGGAGTTGTTTCTAACAGAATCGGTGTATGATCAAATCCAACTCTAACCAGATGTTTAACTATAACATTAGGGAAAAGGCTAGTCCAGTCCGTATATGCTAATAATCTATCAATTCTATCTTTAATATTTCCCTGTCTATTATTAGACCAAGTAAAAGGTATCCCTTGATATCTAAGGTCAATAAATCCTAAATCCTGAATAATATTGTGAATAAATCTAGTGGCTTTGGTATTATTATCATTACCACCCTATTTTTCGTCGATATGTGGTAGGCTAAGAAGAGATGCATACAATTATATTAAACTGCAAGTGCACAGTGTCGATATGCAACACAGGGCAAGCACAGGTCGATCCATGGGGACTTGGTGGGTGTAGAGTTGAAGCTAGAGGAAAACTAAACTTAGTTATATCACAATTTAACAAAAGGGGTTTGTTGTTTGCGTCGATACGACAAAGTGATGAATGATTATGCTAAACAAATAAGATTAAAATGAACTCAAAGAACAGAAATATTAGGGCTTTGAATCTACCATATTGTTTACTAGAATATCCTAGTTCAGCAAATTGTTCTTCTTTTCTTTCCTAAAGCAAAGCTAGAGACAGTTATCCCTAACTTCCCTCGATGATTTGATAGTGATAATACAAGGATATATATGTATGATTTGAATTTCAGCATCAAACTCATGTCAACCCCTAGTATTAATTGACCATTTTGAGGCACAATTAATCACAGATTAAACTAAATCATTAGAGAACATGCTTGAACAAAGTATAAGATGAATCTAACTACCATGGATGCATGGCATACATGGTGAAAGTAGTATACTATAATCCATAGAGAAATTCAGAAATCATGTATAGCAATTAAACCCATTTGCAAGAACAATCACAAACAAGAGATATCAAATTAACCTTAGGCTTCATCTCAGCCCTAATTAGAAAATTAGAACATTATAAGAACTGAAAAATAAACCTAAATACTACTACTTGCTTGCACCGGCTAGTTCGGGCTTGCCTTCAAAATACAACTGAAACCCTATTTGTACAAGATTCTCCCCCAACTATTCAATTCCATTGACAGTAATTACACAAGCAGAAATCTAGGAAATTGACAGTCTTGAAACTCACCACTGATGTAGTTTTCCTTCTCATGCACAGTCATTACGGCGTCTTCACAATAGTCTGATGTTGTTGGTTTGTCAATTCTCTGCTGCTTGTGTTGGTGTTTGAAGAAACAACAAATTCAGACCTAGCTTATCACTCCTGCTGCTTGTACAACGCCGCCAAACCTTGTCTTTGAAGCACAACCTTAACCCATTTTGTGGATAGACTTCATTATGACCAGCCACCCTAATGTTGTCACTTCCTTGCTGGCTTTGTTGGTGTTGCAGAGAACTGGAATTTAGACAATTTCTGCTCACTTCTTGTTGCTGTTGAAGACAACTTAGCCGACATGTTCTCGCCTGATTCATAGTCTAGGGTTAGGTTAAGATTGAGTATCACAGTAAGAGTACAAGCTGGTCATCTGATTGATCAGGGAGAGATAGAATTAGGGCATGGTTTTGACAGAGAGAGATGAAGAAGATACATGGATGGTGATGTTTCTGGGTGAGAGAGGGAGGTGGTGTCGGGTGCGATGGAGAGATGGTTTTGAAGAGAAAGGGTTAATGGGATTTTGCAAAGAGAATGAGATGGTGTCGGATGGAAGAAACTAGGGATTTAGATTTTTTCTATTGGATAAAAAATGATATCAAGCTTGATGTTATACTAGGATAGCAAATCATCACCCCAAAGCAACTCTATTTACCACTGATGATATCATCCCCACTCGGTGAAGCTGGCACATGGACTCATCTTTTCAGGCCTCTTTGGTTTCCTACTTTATAAGTCCAAACTCCAGCTCCATTGCTACTCTTCACATGAGCGACTTCTTCTCCTTACTTTACGCTACTGCCACTTTTTGTCTCCGTTCAATTATAACAACTTCCCTTATTCATTCTCCTACAATCAACACAGAAAAACGTTAATAAATTTACCCGCTAATGGATATATGCACAAAATACAGGATTTGACATATAATGGAACACCCCGTGTTTTTAGCATGGCGCATGCTAAAAGGTGCGCCATGGCCCGAGATGAAGCTTCATCCAAAGCTTCCGTTGCATTGGAAAAGGAACATTGGCCCTTGGACAATGCGTTGACAATGTTCAGCCAACATCGGGTTGGCAGCGAACGACCAACATGGCTGAACATCGGGTTGGCAGGGAACGACCAACATGGCTGAACATCGGGTTGGCAGCGGACGACCAACATGGCCGAACATCGGGTTGGCAGTGGACAGCCAACATGGATGAACATCGGGTTGGCAGAGGACGACCAACATGGCTGAACATCGGGTTGGCAGCTGACAGCCAACATGGCTGAACATCGGAGTTGGCATTGGCAGTGAACAGCCATCTTGGCCGGTTATTCAGAAATATATGGCAACATCCATGAATAGTAAAAGTGGGAGTTGATGAATGATTTTTGGTCCCCCAATTTAAGTTGTAAAAATGTCAAATTAACATATATAGGGAGGGGTAGTTGGTTGAAGGTGCATATGCGGACTATGCACCAAGTAAGCTTCATAGCTTAGCCGGGAGAGTATAAATGATGCCTAAGTCTCATTTATAATTGCATAACCTTCCCAATGGAGCGTATTGAGCATGTGAATCACTATTCCATTATTGCTTGGCCACGGTCTCGTAAACGAGTTGGTTTAAGTTTTCTGTCCCTTCAGGGATGAACTACGGTCTGTGTTTTATGCCTTTGGAGTAGGGAAGGGTACGTAGGCAGCCGCAATGAGTTGTAGCATTACCGGTCCAGCACTTTGTCGCTCATATCATCTATTTGAGAGATGATTGCGGCACATTGGCCTCTCATATCATCTAAGATCGGTAGCTCGACCCAGGAGATGATTGTGGCCAAACTTGGTGAGACAAGTTGACACAGATGAGCAAGTTATAGCCTATCTGGAGGCTAAAAACCTGATTGTCGTAATTTAGCTCAAGACGGGTCTAAATTGTTTGTTAACGGTCCAACGATCAAGATGTGATGCTATGCATCACGGTCTTGGATTTTTAGCCAAATTCCATCGTTTAGGGTCTCAAAAGGCCGTTTTTGCTTTCTTAATAAACCCTTTGCAGAACTGGGGTAAGTTTGACCGGTGTGGAAGCTAAGTTAGCTGCATCATGCTCCACGAGCATGCTTGCAGGGGCAAATGGACGTGCATTTGCCTAGCTTAAAGTCCCGGATCGTAGCATCATCATGGCGCATCGTGGAAGTTATGGCATGCGCGCGCCTAGGCGCTCCAGGCGTAATTTTCCGGTCCGTCACAATGATATTGTAACACCCCGTGTTTTTAGCATGGCGCATGCTAAAAGGAGCGCCATGGCCCGAGATGAAGCTTCTTCCAAAGCTTCCGTTGTGTAAGACAAGGAACATTGGCCCTTGGCCAATGAGTTGACAATTTTCGGCCAACATGATTGAACATCGGGTTGGCAGCGAACGGTCAACATGGCTAAACATCGGGTTGGCAGCGGACGGCCAACATGGCTGAACATCGGGTTGGCAGCTGACAGCCAACATGGCTGAACATCGGGTTGGCAGTGGACGGCCAACATGGCTGAACATCGGAGTATGCATTGGCAGTGAACAGCCATCTTGGCCGGTTATTCAAAAATATATGGCAACATCCATGAATAGTAAAAGTGGGAGTTGATGAATGATTTTTGGTCCCCCAATTTAAGTTGTAAAAATGTCAAATTAACATATATAGGGAGGGGTAGTTGATTGAAGGTGCATATGCGGACTATGCAGCAAGTAAGCTTCATAGCTTAGCCGGGAGAGTATAAATGATGCCTAAGTCTCATTTATAATTGCATAACCTTCCCAATGGAGCGTATTGAGCATGTGAATCACTATTCCATGCAGTGGGATAAATATGCATTCCTTTGATGCATTTTGACGGAACGACCTATACGGACTAGGCCATTACCATTATTGCTTGGCCACGGCCTCGCAAACGAGTTGGTTTAAGTTTCCTGTCCCTTCAGGTAAGAACTAGGGTCTGTGCTTGATCCCTTTGGAGTAGGGAAGGGTACTTAGGCAGCCGTAATGAGTTGCAGCATTGGCTGTCCAGCACTTTATCGCTCATATCATCTTATGAGAGATGATTGCGGCACTGATAAGCACGTAAGTGTGACGCATTTTCACCCATAACTACATTATCTATGACTCATTTTATTTATAATAAAGTTGTTTTAAGTCTTTTCTAGGGAATAAGCTCTTGCGGCAAAATTGGCTCGAAAAATGGTGATTTGCACCCCATAAGACAAGTGCTAAAGGGACACCCGTGCAGGATTAAGGGGAGGACATCTTCTTCTCAAATTCAAAAAATAAATTTTGGCGGGAAAACCATTTCTTCTCTGGCAGAATTTCGATCGGATGTTTGGACGTGATTTAGTGAGATTCAATCCCTGAAACTTAGTGGGTAGACGTGATATGACTATAGAAAGCTGGTATGGGTGTTCGTTTGGATCAGAATTGGCTGAATCGTGTCATGGAGCAAAACAGGGCAGCACGTGCATGAGAGAAATATTTCACGGGATTGCATGAGTTTTGGAGAATTTGAACGTGTTCTGAATGAGTATGATGACTAGAGCAACAGTTTGGAGCGTAAATAAGTTATATTTGGAGATTAATCCAGCTGCAAACGCGTGGAGAAGCTAAAATAGGAAATTATTGCCGTGAGAATAAAAATAATAAGAGAAGATTTTTTGAAGCTATGGAGGAGATTCGATGCATCTTTCGGGTATAAATAAATTACCCAGGTCATATAGAAGAGGTGTCGAGAGTTTGGGGTCGAGAGGAGAGCTCAGGAGGCGTGAATCAAGAGTTTTCAGAACTCTGCTGTTGTTGTTGGTGCTGCTCGTGAAGAACAGGGAAACAACAACGGTTTCTTCATCCGTCGTAACGGTTTCTTCAACTAGTTGTAACAGTTTCTTCAACTGGTTTGCAACATTTATCTTCATTGTAACAGTTTCTTCATCCTCTTCTGCAACATTTATCTTCAGATTTGTAACGATTATCTTCATCATAACAGTTGAGAGTTGAAACAGTCGGTCTGTAACGCACCTGTGCTGTTGCAGATTTCCTGTTTCATTATTTTCTCTTCTTGTAAACACTTTTTGAGCCATGAATACATATTTTGAGTGTGTTTTCGACATGATGAGTTAAACCCCAACACTGGGACGACGGAGGAGGCCGAACTTCATACATGGGTAAATTTATTTTATTCTTTTTTATGACTTTTGCACTAATATTAATTGAAATATGATTTTGATTAATTAGTTATTATTTTATTAGATGGGTCATGCTTGCTTAGATGTTTGATGTCCCATGCTTATGATTTATAACTAATGTTTTTAGAATCTACTTTGGCAAAAATAAGAGTCCATGTTTACATTTCTTGAGCTAAAATTGTTGAGAATAAATAATTGAACCTTATGTTACGAAGATTGGCCGAATCCTTAGTTCCAGTACCTCTTGCACCATTTGTAATATTATTGTATATTTTTATTAAATTTAAAAACTCGAATCTTCACAAGTCTTAGAGTTCGAATCATTTTTACTACAACGTCAAAATCACATCAGGCATATTGGCCTCTCATATCATCTAAGATCGGTAGCTCAACACATGAGATGATTGTGGCCAAACTTGGTGAGACAAGTTGACGCAAATGAGCAAGTTATAACCTATCTGGAGGCTAAAAACCCGATTGTCGTAATTTAGCTCAAGACGGGTCTAAATTGTTTGTAAACGGCCCAACGATCAAGACGTGATGATATGCATCACGGTCTTGGAATTTTAGCCAAATTCTATTGTTTAGGGCCTCAAAAGGCCGTTTTTGCTTTCTTAATAAACCCTTTGCAGAACAGGGGTAAGTTTGAACGGTGTGGAAGCTAAGTTAGCTGCATCATGCTTTACAAGAATGCTTGCAAGGGCAAATGGACGTGCATTTGCTTAGCTCAAAGGCCCGGATCGTAGCATCATCATGGCGCATCGTGGAAGTTATGGCCTGCGCGACCAGGCGCTCCAGGCGTAATTTTCCGGTCCGTCACACAAGGAATGTAGAAGTATGTAGCAGAGATAGTTTTGTTTGCTAACTCTTTGTGAAATATTTTTGTGTTTAGAGAATAAGCTTTATACTTCTGTTATTGTCCATGCTCAGAAAAGGAAAGAAATGACCAAGTGTTTATCATGCAAGGTTTTTGATTAAACTTTTGGCTAAGCATATGACCGAAATTGGCCTGGTCTTGGTAATAAATTACATTCAAAGTAATGATTATTACTTGAGAGATAAGAGAATTAACCTGACTAATCTTCAAATTCATCTTTGAATAATGGGAAACTTGTTTGAATAGTGAAGCACCAGGAGAAAAAAGGGTTACCAGCAAATCTTATGAACAAATCTGTTATTCACTCCCAAATACCAAATACCTGCAGCCGCCGCCGTAAAGCAGCGCCAAAAACCCTAGCACCTACCAATCAAGTTTGTGAGGCGATAAGGGATGAATCCTGTAATAGGAAAAACAATTATAAGCTGACAGAAAGAGAATTAATAAAGCATGTGAAGGATTAAAAAAAATGGAAAGGAGGAAGGCAAAAGAATAAAAAACCTTTAGGAAATATTAATCAGACTTTTAGAGATAATGGGAAAGGAAATCAAATAAAGAATTTGAGATTAGGAACATCGACTAGGTTAAATCTTGAAAAACTTAAAAAGACCTAAGAATTGACAGAGAAAGAATCATTAGATCTACTCTGTGGATTCAATCAGAAAGAGGAAAAGAAATCAACAGAAGATTTGCAACCATGTGGAGAGAAAGACAAAGGAAAATAATCAAATATTCATCAGAAAAAAAAGGACTGAACATGCAGAGAAGATTTGAGTGGTGAGTTAAGAACGATTTAGTCTCCGAGTTGCCAAAGCATGAGAGATGGAGGCGGAAAAAAAAACTGGGAGTTAAAGCCGACAGAAGAGATTCAAAAATTGCTAAAGGAAACCCACTGCAACAATACAGTGAATAGACCACCATACATGTGAAATCAGTACTACAATACTAGCATAATCACAAACATCAATTTTTGGGTCTAACAATCTCAGCCCATATCCCTAAATCTTCACAAATAAAAAATGAAAATAAAAAATTAAACTCTTTGGTTCCATATACTGATCTCCAAAATCGTCAGATCAAGAGAGTTTGAGATTTCTTTTTTATATTCCCAAAAAAATTGATCTCAAGGTTTTGGAAAATTATTAAGGAATTGAAATCATTTTCACATAGATCATCAATTTCCTAAATTCTTTATTTAATATTTTTAGTTTTTACGTCCTAGTTTTTGATTTCTTCCTAATAATCAAGAAGAAAAATATGAAAAATTTCAGGTAAGCTTTTGCTAAAAGAATATCATTTTCAATCAATTAAATCCGAATGGAGGGAGTACAAAATTGAGGCAAGCCTCTTGATACAGTTTCAAGGTTATTACAAGTTTGTTTTAAGATTTCAACCATTACATTATATTCGGACACAGACCCAAGAACATTTCCATATTTTTGAACAATTGTTACAACCTTTTTGTTGCACGTACACGTACATGAGACACAATTACGTGGACACGTCAAACCAAAAAAAAAAGAGAAGGTAACGGGGACATGTTATATGTATTAGACAAGACCATTAAGATGAGATTTTACAACAATCTAATCAACAAAATAATTATTCTTATTTTTAAAATACTTGATTCTTAATAAAATAAAATTAATAATAATGAAACAATGATCAAGTATTTCATTAAAATGCTTGATTTGACTAAAAAAAAAGAGCTAATTAGCGTCACATTTGGTTTATTTTGATTTTCTAAACTAAAATGAATCATTTATGACGTGTCCGAAAGTATCCGATTAGTGTCCCCAACAAGATAGTCAATATCGGTTGTACATGCCGATATTACAGGTTTTTATCGGGTATCGGAAAATACCTATACGATATCGAAAATATCGGCGATACAAAGAAGAAACGATATTATCGGTTGTACAGGCCGGTACAGACCGATATATCGGTTTTAACTATACACCGATAATATCGGTTTAAGTGAAAAAAAATTACATCAACATGCATCTAGTCTTTTCAAACAAGTACAACGTCAATCGAAGAAGGTAAAAATCTTTAACATATTTATGATATAAAGTCAATGACTATATGGTAGGATATAATATGGAAACCATATTTCGATTGCAAGGCAGGGAAATGTAAAAGATAAAAGTGAAGGATAATAAGAAAGACTTACCGGCATAATGGGACAATAATCAAAACACTGGCTAATAAACCACCTTGTATTTTGGAAAATTTGAGATATTTGTATGACTTTTATTATCTTTTTTACTATGGTTTATAGATATTTGAAATTCTTGTTTGAATGATGTATCACCTATAAAAACCGATAAAATCTTTTGTATAGATGTATAGGACCTGGCCGATACGAGACTGATACGCGATATTAACTACCTTGGTTCCCAAATTGTCCAACATCGATTTTTATGAGACACATGATGTGGCGTGTCCATTGTGTTTCGTAACCGTGTCGTGTCCGATCATGTGTCTGACACGGTTACACCATCTTTTTAGGAGTGTTCTTGCAACATAGGTATGCCTATTTTTATGATATTTTTATATTTTTTGATGCAAAAGAAAAATAAAAGAACACAATGTTGAACCCTTGTTCAAAAAACTCCTCTTCCTTATAATTTAGACACAAGAATGGTAAACATCCCCGGAGAAATCCCGAGTGAAAGAGTAAGGTCTCACTTTTACCTTTTACCATCTCAATGGTAGAAGGAATCCCCTTTCTAGTTGTTAGATCATTCCCAAAGTAGATCGAAATCAACGTAAAATAGTTAATTTATAAAAGTTCTTTTCCTTGTAATTTTTGTAGATAGAAGAAACAAGGATAAAGTCCAGATATTCAAAGAAAATAGCAAGATCGTATTCTTGGAGGCAAGTATAATACTAAAACAAAAACAAAATAATATATCCAAGTCAAACATAAAGCCCCTTCTTGGAGGCAAGTATAATAATAAAACAAAAACAAAATAATATATCCAGGTCAAACATAAAGCCCCAAGTTCGACTCATTGCCTAGCCTTCTTCACCTCCACAGTCTCTACTGCCAAGTTCAATTCCTGCTCATGAAAGAATTAGGAGCCACCATGTAAGAATTTTGGTAAATCCTAATTATTATAGTGAGATTACATATGGGATGCACATGTTTGTATCGAACTCCTTTAACAACACCAAATTTGAAAATGATGAAATATTTTGATTTAAAATATAAAATATAATATTCTTGTTTGTACTAATTACTTGGATAATTCAAAAAGCTTTCCAAATATATAAAGGTTTTCCCTATTTCCCATCCACCATAATTCTCATCCCCAATAATCCTATGTACCACCTATATATATTTTGATATATCCTAAATACTATTCATTTGACATTTTATTTACACCCGATAATAATGAACGCGCAATTGAGGGATACTCAAACTAATTGGGGGATATAAATTACTTCCCCTAACCAATAGTGTCTGCTAAGAGGTGATTTTTTGGTATGAAAATACTAAAATACCCTTTGGTTAATTAAAAAACATTATGAAAAGACTATACTACCCTTTACCCTAAAACTTAAAATCTAAAAACCAAATACATATCCCCCATTTCTCTATCAGTTCCGGCACACTCGGTTAGGTTAGGTTTTGGAAAAAAAAATTTCTTCATCTTCTTCATCGACGATTAATCGTCGATTCAAAAATATCTTCGTCGATTACCTCAATCTATCTATAATCATGCCTCCTCGAAAGAAATCAAAAGCCCAATCGAATTCAAAATCGATTGTTCAACAAAAACAACAACAAAGAATCAATCGGATTGCCGAAGAAGAAGAAGAAGAAGAAGAAGAAGAAGAAGAAGAAGGAGAAGAGGAGAACTCGGACAATCAACCTCTCGTAAACATGGCTTCTGTGAGAAGGTAAGTGATTTTGAACTAGTTTATAAGTGTTTGAATCGATTTACAGCAGTGGGTTTAGCTTAGAATCGCGAACCCTAACTCAAACAGTTGAGTTTCAGTGAGTTCCGGCATTGACATTTGTATGGATACAATGCCGGTACCAAGTAACGACATGAAATTTAGGTTTAAGGCAATGCCGGTAGATAGTTACGGCATTGATTTTGGTATGAATGCTATGCCGGTATTGAGTTACTGAAACACCTGAAACTGAATGTTTTGTCCCGGCATTGATTTTAGGTTGAATTCAATGCCGGTAGTATGTCACGGCATTGATTTGAATTTTTTCTTGTATGCCGGAAGTCCACTTTAAGTACACAGGAAAACCCTAGGAATTTGTTATCAATACCGGCATAGAAGGTTGAATACGATGCCGGTACTCTGTTATGACATGGATATGAATTCTTATGTTGTTGCCGTCAGTGCTCTATTTGTACACAGAAACTTCCTAGGAATTACCTAAGACTACCGGCATTGTGTACAATAATTCGACATTGCCGGTATTTTTTCCCGGCAAAGTGGTTTTGTTAAATGCCAATGCCGTTTTTTGGTCCCGACATTGTAAATATTTCCTGAATCAATGCCGGTACTGATAATTATATGCCGTTTCTTGGTATATCTATGCCGGCATCAATTATGAAAGTGAGTTGTTTTATATTCATTTAGTGTGTCCTTTGATACAGGGAAAGAGCCAAGGAAGCTAACAAAGGAGAAACTAAAGATGCTGGCATTAAGAAAAGAAATGACGGTCTTGGTACTCCTCAGTCTCTGCCTCCTTGAGGGAGAGATCAAGGCCGCGACAAGCGTTTGGGGGCAGGCTTTACAAGAGGGGGAAAATGGGAGAGCGGTGACCGTAGTCGACTCGTAATCCGTGAACCTACTGGAACAGTTGAGCACAATGAGCAAGATGATGAGGAAGATGAAAAGGAAAGTGAGGAGGAAGATAATGAGATTGAACCAAGTCAATTAGCAACCCAAAGCCAAGTTTTAGAGGAAGATGGTGGGCCAAGTTAAAAACCAACACAAGGCAAAGGCAAAGGCAAAGTAAAAGTTAAAGGTTCGCACCTTCCTCATACTAATGACATAATACCTGACCTTGATCGTGGTAAAATTTGGGGTGAAGCTGACGATCCGAGAATGCTATTTGGCTACAAGGACACGTGGGATCGTACTATCTATCAAACCTATGTAATAATTTTTTATCTTGTGCATATGTTTTGTTTTTCATTTATGTAAAATCTCCTAATCATATTATCTCCTAATTGTAGGATCATAAGAAGGTTGTTCGTGTTTGCCGAAACCAAACCCAATCTCATTGGGATTTGTCTAAGGAATGTGAAGTGGTCGAAACATTAGTAAGGGGGTCTTGTCTATATTGTTTGGTTGAAAATTATGTGAAGTGTGATTCTGTCACAGTCAATTGCTTCGTCAAAAGGTATCATGGTGAAACTGATACCATGCACTTCCCGTTTGGAGACATGACCTTTATCATTGATGATGCTCAGAACATTCTAGGCTTGAATTTTATCGTCAAATCAATTGCAGAAGGAGATAACTGTCCGGACCTAGAATGGTCGAAGTTGCACGCTCTGACTAACAAGCTGTTGGGTTGGGACTACAAAACTTCTGTGGAAAGCTTCTATGTATCCAAGAATAGTAAGACAAAGACCATCAAGCTGAAGTTGCTTAAGGAGAAGTTTGAAAAAACGAAGAAAAGAAGTTTGAAGGATGGATGGGACCCTGCACAAATTCGTTATACAGCCGATGCGTACCTTTTATTCATCTTGGGCACTAAGGTATTCCCTGACTCTAGTGGCAACAGGGTTAGTGCAAACCTCTTTCAATACTTGGATCCTTTGGAAGAGGTGTGTAACTATTCTTGGGGCTCCGCGGTAATGGCACATTTGATGGCGGAGATGAGAAGGGCCTCCAAGGCTGTTACAAACCAATTTGTCGGGAATTTCACTCTACTGCAGGTAATTTTGTTTTTAAACTTATGTTCTTATGTATATTGTTCACATGTACCCTTATTATGAACTTAGAAACAAAATTTACTGCTTCTTATATGTATCATTCCACATTGGTATAGGTGTGGGCTTATGAACACTTCCCAACATTGTTCAAGGACTACCCCTTCTTGAAGATCAATAACCTTTCTGAACCAGATGCGCCTAGAGCTATGAGATACGAGTTCAACAATATTCCGAAACCCGGTAACAATCGTCGACTGATAGGTATGAGATTGGCTCTGGACGCGATGACTACCAAAGAGGTTGTGTTCGACCCTTACAAGGAGGCTAGAGAGAACCACCAAATTGTGAGGTTTAATAATGTTGCATTTTACAATGGACCCTTGTTCCACCCAAAGGGATACGTTATGGCTGATCCCCGACGTGTCATGCGGCAACTTGGATATAAGCAATTACCTTATCCAGACACATCCTCTCTTGAAAGGTATGAAGTTGACCGTTCTCAGAGCTTTTCAACTAAGCTGAAGTAGAAGGTAGAGTATGATCCAATTCCAGAACCAACACATTGGAGGGATAGGGAACCACGTCGTTTGGTAGATATTAGTAGTAACTGGGAGCTTGCAGAAAACGGTGATGAAGCCTCGGAGAATTACATGTATTATTACCTAGAAGGGTCGCATCCATTTGTCGTGCGCCCGGACAACGTCAAAGTTCCACCCCAGGAAAACCCTCCTGCTCTAACTCCTACAAAGGCACCACCTACGATGGCCCAACTTAATAAGACTGTTGGATTGCTAGTAAGTATTGTTAATTGCTTAGTCGTTTAATGTACACATAATCTTATATTATCATATATATACTAATTATGTGTTAGATGTATAAAACTAGCGAAGTCGGCTTGGCAAGTTGGAGAAGATGTTTGGTTCCAAGTATGAGAAAAGAGAGGTGTTATCCCTTGAAGAAATGAAGGAAGTCGAGGAAAATCTTGATAAAATTGAAGACCCAAGTGCAAAATCTTTGTTCGGGGAAACGAGGAAGGTGGCGGTCCACAAGAAGCAAAGGACCAAGTGATTAACTCTTTAGTTGTGTTTCTTCATTTGGATGGTGGTTGTTACGTTTTGAATAATTCCGAACTTGTTTTTGTTTGTACCTCATGATTAACTCTTTAGTTGTTTGGTTTACTTTTGGTTTATGATACCTGGATTAAGAACATTTAAGCACAATCCAGTTGTTTGGTTTATGTTGAACATGTTTAGATTTCTGTTGAAATGGTTTCTTTGTAAGTTTTCTTTACACCAGATGTGCCGGCATTGAAACGTTTAGGTTCTACAGCGCCGGGACTGTTTCCGGCATCTAAAAGTAATTTTAATTCCATGCCGCCACTGGTACCGGCATTGAATGTAATTTCTAAAACCATACCGGCAAATTTGGTTGAAAGGGTCCAAGTTCCTGTATAGAATTTGGACACTACCGGCATTGAAATATTTATTGAATCTAGGCCGGAACTCTGATTTTCTTACACTTGGATAGTTTTTCCAGAAAACCGGCATTGGTTTGGAATAAACTTCAATGCAAGTATTGATAATAAATCCGTTCCGAATGCTCTTTTATTTCGTTCCTAAGTAATCTATTACATTAGATTTGAAACTTTAAATTAAAACATACTAAAAATCATCGAATGGAGTAATTTTGGTTGAAGATGATCTCATAATCTATTTCCATCCCTTTTCAACAATTACGGAACCTTTGAGCCTTTCGCGAATATCTTCGAAGACATCGTCTGGAATCTCGGTGTCAAGGACTATCTTCATTGGTTCATCTTCTCTTTCAACATATTCCTTTCCCTTCATATAAAACCCATCACACCCATCAATAGGCTTGCATTGGCCCTTGTGGTTTTCTCTTGCTTCTGCTAGTGCAACAGCTTTGTCAAACCATTGAAACTCTTCGCACTTTGGGTGATTCAAACACCTTAGAAACATTCTTCCATTATCAGTATCATCAGTTTTTGCAATCCAAAACCGGCGTGTCCCATCACAGTTTCTACACTTCGAATAAATAAAAGGACAGTCCATGGCTAGATGAGAAGGTGACTTGCAAATTTGACAGCTGTAATGATGACTCTGTAAGAGAAGATTATATTAGTGATACGTCCTAGTAGAGAAGATTTTAACTGTCCAATCCATCGTTAGTAATGTTGAATCTACTTACTTTGCAGGTAGAGCTTGATGGTGGTTTGCAAATAGAGCTTGTTGATGAATCCCCCATCGCTTGTGAAGCTTGAACCGTGCTTGCTTGATCTATTTTTTGAGTCTTGATTTCTTGAGAGAAGGATTTTTCTTATTTGGTGGGTGCTTTGTGTAAATTTTCCCGAAGGAATTGGGGGGGGGTATTATATAGAATGAAGCTCCAACGGTCTAATTTTTCAAAAAAATAGCCGTTTTTATTTTTGAAATTCACAAGTACCGGCATGGTCTCAGAAAAATGCGTTGTGCCGGCGTTGCACGATGTTGTTGAAACGATGCCGGTATTAACTGCAGATTTGGCCCAATCTATGTAAAAAAAATCAGATACCGGCATGGACGTTTAACGGTAATTTATACCGGAAACTGGTGCCGGCGTCTCTGTTCATATTACCGACAATGCCGGCACATGTGATTTAAAAATAACTAGCCGTTGAGGTTTTTTCTATATATAAAGAGAGCTAATACTTGGACCCAATTGCCCAAAACTCGTGTGTTCATATGTATATCCTTGAGACTCTTAACTTATGAAAGCCTAAACCCTAGAATAGTCATCTATATATAGCTTAGTATAAAACCTTCTCCCACATACAACAAATGGCATCGTTTGACTCCGAGGAAGATTTAGCAATCACCAAAGCATGGTACGCCGAAACTCATCCTTCAACTATAGATAACAGTTCAGGGGATTCCATGTGGTTGAAGATTTTTCACAAATTTACTCACGATTATTGGAACCCGAAAGGAAGAACTTCTCAACAAATCGAGTAACGTCACGACATCATCCTAGATGCGGTGGTTGAGTATTTAAAAATCAAACACCGAATCGAGCACGCTACCCACAATAGATTGTCCACTCAACAACTCATAAGTATCTTTATGATTAATTCGACACAATCCACTCTTTTTAATTTTTATGTAACAAACTAAGTTTGTGTGTTGTTGTTGTAGCATGAAGCATTGAAAGCGCGTTACTTACAGGAAAATGGGGAAGCATTCATGTTTGATGAAAATGTGAACCACATGGTAACCAAAGTCACGGAGTACCACCAGTTGGGTGAATCGGAGACGGATTCTTCCTAAGAAGATTGATAGGTTTAGTGGTTTTTGGTTAGGTTTTTAGGGTAGTTTTTGGTAAGGTTTTGTGGGTAGATCTCTATGTAAACCTTCACGAGACTATAACTCATCCACTTGGGTCACCAAGTGGTTTAAAGGCTTGATGCACGTGCTAAGTGCATCCGTGCTTCATGCGACAAGGATTACATTTGAAATAAATTATAGTTCCGGCATAATATGTTAACATAATTCAATGCCGTTACAATGCTGGCATAGATTTTATATATAAGTCTATGCCGGGATATAATCTCAAAATTTTATGGTTTCTGTGTAAAATAAACCTTATTCCGGCATTGCTTTTTAATACGCCTCTATGCCGGCATCTATTGCCGACAATCAATTTGACCATAGTTCAGTGTCGGGATTTAACATTCAATGCCCAACGACTATTTTTTCAAACCATAAACCAGTAAAGGGAACTGCCAGCGTAGAGTTTAGGTTACTGACAATGCCGGTATAATAAAGTGGAAAAAGAGCCGTTGTGTACTCATCTATTTAAAGGAATGGATACACCCATTGCACTTGATACCTCTAAAAAAAAAGTAAGCTCCAACACATATATCCAATGTCGAATCCATCAACAACTACCGATTTCATCATTGCCATGGAAAAATAAAAACTTAAGAAGAACGAACTATCCACTCCGATAGGAAATCAATTATCATCCACCACCAACTCAATTGCCATTATACAAGAAAAACTTAGAAGGAAGGAAGAAACCACCAAGTCAATTTCCGCAATGGAAGAAGAGATACTCAAAAGGAAAAGAGAAAAAGAAGAGGCAGCAAAAGAAGCAAAATATCGCAAAGAAACCAAGGAAATATACGAACGTGTAAAAAAAGCGAAGATAAAAACGGATGTTGAGGAAGAAACCGAATGGATTAAAAATTTCTATATAGTATCGGATTTCCCGGAAGATCACCGCCCTTTGGATCTTTTTTGGGGTCTTGTTAGCAGTGGTCCTTATATGCCGAAGTTTGATGACGGTAAGTGCAAGAAACGCAAAATGGATTACGGGAATGCGTTTGTAGCGAATCGAACAACTGCCCTCATAAAATTATGTCGCAAATACAACGAGTTTCTCGCAAGATACATAGGGAATAGGTATCAAGCTCAGGACGCATATACCAAGTGGAGAAAAGAGCCTTTTAGGCATTTCGAAGCTGTTTTGTTTATTGAATCTCGTTCCAAGAAATGATGTTAGTTGCAATTAGCTTGAGATCTTTCATGTTATGTGTAAAGTTGTTTAAGTTGTTAATGTTTTTAAGTTTATTTCCTTAAGATTAATATGAAGGCCAGTTTGGGTCAGTTTGCTTGCTTACACCTTTGGATTCAATTTAAACTTATCGTCAGAATGCCGGCATCGAATAATAACCAAGGACAATTCCGTCATAGTTACCGGCGTTGATGGTGATAAACATACAATGCCGGTATCCTGGACTCAATTAAAACTTATTGTCAGAATGCCGGCATTGTATTGTGTCATCCTTCCATGCCGGCATTCTGACAGTTACAAACTCAAGTTATGTGGCAGTTACAAACTCCTTAATTCCACTTATGTGATGGTTACAAACTCCTTTATCCCACTTATGTGATGGTTACAAATTCCTTAATACCATTTATACGTCGGTTACAAACTCCTTAATTCTATTTAAGTGATGGTTATTGAAAGGAAAGTATTTAATCTCTCTTTGTATTCAATCTCCCTTTTTTTTTCATCTTCTATACCAAAGACAATGGGTCGTCGCAAACCCAAACCCAATCCTGAAGACTCTGTTGATGATGGTGGTAAATCGAAATCAAAAGCGCAACAAGTGCTTGAAGGAGTCTGTTGGTGAGGAGGAAATAACAAATTTGATGCGGTAAGTGATGTCTATGTTGAATTGAAGTATTTTTAGGGTTTATCCCATACTAGAAAACACAAATTGAAACTTGCTTGATTAGTCTTTCTACTACACTAAAAGAAAATTTTGAAATTGCAATTTAGTCAATTGAAATTATGTTTGTTTCGCGGTAGAATTCAATTTGAAAACCATGCCAGATTATATGTCTTATATCTCTCTTTTATTGCATGAAAATGCCGGCATATACATTTAATTGCATACTCTGCCGGTTTTCTGTGCAGGTTTTGTATATTTAATCAATGCCATGCCGACTTTATTTGCTTCTTCTTTTAAAAACTTTGTACAAAATTACCCTACTTCCGGCATAGGATCTCTTTTTTTTTTTATGCCGGCACCGCTGCCGGCAATGTCTATATGTTTACTAACTATGCCGGTTTTCTTTCCCTTAATTTGTTAATTCTCTGTATAAAATTCAAGAAAACCAGCATTGAACTTTAATCATTTAGTACGCCGATACATATGCCGGAACTGATTGTATGTTTAATATACATGCCGGCTTCCTGTTTATAACTCAGTTTACATATTGGGACGTAGGTCTAGAGCAACACAAATGAAGAAAGGAAAGGGAAAAGCTGTTGAAGAAGTAAAACGTAAGTCTTCTCGGTCTCGAAGTAGTCGTTCTGATCCGGATCGTGCTAAGGTCATCATTCGGGAGCATACGGGGGACACAAGCAGTGAAGATGATGATGATGAGTGGCAAAAATTTCCTGAATTGGACCGAGCAGGTGGCTCATCCTCACAAGGCTTAGGACAAGCTACAGCTGAAGTTGAAGACGGTGAGAAAAAGGATAAGGAACCCCCACCCCACCTTCCTAAAAGATATGACATGATTCCAGACCGCGATGACGACAAACAGTGGGGTGAAGTGAGAAACCCGCAACTCTTATTTGAATACAAGAACTCTTGGGCTCGTTGGATCTATCAAACTTATGTAAGATGTTTGCATCTTGTTATTATATTGTTTATCTGTGATCAAGTGGATTTATTTTAGTTTTCTGTTTTTATAGGACCACAAGAAAGCCTTCCGTGTTAGCCGCCATCAATCATCGGATATTTGGCCTTTGGAGCTTGAGTGTGACGTTGTTCAAGCATTAGTCAGAGCATCTGGGTTGTATCCCGCGGTAAAAAATTATGTGGCCACTGATTCCGTCACGCTGCTTTTTGGAAAGGTTTTTTGGTGAAACTGATATCATGCATTTTCATTTTGGCGAGATGACCATTATCCCTGAAGATGTCTAAAGAATACTAGGTCTCGAGGTTCTTGGGAAAGCCGTTAAGGAAGGAGATCGCTGTAAGGAGCTAGAATGGGGCAAGATCTATGAGCTGACTAAAAAGTTGTTTGGGTGGGACCAGGAAACCACTATGGAAAATATGTACAAGAAAAAGCGTTCCCGGACAAAGACTATCACATTCGTCAATCTTGTTCGATTTTTTGGGAATATGAAGGACAAAGAATTGAATCCCGAACAAGTTCAGCAAACTGTCGCTGCTTATTTGTTGTTCACCTTGGGCTCCATAATATTCCCTGACGCTAATGGTAACAGGGTGCATATGAACAACCTACGATACTTGGATCCCTTGGATAATGTTCATGAGTATTCATGGGGCACTGCTTTCTTGGCACATTTTTTGGCAGAAATGTGTAGAGCTTCTAAGGGGACCGCCTGTCAATTTTGTGGGAATTTTACTGTAATTCAGGTATAGTGAAGTAGTTGTTTTGTGATCATTGTTATTAATTTTGTTAGTTTCCAATTATTTATTTTCTTATACATTTTATTAGAACGATATTTCATTGGCATAGGTGTGGGCTTATGAACACTTCCCAACATTGTTCACGAACTATAAAGGATTGAAGTTAGTACGTGAATATCAACCGCATCAGCCTCTAGCTCAGAAATACTTTTGCAACAATACCCCGAAGCCCAATAATAGGAAACGGTTATTCACCATGAGATTGGCTTTGGACTCCGTGGCTGCCAAAAATGTTGTGTTTGACCCATATAGAGATGCCAGAGGAGTTCACTTTGCAAGGCGTGATAATGTTTCATTTTACAACGGACTGTTATTTCATCCAAAAAGATTTGTTATGCACAACCATCGCCGTGTAATGCACCAACTTGGGTACAAGCAGAAAAGTCTCACGGATACATCTTATCAGAAATTCTCTCACGACTTTCCTCAAATCCCATTCCTGGTAGTTTACGACCCAAATCCCATTCCTGCACATTGGAGGGAAATGGAAGAAAGAAGACTTGTGCTGGATAGGGTTGGTTGGTAATTGGCGGAAAACGGTTATGACATTGAACCAGACTTTCTCAAAGTCATTTGAAGTACTCCCATCCTTATGTTGTACGCCCGTCTACCATAGAAGTTCCTCCATAAGCAGAACCTCCCTCCACAACTCCGGCTGAACTTACTTTACCCGGACTACAAAAGATCCTTACGTTGTTGGTATGTAGTTCTTGTTCACTTCCTATTCTTTTAATCTATATCTATGAACTTATATAAGTGTACATACTAAGTACATATTTAAAAATATGATAACAACGTCAGCGGATAGGAAATTTGTCAAAGTTCTTTAAGAAAAAGAACAAGAAAGGAGATGTCTGACCCCGGAAGAAATGGAGACGGTCGAGAAAAAGATAGACAAAATTGAAGATCCAGAGGCAAGAGACTTGTGGGGCGAAAGGAAGAAGAGGGTACATAAGAAGCCAAGGACCGAGTGGTCGAAGATGTTTGTTACTGTTTCTTCTATGGTATTAGTTAGGTCTTGAACAATCTAGTGTTGCTTTATGTTTGTTTGTGCGTGTGTCTTGCTAAACTCTTTGCTTGTTTTGGTTTGTGTTTGATTTGCTTTCGGTTTGGAACATCTTAACTTTAGAACTACCTAGTGTTATTATTTGATTTGTTATGTTTTTAAATAATCTAGTGTTGTTATTTGATTTATTATGTTGATAAACCAGTGTCAAATTACCTCTTTTCCGGCACTCTGAATGCGCCAAGATCACATAAATTTATGAGTTTTTCTTAAGTACCGGCATGGCCGAAAATCATAACATCAACGCCGGCACCCTGAATTTTCAAAATCACAAAAATTACAGAGTTTCGGCATTGAAGTTTTTTTGGCTACCATGCCGGTAGTCTGCATCTTCCAGGTTGAAAATATTTTTGTCAGAGTACCGGCACGGTTTTTAGTTTAATAGCTACGCCGGCACATTTACTAATTTCTCTGGATATTTTTCTAAATTTCCGGCACTGTTTCAAAAGTTTAGTTCTATGCCGGCACCAATGTTCCAGCGTTGTAATAATGAAAAATAAACATGCCGGCATTGGCATCAAAATATGATTTAATGTTTACAATTCACACTTCCAAAAAAACCACATATATCCAAATTACTCATCATCGCTTCCACACGTATGAAATTGTATCTTTTCTTGGAGAGGTTTTATTGATAAGGCCAACGCATCCCAAAATTGGTGATTCTCCCCATACAATGCCATCCATTTCTTCCAAAGTTTGGGATCTATATCCTTGTTTTTATTCATACCACAAACCGGTGGAAATAGACAATTATCCTTGAGTTTTAGAATAATAAAGTGATTACCGTTCACGAATGCCAAAACAACTCTTCTCTTCTTAAGAGATCCTTCGCATTTTTGCCACTTTGGTTTAAATGTTGCTTATACGGTGGGAGTAAAATAATGAACAACACAATTAAATGTATCCGCCACTAGATGCCCACAAACCGGCATTCTCATCCAATATTGAGTAGGAAGGAACTTCATCTCCTGCTCGGGCCCTAACACTTGAGAATACATATTATCAAACACTTCTTCATAACCAAGCAATTGCTCATAAAAGCTCTTCTTTTTGATAAGTTGTCCGGCCATCCTCTTTCTAGCGTATCGGCATGGTGTCATCCCTTTACTAACCGTCGTCTCAAAGAATCATAATTTTTCGGTCACGGCATGATAGCCACAATTTCCATCTCCATCGACATCATCTGTATATACAATATACTCGTGAATAACCTCAGGAAGTTGGTCTATGTAAGACTCTATCTTGGTATGATAACTTCTAATGGTCCTACCTGTTTTGGGATCCTTATACATCTTCATATTACCCTTTTTTAACTTAATTATATCCAATCCATCCTCTACAATCTCTACACTTCCAATGTCTTCGATATGTGATGGGAGATTATACTTCCTTGGCCTGCCCCTTCCCTTTTTGTTTGGCACCGCCACCTCGTCATCTTGTTGTTCTTTGTCACTTGATGTGGGTACCTTTCGCAGCCTACCCCTTTTCTTTGGAACCTCCCCTACATCGACTACGGGTGTGGCTTCGGAATGTTTACCTTGTTGTTCTTTTTCGCTTAATGTTGGTACCTTTGGCGGCCTACCCCTTTTCTTTGGAACCTAAGATACATCGACTATGGGCGTGGCTTCGGAATGCTTACCTTGTTGTTCTTGTTCAATCGATGTGGGTACCTTCTTCGTCCTACCCCTTTTCTTTGTTACCTCCAATCCATCGACGGAAGTGGTGGATACGGAATCCTCCGTTTGTTATTGACTTGATAACGGTTCTTTTCTCGGCCTACCTCTTTTGTTTGCAACCGGCGCTTCCGTGAACCTTGCTTCTGAAATCTCACAAGCGGTTGGATCTCGTTTCTTACTTGCCTCGAGTTCACATTCACGTTGACTCATTTATTTTAATTCTTTCTTTTGTTTTCTCCTTGCCGTTTTGGTTTGTGGTCTTCCGGGAGGATCTCCCTTTGTTGGCTCTTCACTTTGTGCGATCCATGGGCGAGTAATTAGCCTTAGTTAGCTCAACAAGACTTTCCGGCTAGCCGAGTTGCCACGTGAGTAAGCTTCGAAGAATTCCTTTGCTTCGTTAGTATCCCATGGTGATTGTCCGGGAGCTTCCGTAGGGGGAGGGGTGAAAGATAGTTGCTTCCAAAACGGATCAATAACCTCAATAGGTATTACTTCTTCATACTTCACAAGCATATGACGACACGGAAGCCAAAATGAAGACATGTCGGGACAAATACACACATCACCCGGTGTTCCGCAGTTTATCTCCTTTTGCATTTCTCTCATCATATGTTTTATTGCTTAATGAGAGACGTTGAATTGTATATTCCTTTGAGAAACTTACCATATTGAAGAAATGGAGTCATCCTTTCCATTTAGCTTTTCTCAAAAGCTTGCTTGATCCCATCGATATCACTCTTAAAGTATTGCTCCATTGCCTCGGTGACCGTAACCACGTTTCCTTGGTTAGACTTGATTATACCTTTAAATCTCCCATGAGCGGACTCCGCTATACTAGTTGCTTCATTCCCGTAGTGTCTATACCGGTTTGTCCATGCACGCACAAATATTTCCTTGAGCTTATCCAACCATTGATTCCGACAATACAAGACGGCAGTGGGATAAACTTCGTTCCAATCGGCAATAAACTTGTCCAATCTCTTTTCGTACATATCCTCGGTAAGAGACCAATAAACTTTCTCCCAATCTCTTAGAAATTCCAACCACTTTTTATGATTTTCATCATGTTCTTTGTCCACTCGCTCTTCGATCTTGCCTCTTTCTTCTTCTTCTCCGGGTGATAGTTTGTTCGTGCGAACGTCTTCCTCTAGTTGAACAATCATTCTCTTCTTAATATCCGCCTTAGTCGGTTCAAACAAGGCATGAAAATATTGTATCACATTTTGATGTATATGATATGTACATAGGAAATTTTGTGTATCCGGGAAGACGTCGGATACTGCATTCATTAATGCATCATCTTGATCGGTTATGATAACCATCGGAAGATGATTTTCCTGGAAGAATAATTTCAATTGTCGTAATTCCCAAATATAATTGTAATCCCTCTCATTTTCCATTAAACACCAAGCCAATGTGAATGATACCTTGTCCGATGTTTGCCCCACGATGTTGAACAACGGCATATTGTATTTATTTGTCTTGTAAGTGCAATCCATCATAAGAACACCAAAACATGTATGAGCCAATTTTGCATTCAAAGGATGCGAAATGAATATTTGAAGGGGCTTGTTGTCCGGCCCTCTTTTAATGATACGCGTGTAGTTGTGATCCCAAACAATCTTCTCAAATTCTTGCATAACGTTCCTCCCTTCCCATTCCACCCTTCTAATAGTTGCTTATGCGCTATAAATTGTACTTAGAGAAGACACGTTCGTCCGATCCTTTTCCTTGAAGCCTCTGAGAATTTGTCTTGGTTTTAAACATACTTTGGTCAATCTCTTTACATCCTCCATTTCATGAGGTTTTGGCTTCGCAACTAGGGAGTGACCGACAAAATCTTCCGGATCCGGGTGGTTATGACGGCCGAACCACACCGTACAATCCCATTCCTTGACATTGTCTTTTAAATGGAATACAAGCTTAAATGGGCAATTATCCTTCCTCGTACGAGTCTTGTATACCCTATTGGTTTTCTTTGGATAAACATAACCCTTTCTCTTGTGGCTATTCTTCTCCTTGTATACCCCACTTCTGTCGCAAGCCATCTCAAAACGAGTCATTGAACCTTGGGTATTCCTCACCAACACACAATGTTCTTAAGAGCCGTCTCTTTAGCCCAAGCAATTGCTTCCATTGGAGATTTTATTCCCTACATAAGGACAACACAACAATGGGAAATTATAAAGTTCATTACAACCAATCCATTAGTAAAGTTCAAGATACTAGGTGAAAAATATACTTTGGTAACATACCGGAGGCATTTTATAGTATTCCGACGTATCCCGACCAAGCGGTCTTGCATTTGTTGGATCAATATATGTTACAACCTAAGGATCGAATGAAAAGAAAATAAATCAGTTCCAAACAAAATTAAAACACTATGCCGGACTATAGTTCCGGCATGGTCGAACTGAACCGAAACTTAAAACCAAATTTGAAACTTTTTCCGGCATACACATTTCATTTGAATTCAATGACGGAAATGTAGGTGCCGACATGTTCGTTTTCTATGGTTCCAAGCCGGTACATAGTTCCGTCGTAGCCCATAATTAAAATTTTATGCCGGTATTTAGCTTTGGAAAACTAATTGGTTCATGTATGATTTTTGTAAGTACCGGCATGGTAACGTTAGAATTAAACCATGCCGGTAAAGGTGCCGGCATTCATGTTATCTTTGGTTCCAGGCCGGTACATAGTTCCGGCGTAGTAGATAATTAATATATTATGCCGGTATTTAGCTTTGGAAGACACTTCTTCCTGTATGTTTTTTATGCAGTACCGGTATGGTAACCTTAGAATTAAACCATACCGGTAGCATATTCCGTAGAATATTCCATGGTAGGTAAAAAGTAACTTTTGTACCGGCATAGTTTTTTGGTTGAATACTATGCCGGATTGAATTTCAAAATGGGGGATATCGGGTTGCCGGCATTGCCGTAGTATGAATACTATGCCGGTATGGATGCTTCCGGCATTGTATTCATACCACGTCCATGCCGGCATCGAGCTTTTTCAGTTGAAAAAATGGTGGATTCAAAGGGAAAAAAAAAATCAACCTCTTAGCAGCTTTATCTGTGTATTGGGGATGCTTGTATGTTGTGCAAGTTTACTTTCTTGTTTAGGTTCTTCAAAAAACTCTTCATGCTCGTAAAAATCATCATTCAAGGGTGTTGGCTCAACAAAGAGTTGCAATTGTGAGTTGTTGTCATTAACTGAAGATTGAAGATATGCTCCTTGTTGTAGTTGAGCTAAAGATTCAACAGCAGCAATTCTCTCTTCACAATCATCCTCCATTTTCACCAAAAAAGTTCCCTCTCAAATATTTTTTCCCTCCTTATACTCTCACCTCACTCACCCAAATAAAAATAAAAATACACACTAATCATTTAACAAATACTTAACATTTTTTATAATTATAATTAAACACTAAACCTGATTAGTGAGGGGTAGATTAGGAATTAGGTAAAATACTTAAATAAGGGGTGACCCTGATTTAATATTTGGATCCAGGTTTTATCCTTTTCCTCTATCTCCAATTAGTTCAAGTATCCCCCAATTGCGCGTTCATAATAAAACTACACAACAACACAAAAGAGAAAAAAAGAAAAAAAACATAAGTTACATTAAACAACGTTTCTTCTTCTCCGTCTCCACCACCGATCACTACTCCATCTCCACGATCCACCACCGCCTTCAATAATCTTTCTTCAATTTTTACTTATAGTTTTTGGTTTTGTATCTACAAATGCCTCTTAAAACTGAGGAATGTCAAAAAAAAAAAAAAAAAAAAATATCCGAAAACGACATAATTAAAAACTAAACCTAATTGCATTTTTTTGAATGTGCAGCAAGATTTATGGTCCATGAGCCTTCTTAAGAAGGCCACTAATAATTAAATTTGCTTAGAGTTTGGAAGAGAGTCGGTATAGTTATTGAAATAGGAAGAGTTTAGAAGTTTAAGGGTTGTTTGATAGCCAGATTATCAATTGAGATAAACAATGATCCTGGCCAGTGATGAGTTGTTTATATATACAGGTCATTAATGAATTAGTATTTTGATAAGGAGTTGTATCGATTTATTAACATTCTCTCCCAGACCTCTTGTATGTTACCAAGAGTAACATGGCATCTGCAGTTTTAAATTTGACAAAGCATCTTGCGCATGTATCTTACAATGCTGCACAGAACGACTTGCGTGCTAAATTAGAGTTCACAATTGTTGTCGCACTAGTTCTTCATAAGAAAAAGAAAAAAGAGTTACTAATTGAACATCGGTGATTAATTAGGTTAGGTGTATTATAATCATATTGTAATTTAAAGGAATCTAATCATATTGTAATTAGAGGGTTAGGGTTTTTAACTTACGGTTTTTAGATTTTGTTAAATGAAAAGGAGGAAGAAGAAGAAGATAAATAAATATGGTAATATTCATAGTAAAAAACAATTTGATTTTTGTAGGTGTTACATAGGAAAAACCACAATTTAAAAGTAAATTGGTTTTGGAAATTGTGAAGAGGATGGGAAATAGGGAAAACCTATATAAATTGTATAAAACCCTAATTCGTATTTTAAAAGATATAAGATTTTGATTTATTATTAAAACAATGATACTTAAATAAATTTCTAAATATATACTTAATATACAATTTTTCTCTCAAGTATATATAGTTGTATTAATGATGTTCGAGGTTATTTATGTAATATCAGGGTGCATACCTACAAATGCAATATATTCAAGTAAGAGACGACCCACCTAGGCCTAGCTACTTAATGCATGTGCCAAATTAACAAAAAAATAAAATAAAAATTGATGTAAAAGAAATTTCATTAATTAAGAAGAATAATCTTACATAAAATATCTGGGAAAGGAAATCATGGAAAATTATACAACGACCTTACCGTTGGATATGTTTCAAGAATTTTTCTCGGTAAATATATATTATTTTCGAAATAAGTGATGTCATTTTTTCATGTTCTTTTTATTTATTATCGATGTACTTTCCCGATATACATTATGTGTTTAAAATGATTAATTGTTGTAGTTTTTTAATGTTTTTCTCCTATAAATAGCTTTATCTGAATGTTTTGCATAGTTTCTCTCCCCGAGGTAATAATAGTCTCTTGTCCATAAATAAGGATAATATGTTCAAAAAATCTAGGGCATCAATTTAGTACCAACATTTTAAAGAATGAGATGTAGGAAGAGATTGAAAATACGCCCAGTTTAAAGCAGTTAAGTACAGCTGAAAAATAATTGAGAAGTTTAACAAGAGAAATATGAAGCGAACTTGAAAGATTTCATGGTAATATTTTTTACTTTCTCTTGGAAAATATCATGGTAAATTTTTAATTAGTTTTTGGAAAGCATTATACATAATAATTCAGAATCATTAATTGAAAGATTTTTTGCAACAAACAAAGTTTTTGTTGTTATCTTTTACGCTAAAAATATTGACATGGTTGAAGAAAAAAAACACGCAAATTAGCGAACCTAGTTGAATGCATATACCATATTTTTTTCTTCTGAACAATTTATTTAAAAAATCCGAATAAAGAAGAGATTATAGCCATAATTGATTCTCATAATTAAGTTCAGAGGTTCGCAACCCCCACTTGCAAAAAAGTTTCCCTCTTTGTAGGTGATAGCCCGTTGTAGCTGGTAGTTATGTGTCTAAAGCACGACTTCTTGATTTGGCCACGCCAATGATGTAATGCATTGAGTTATATCCCTCCATTGTGCAAACCTTAAGGGTAAAACGATTTTTAAACATTACAATTCCGGTAAAAATCCTGATCTCGCATCGGACCTACAAGTCCACATCATCCTTATGCGCATGTACGAAAAGGCAAAAAACACACGAACTGAAGCGTCCATCTAAGCAATGTTTACATGATTCTTGCTATTGTTTCTCATTCATAGTCTTTGTTTGCAAGAGACATAAATTGGATGCCCAGAATGAATAACGTGTGAGATTTACGAAGCTAACACGCAGTGCATGTTTTATATATGCATCTAAATCATTCATTTGATTTATTATATGGCTTAGTAGTATATTTCGATTAACCAATAGAGAAGTATCCATTTCACACTTTTAGCCTTTACCAACAAATTTTGAGGATTGAGTTGTTGGAGGAAATTGAAAGGTAAGCGTAAGGCAAAGCCGTCGTCGTTCAAGCTAATTACAGGAATTGGTATGAAATGCAAGGTAAAAGTATGTTCCCAAATGGCACCCTTTCAAGTTTAAAATCCTAAATCTAAAGCTCATGGCAAAGTCTTGGCGATAAGTTCTTGGAGTTTGGTTCTTCATGAGGCTTTGGAATTTCCACCTCAAAAGACTAAGCGTAAAAATATTTATCGATCTCGCAAAAGACCATAATGATTTAATTATAGAAGATGTTGACGAACATGCTAATTGACAATAGGTAATGGTCACTCACTTGCTGCGGTCTGCAAGTTGCTCTTGGATTGTTAGGTTTCATAAGTTGTGTCTTCTTTTGTTGATTCTCTTTGTATTCTTAGAAACTTCTTTGATTTAATTTTTTTGTTTCTCTAAGCTTTTCGCTCTTTGTCGGTTGTATCCACCCGCACACGGCTTGTGTTCTATTTAATTTATTCTCTTCGAATGATAAAAAAGAAGAAAAAAAAAGAGTTGGAGGAAATTATTGAAGATACAAACGAGAATATGGACACTTGAGTGGATTGTGAAAATGCAAGGAATGCACCATTACATCCCCTTTTAAGCTAGACAATTTCATGGAATTATTTCCATTTTGATAATATTCGAGCAATATTTTGGAACTGGTATGTGACCGAACTGAATACCTTTCAATAATTGAAGAAACTAATAGAAGAATTGTATTTGCTTGATTAGGAGGGTTAAAGAAAATATGTAATTATATTGAATGTTGGTTTATTTTGTTAATCAAAATTGATTATAATTACTCAAAGACATTTCTATGAAGTATGGAGTCCTATGGACATTACTTCTGAAACAGGAAAAAACCAAGGACAGCGGAAACAAGTACAATGAAAAATAGAACATCTGAGTCCGAGTCGAAATGTGAGTTTGACACTTTGACTCAGTCCCCCTCATACCGTCGAGTCGTCGACCAACTTTGGCCATTGTGGACATTTATACCTTGGACCCTTTTTGGGTCAAGTTGTAGCTCAAAGGTTATGGGGTTATGACTTATGAGGCAAATTCTAGACCAGTTGCATCTAAGTACATTTTAGACCACCCAATGAATTTTGAATTATTTTATTAAGAAAAATGAATTTTGAATTATAAATGCGCGTTTATTTTGGGTCACGACTCACAAGTAACCGGCAAGATTTGTTGGGATTTACCTTTCTTTGTATATCATTTTCACTTCCACTTTATTACAATGTCTGATGTCTCCAACTAGTTTAGATGTGGGAAAATATCTCCAGTGTCCGGCAAATCATAAGGTTATCATCAATAATTGGATTGGACGAGTCTGTTTGGACCGTGGACCACAGTTTAAGGAGGCATTTCATAGAATTGAGGTGGCAAAGTCACAGATAGACTAAACATATCTGCAGAAAGTCCACAGGGACCTCTGAGAGTTCAGAATATCCTCTTTCATTTTTCACCCAACCCTGAACCCAACAAGAAAGAACAATCTAAAGAATAACAAAAAGCATATCAAACAAGACGGGAACACGAAATTCTTTTGACATACTTGATCGTAAAAGGAGCTCAAGTAGAGTAAAAGACTCTTAATACGGTCTTCTTACAACTTTTTCTGATACAAAAGGGGTGTTATGTAACTGAACACCAGAACTATACTCTTACCAATCCACGGCTCTACTGAGAATATGAAGGTTGATAAGTAGCTCCTGCTGCCCCATTGTAATCATATCCACCATACACAGGAGGCTGGGGTGTATATGGCGCTACACTGGACCGCGCTACGCCGACACCGGCCAAATCTTCTGGTTGGTATGCATAAGTTTGAGGTACGGCAGCAGGGCTTCTTGAATGTCCTCCACCATATGATCCTCCGTAAGATGGTGAAGGGTCATAAATAGGCTGATTAGGGTAACTGTAAAAACCAGCAGCAGGATGTGGAACAGGTGGTACTTGATTCCTGCGGTTGCAGGAGGGATAGCTATTTGAACCTCTTCCTGCTTTGGCGTGTCTGAAGTGCGGTGGACCGCTGCCACCTCCACCGCTACCCCTGGGACCTCCTCGAGATCGCTTGACTTGGGGTTTGTTTCCCACAGGGACGCTTTTTTTCCTGTCAACCCTGGCTTTCTCCAACTGAGAAACTCGCTTTCTTAGGCTGTCAAGAGTAAATTCAGCTCCAAGTTTGTTCTCCTCCACACATCTGATGATGGCTTTGAGGGAACTCAACTCTAATGCATTAGCAGCTTCCTGAAAGGGTAGTGCATTAGGAATTTAGGATCACAAAACCATGCTGGGAAATATTACAACATTTATTTGTGAATCCCTAGGCACTCATCTAAGACGGAGACATCAAGCCACACACTCGCCTTAAAAAATAATATTAACATACCGATTGAGCTGCACTATAGTTACCATTCTTCAACATTGTATTTGCATTTTTCCTTGAGTTCCTGAGACAAGCTCTGAGAGAAGGAACTGGAGGAAATCGTTCAGTCAGACCACATTCACATGCAAAATTTACAGCCTCAATCTCCTTGCCATTCTTTACCAGTTCATTGATTACATCTGCAACAAAATATTGGTTAGAGGTAAGGTTCTTAACTGAACTGATTTTGTAAAAGAAATGAGATTTTGTTGCATTGAACAAAGATAAATCGTTTATTTGTTGTTTATCTTATTTCTAAACAATGGCCAGGTATCAAACAAATAATCCCCACAGAACAATCATTGCAACAACCCCTTCTGACTATTTGTAGCAAAGCAAAAGAACATCCCAATAATGACCAAGGAATGGAAAAGAGCAGAGAATGGAGATTTTCCTACGCATCACAGATACGCAATTGTATAAAAATTTGTTTTCAACGTTTTGAGATTTGTCTTTTCTGTGGACAGAGTATCACCAAAAATCTGATCAACTGGTTCTTTAGATTCGCAAGTTAATATTAGTAATAAAGCAGATCATCAACACACAGACCATTTTGTAAGTACATCAACAGCAAACAATTCCACTTGATAGCAGAAAGCTCACATGACAGACAGATAGAGGAAGAACAAGTGCCTCCATATACTTAGACAAACCTTTAGAGAAGAGGTTAAGAAAACACAGACTTTGCACTATGCAGAGCTTTCTTGTAAAGCAGTAGCTAAATTGACATAATATCTAAAGCCAGCTCAGATTTCAGAGTCAAAAGACCAACACTGAGTTACGCTGTTCAAAATCTTGTAAAAGGGAGGAAAAATGGGGTTTGAGCTAAAATCAAATTGGATAACTAACTGTGAAATTGCAAGCTCAATTCCCACAGTGAAATAGGATGAGCTTTACCATCAAAGTCATGGTACAAATAACAGTTTTTCTAGAGGCTGGTTCCAACTGAACAAGCCGCAAAGATAACACACAAACGAACTATCCCCCAACAATACCATGGCAACAGCTGCTACAGCAAAGTGAGACATTCCCCAAGCTTGGGATTAATAGGAATTACAAAAAACACTAGTATGTGAATTGGCCGTTGTCCTATTGTAATGTTTCTACCATTTCACAACTCTCTGATCAGAACATAGTCTTACAAATAAGTTTCATAACAATTGCCTATAATTCAGTCATTTCACACCAGATTTCCTTATTTCCTCACTAAACTCTCTTAGAATATTTTTATCAATGAGTCTAACATTTGTAAGTATGCACATTTGCAAAACCACGCCTATCTATGAAACATAACAATTCAATCTACAAAATATCTTTCCAACGAACTTACCAACTGAACTTAAACAAGAAGATATCAACAGATACTCTCGAAGAAATTGCCAATAAAGCAAAAATAAGCAGGAACTCATACCTCCCATTTTCTCGCCGAACCTTAACGCTGCAGCAAGCTTAGGCATTTCTTTTCTCGAAGGATACGCCAAAATCAATTTTTTCAAAAACTCCTCCTCAAACTTGTCTTTCAATCCAAACCCAATCACCATTTGCAAAAACATTGCAGCTTCAGCTGGTCCCATATCATCTCCTCGTCCTCCTTCCAGATTATCCATTTTCCCCTTCCAAACTTGCGCCATAACACACGCTCTTTCCTTCACACTAGTTGCAATAACACTCAGACTACTGTTCCCATCCAAATCAGGAAACAACCCATGAATCAAACTTCCACAAGGCCACCTCTTATCAGAAGCCCCAGCTTTCCCTTTGGCATCCAAATAATCCTCAATACCATCCAATACAAACCGAAAAGGATCAACACATTCACGAATCGCAATACCAATCTTAACCCTCATTGTCAGTGAGTCATTTCTCTTACTCATCATATACTTCATCAAACCCTTACTATCCAACTTTCTACAATAAGATTTCAATGCTTCTTCTATTTCACTCCCATTACTACTAGAATCAATAATCCCTTCATATATCTCTTTGAATGCATTTTGTTTTTGTTCTTCGATAAGTGTAATGGCAATGGATTCACGCTCTGAGATTGAATTCTCTCTTTCTGATAGTTTTGCTAATGCTTTTTTTGTTTCCAAATCTAGGGTTTCTAGTTTTGTGTCTAGGGTTTGGGTTTTCTGTAAGAGGGCTTGTTCTAATGATGTGAAATGAGATGATAGGTTTTCCCATTGTTGTGTACAATTTGTTAAGAGAGATTTCTGAGTTTCGAATTCGTCGAATGCTTTCTGTATACGATCTCTATCTATTATGATTACTTCAGTCGCCATTGAAAAACCAAAAGATTTCTTCTCTTCTGAAAACCTAGAAAATATCTTCTTCAGATTTTTCTTAGGATTTTACTCTCCAGAATGACGAACTACTCCCATAAAACCTATGGAAACAAAAACCAGCACAAGTACCCTTTCGAGTCAAGACTCCCCAACCCTTCTTTTCTTGGTCGGAGGCAAGGTCGTGGCTTAACATCTGTCGGGGCCACGCTACGTATATAACAACAAAATAATTTTGTTTCATGAAAAGTGATATTTTCCTTTGCCTAAACCCAAATAAAAATGTAAAAGTATCACTTTCCCTGAAACAGAGGATGTCATCTTTTAGTTTGTGCAAAAGACCCGGCTAAAACAAAATTCTGTATAAATTCAGCAGAATACGACCCTCATCCGTCCTGATTCGTTAGTGCAAGAGCTATGGTATACAGTATTAAAACACGTTCGTTCCTTTCAAATGGAGTAGAAGAAGAAGGGACGCACCACAGAGTTCTGTAGACTAGAATATGGTCTTACAAAACAGCCTGGAGGTCTAGTGAGATGATCGCCTATGACAAAATCTGCAACTAAAATGCATCACTAATTGCTCCAAGTGATTTGAACTTTCTGTCAGATGGAGCTGGTGTTGGATGCATGCTACAATATCTCAGTTCACAAAATCTATAAACATAAAACATATACAAATTTGCAGAACTGTTAATAAGACAACTTTCATTCTCAGCTATATTAGATGCCTTCTAAATCCAATGAATTCTACGAGTGACTCTCTGGTCCAAACAACCTGCTTTTCAAAAGTTTTCTACGACTGCTCAAGAAGCACCTGAGATGAGTGACTGAAATCAGAACATCTGAGATACATGTAATCATCAATAAACTTTCACAGGGTTGAACCGTAAACAAGTGTAAGATTGAAGGTCCATCTCCAGTTTCAGCATTCACTATCTATAAACTAGCTACCAGAAACTATTTGGCACAGTCGCCTTGCTGAGTTTAAACAAGAAATTGATATTTTTAGAGGCTCTTGGAAACGTTAGCAGCATCTCGCTAAATTTTTTCATCCATTTCTCCACCAACGGGTCTTGCTTTGTAGAATGATAGGCAAGTACCACTTTCTCCAAGATCGTCGCATGTTTTAACAGAACCTCCAGAAACTTCAGTTCATAAATACATCCACGAAGACTAGAGCTGGCAAACGGGCGGGCCGGGGCTGGCTTGTGACCAACCCGCGGGTTACGGGTTAATACGGGCCAAAGCTTGCGGGTTGATATTCTTCACGGGTGGTCATTTCTCCAACCCGCGCCCGTAACGGGTAAAGCTTGCGGGCTCACGGGTTAGCCCGTAAATTATTAATATTGAAAATTAAAACTTAATTAACTTAATTTCCAAATTAACCAAAGGGGTTTAAACGGTCTTCACCGTCTTCTCTACAGAGACCCTGTTTCCCCATACATAGATCTAAGAATTAAAAGCATCTCTCAATTACATACATAGCAATTAGCTCCAAAACAAGAATCATCATATAATAGATGTCAAAAGATTCAATTTCAAATAACCCCTAATCAACCAATTAAACATGCAGGGAGAAGGCTCAAAAACATAATAATGAAACCATATAATTCAATCAAATAAGAAGAAACACATATATTATAAAAACCTTGTTGCCCCATCAATCAAAAATCAAAAGTAATAGATTCAAGACCAATCAACTAGATAAAACAACCATAGTTTAACAAACTCTAAATTCATCCTGATTTTACAATAATCATCTTCTTTTCTGTAAACCAATCTTCAAATAAGCATAATTATTTTCTTCTTCGTCTCAGGATCTTAAAACCCATCTTGAATTACTTAATTTTATCATCAATCCTCAACTCACAGAACCCCTAATTTAACTTCTCTAAATAACTTCCCCCTTTTGAGTCAGAATCAAATTTCTCGACTCAACAACACTACCAACCACCATACTTCGATCTTTACTTCTTCAATTTCATATTCAATCTTCAACGAATCAACACAGAGAAAACCCTAACTTCTTTCCTTTTCAATTCACGACTTATTCATCTTCTTTTTACTTAATTAACTTCAATAAAATCATTACTAGCACCAAATGAACCTTTCCCCACAACTCTCGGTCTCAATCTCTTATTATCATTTCTAGTTCCCACCAGCCGAAGAACGCAGGAGAAGAGAAGGAGCGGAAGAAGAAAAGAGAGAAGAAAAGAGAATGATATCTCTTCATTTAGTTTTAGGTTTATCCTTTTATACCTTAAACGTATGGGTAAGATTAACCCTAGAATAATCTGACGGTAGGGATTAAATATAACTTATTAATTAGGTATTGTAGACGGGTTTAACCCGCGGGTTTACGGGCCGGGCCGGGTTAACCCGTTCTCCAACAAGCCACCATTTCTCCAACCCGCACCCGGCTTATTTAGGACCCAGTCGGGACGGGTGCGGGTTTTTCACGGGCCGGGCGGGTCAATCCGCGGGTTTTTGGCTGGTTTGCTAGCTCTAACGAAGACCATCAATCTCCACAAACTTTAGGTGACATAGCATGCATTGCGAAGACAACCTTGCATCCCAGTAGTCTCCCATGTTTTCAGGATTAATCTTTACCTAGACGGTAACCATATTTTAAATTAGACCTAACCAATTTAAAAGTTAAAAAAAAAAAAAAAAAAAAAAAAAAGGCACACAATACAGGACCAGTTATACACTTGAAGTGCTTGATGAATACCTCATCAAAATATGGATACACTTCAGGATCGTAGTTATATTGCTTCAAATTAAGCATTACCAAACGTTAAAGAAAGGCACTTATATTGACTTAAAAATGAGTTACTTAAGAGTGACTTGAAAAAATAAAATAAAAGACGATGAATTTTAGTTAGAACCTTTGATATCTGCATGGAATCAGATTCTAAATTAGGGGAAATCTTTAGTACGTAGAAGATAGGACGCAGGCAGTCCCTCGAGAGGTGGGTCCGCAGCTCCAAACGTTGTAAATTATAGAATTCGAGCAGCTGACTGTCTAATATATCAACAGCTCCACCTAAAGCCTGGGAACATTCAAAAGAAAATGAGAGACATATTGTTCAGATTACATTTACACTGCCAGTAAAATAATTCACAACGTATGATTAGAAATATCAGAGCTTAGCGCCAAAATGAAAGAAACATCTTTCTAATTATACTTACAGTACCAAACATAAAAGCAATAATTTATCAACTATGTAATTGGCAGGTAAGTATGCTTTATATGCATCACTATGGCTAGCAGAAGTAGCAACGACACAGGGATAGGAATTCATATCAAGCAATCCTTGTCTAAGAAGCTCCAAGACGATGCCTATGCACGTTCAAATTTCAGAGGGTGGTTGCATTTCAGTAGCCCAACTTCCTTGCGTTGACGCAAGGTGGGTGCACTAGGTGCTTAACCTAGGGGCATCCTGAGGAAATTATGGTACAAAATTTGCCACATAAGAGGTAAAATGTTGTTTTTTTAAAGTTTTGTTGTTCCATGTTGCTTGATGTCTTGCTTTTTCTTTTCGTACTGTTACTGTAGATTGTCTGTTTGTATAAGACTATTAGCAATCTAGTAAGCTTGATTAACTCCTATTTTATGATAAAACTTAACTACAATATTAATGCATCACCTAACAACATAGAGAAGGAGTGAAAAAAATGGTTTTATAACGAGGATTACTGTTTACCTAAAGCCAAAAGGGCAAAGAAAGTTAGCAGTAATAGGATATGAAGAAGGTTTTGAAGTCATACCTTGATGAAAGAATGCCTTAATGTTAAGACTTTCACTTTATGAAGCCCTCTGAAAAATCTCATAAAACGCTGGCCATAACTACTTGACAATTGATGTTCCTCATTAACTTTTATTTCAACATCAGCAGTGACTAGAGATGAGACATTCTCCAGGGTGAAAGTTGTGGAGAAGTGACTGTTGAAAATAAAGGATGACAGACTTGGAGCATGCAGTGTAACCTCGCTATTCCATTCTTCTTCCAGACTATTGAATTTAAAATGCTTGAGTTGAGGCAATGAAATTTCAAGATTCATATCAAGAAAGCCACCTTCATCTGGTCCCCAATAAACAATTACCAACGACTCTAGATTAGGAAAACTTGAAAAGAACTTGCTTGTCAATTTCTCATCACTAAACAATATATATGAAAGTCTTAGATCCAGTGATTTGAGCCGAGGCAAACTCATAGTATGAGGTAGAATAATCTTGGAGAAATAGTCTTCATCACCCTCTTGAAAACCAAACAATTCCAGATCCAGCTTGGTCAACGATTCACATGTATAGAGACAAAGAGGAATCTCAAAATCCTCATCAGGTTTAGCCTCAATATGAAGTTCCTGGACATTATGGCTGACAGCAGCAGTAACCCATCTTTTTATACATCCATATAAGTCATTCCAGCCTGTATAACATAGAGAAGATTCTAGATGAAACCTTTGTATATCAGAGTTGTTGTCACGAAGACTGAGTACCTTGTCGACAAATGTTATAAAGCGGTTGGTCAACTTATCTCCTTCATCATCACAGTCTTCATCATCATCTGATTCACGATGGTGACAGAAGTTCAGCACGGGTATAGAAGTCCAAATATATCGCCATCTTTTAGAAAGAAGACAAGTCTGAACCGCAAATTTTGTATCAATGAAAGATTGAATGTGGTGAATTAGGGAATCTGGTAAGTTGCTGATTCTGTCTTCTTCAGAAGAAGAACAACCTGAGTTTTTCCCTTTCATTTCTTAATTAGTGAGCTAGCGATTCCACAGTTGCTGAAGATATAAACCTTACAGGGAGTCAACCTAATAAGAGGAATGAACGATTAATAAGCTAAGTCTCCAGGAGAATTGAAATTCAGGTAAACATTAACCTAGAAATGATGCAATTAACTAAAACTTACAGATTCCTTTAAAAACCTTAATGACTAAAACCCTAGTAATGTCAAGCATAATGGGTGATGATAAACCCCGCGAGTTAGGGTTTTAGCAAACATTTTCATGTGAAAGGGCAAGAAAGCCATTAAAAAATCTCAAGAGCTACTACTTGTAAAGATAGAGAATGATATACCTGGGATAACAATCCGAAATGAAATCGTTAATGGCGGGGTAGAGTATGCTTTACTAGTATGTTGCTGGGAAGGGAAAACCTCAAACCACTCTATTTTTCTGCGTACTACTGCAATGGTTTGGATTTTTAACGTTGTTTATTCTCTCGCTCGAGGTAATGGCGTCCTTAAGTGCATTTCAGCCTTGGCCCTTTTGAAGCTTATTACGAAAGAGACCCCTAATATAGGGGCTTCTCAATCCAATAGAGGGGATCTTGCATGATGATGCTAAATGACTAGGTTGATGGTTATCGGGTGTCATAAGGCATAACTAAATGTCTAAATTATTATTCCTCCATCAATCAAAACTAAACATCAAAAACTGAAACCTAATGCAATCACAGATCATTCCTGATTTAGCCAAATTTCTTCTCTTTCATTTCTCTCTTTTATTTCATCATTGATTAATAGCAACCGAGAAATCGATTATTAAAAACAACCCACCGAAGAAAACATCCAACAAGGACAGGGGATTGTAGAATTTCAAACCTCTCACGGTTTATGTTATGTTAATTAAGTAAGATTCGACAAACCTTATTCTTTTTGGGTTTCTTATACGTTTGAAGTAAGTTAGATTTACACAAATTAGATTGCAAAAATAGGTTGCAAGATAAGTTAGATTTACACAAATAGGTTGTAAAAGTGGGTTGCAAGATAAGTTAGATTTACACAAATTAGGTTGTAAAAGTGGGTTGCAAGATAATTATAGTTAGGAATTAAACAACGTTATCAACCGTAAAACATATTTCTTTCAATTTACGGCTAGGAAATGAAGAACCCCTAGCCGTAAATTGGTTGAAGATCTTTCACGGTGAGTTCAAAACTAAGTTATATGCCGTATTTATTTACGGTTGGTAATGTTTCTCGAATACCAAACTGTAATTATTCCTATAGAATTATATTTCCTCCTTTGTTACCAATTCTAACCTAACCATTCTGATAAATAGGGGATGGCCCAATTTCAGAACCGGTAAGATCCAGAGACTTGAGTTTAATCTTGCAAAAACATGGTGAATTCGATGGATGTACACTTGAAAATACTGGTTTTGATGCTACTGATAGTTATGAATCTAAGCTGATTTCCCACGAAGATTCTCACAAACAGGCTTGGATTCATCATAACATAGGAAAGACTATTATATCTTCAAGTGTTTTTGAGAATAATAAGAAGTTATTGTTGCTGACATTTGAAGAAAGTTTTGAAAATCATATTGCTAATGAAGTTATTCTAAAGAGATAGATAATAAGGGTTGAGAGTTTGAGACAAATACTAAGTAGTTTATTCTTATACAAAAGGGAATCAGATGTTGTTTGTAGCAGAAAGCATAAGAGGGACTATCGAGTCTATGTTTTGGTGTATTATCAAGTAGTTGTTTCGTTTCAGGCTTCACTAAATAAAGCCATGTGCTTTTGATAGCAGGTTAATGTAAATGTGTAAAGTAGTTTCATTTGCATCAGAAGCAATATTTACACTTTGTAGCCTCATAAAAAATTCTAAGACATTTTTTATCACTAAATCACTTTGTGTTTGTGAATCATGATTTAAGTCTTAAGTGTAAATATACAAGATTATGCTTGTACGTTCATATGTCATATTTGCCATGAACTATCATTCCACACGGTTCTAGTACCCTGAACCATAGTTTATATTCTTTTAAGTAATTCCAAGACAAACTTCTCACATGCTTACATGAACTCCTCACAAAAGTTTCATCTACATTGAGAATTTTTTTGCTTGAATCTCAATTTATTTATTTTTAATCTTGAATTCAAAGCTACTTATAGTCTTGAAAGTATATAAATAGAGAGACTCAAACAACTAGGAGTTCCAATCCCTAACACTTCTTTTGTCCTACTTGCTTGTTAGAGTCGCCCTCTATTAACCTAGTGTTAGAGCACTTCTCGGTTGAACCCTCCAAGCATTGGTATGTCAAGGTTGGTTGTCATATTTAGTATCGAAACTCATAAGTCGCTTGATTATATTACTAGAGTAAACTTCGTTAGGTTAGACTAGGAAGTCTATAAATATTGAGACATACAAGTATTACTCCGAAGACCTGAAGAACCCGAAGACGTGTCGACATTAACGAAGATATCATCCTTCCACTTGAGGTTAGTAATACATGACTTGACTTGTTTCCATTTCTATATTGTAACCCTTCATGCGAAGTTATATACATGAAACTCTAGTATTAGAGACTTGATCATCTTATTATGATTAAAGTGTCAAGGAAGAATATATGAATAGTTGTGAATGTTTTATATTGGTATATTATATTACGAAGTATAATGCTTATCTTTTGAATTTAAGGAAGTAGAGTTACGAACTTATTTCGTAGTTGAAAGAAATCAATAGGATTAAAGGTTCGGTTTTCATTAAAGATCTAATTAAGGTAAGACTGATCCTAACCTATATAGGGAATCAAGGTAGATTTGATCCTAACTTATGTTGGGAGTCAAGGTAGAACCTATCCCTACCTATATTGGGAGTCAATGTAGAACCGATCCTAACCTATGTTGGGAGTTAAGGTAGAACCGATCCTAACCTATGTTGGGAGTCAAGGTAGAACCGGTCCCAATAAGGAAAACAGATTTCCTGAGTCACGTACACTTTAGAGTTTGTGTGATTTTGAAAATGGGTTTTTAAAATAGGAAAGTTCAAGATGTCGACATAATGAGTAATTTGAACATGTGTTGAAATCTTATTTATTAATTATTCAAAGATATTTTATACTCCTAGTGAGATCCCAAACCGAAATGTTTGAGAAACTTTTAAGATTTTCAAATGTATATGTTTTTGTTTTACCAGCAAACAAAACATACCTCTGGAAAGATATATTAGTTAAGTGTTATCTAATACTGAGTTTTCCAAAAAGGATTTCGGTTATACAATTGGATATTGGTTGGAATTGGACAAAACCGAATGCATGTGCTTTATTGCATATCTTGAGAATTTTTTTGGTTATGGAAATTCCTTGATGTCCAAACTACCTTGGTCTATAAATAGTAAAGTCTGTTCTTCTTACAAACTCATCCTGAGGTAGGCACTTCATTTTGTAGTCTCTACTGTAGCCGACTAATAGTATTACTTGTAATACTATCTTGGAAGGGAGAGTAACCTAATTAGGCGAAATATCTTACGTCTGCTAGTTTAAAGACTTCTTTGGGATCAAGAAGCGTCTACTAGTACCGTTGGTGAGAACTAGAATCTACATTGGTATTTTATTTTTCGATTATTGATTTGATTGACTAACAGTTGTTAACTCTTGATTGCACCTAGTTTGATTATTATCGAGAGCCTTCTCTTCTAACATAAGGCCAGTAAGCTAGATTAAGAGATTAGCGGTATTTCATATCTGATTTTAGATATGACGTTGAATTATGATTGTCAATTGTTGACATACTCCGTTTGTGCATGATTGATCATAAGTTGGAATCAAGTTTGTTCTTTTGCAGGTACAAAAGACTATTGAAGATTTGAAGGCAAGAAGATTTTCTTATTGCTTCCGTATCTTTGTGATTTGATTCATGCACAAACTTGATCGGATAGGATCCGACTAGATCTGGTTTATCTTTGATGGACTCATTATACTAGTCATATTTAGATTGACAAGCTATCATTTGGTGGTACTCTTCAGTATCCGAATCTGGTAGTTCTGTTTGACTTGATCTGGATAACTTGTTAATTCATATCTTGGAAGATCTAGCCCGACAAAAGAGTTTAATTGATTTTAAACATAAGAGCCTTTATCAAATCTCAACTATAATATCTCTGATTAACTTCTTGATATACGAAGAGCGGTTACCAAACAGATTAGTCATTTACTGTTTGGAAGACGATCTAAAAGTTTGGGTGCTTAAAGTCTTCAGAGAGACTGAAATAACTTAAGATAGTGAACTCTATCTTAAGATTTTTGTGTGTTAGTCAGATTGGTTGTAGGCACAGGGATACTGAGGAAACTAGGTAACTAGGAGTGGTTTACTTGGTATCAACTATATGAAGTTGGTAGTGGTCTTTGTATAGCATCTTAATTTTGAGTGTATTCCCAGGATTTTTCTGCATTTGCGATTTCCTCGTTGTGTCTTTACTTTTACTTTCCGCAATTATAATTATAGTTTTAGCTATAATTAAAATTAAATACATTGTACGTTAAACCGAGCACTTGGGTTGATCCCTATAGTTAGGTTCACTTTTGAACTAGTAACTATATACTAAGTGTATACCTTGTGTTTCTATCTTCTTGACAGTCTCTGTGTATATTAGATCACGTAAGGTATCGTACTTATAGGTTGATATCTAAAAGATTATGGTGTACTTGGTACCCCCGTCATTTCAATTGGTATCAAAGCAGACAAACACGAAAAATATCTAACAATCTATGTTTGGTGCGATCCAACATATAAGACATGAATTCGTGTTCACCCGAATTGATTTCTGTTAACGTACCACCAAGATTTAATGGTACCAACTATCGGTGGTGGAAATCTGCTATGATATATTTTATTCGGTCACACGACTTTAATACTTGGTTATTAGTCGTTGATGGGTATGTTCGTACGAAAGTGGAAAGTTCGGAAACTAAGTTTAAACTGAGTTTGAATGATATAATTCATGTTGTAAGCCGAGATCATCAGCATCATGTGTATACATGTCAAACTTCATCGGAAATTTGGAATAATCTTTAGTCTGTATTCGAAGATAACAAATCAGAAAAGGAAGCTAAACTTCAAACCCTCACTTCTGATTGAGAAAACCTTCGTATGGATCACAACGATTCTTTTGAAGAGTTTCATAGTAAGCTCTCTGAGATTGTCAATGTTTTTTTCTCTTTTGGAAAGACTATTTCTGAAAAATATATAGTGTGCAAGATTTTCAGATCGTTACCAACCAGATATGAGTCTAAGAAACATGTTATCATCGAAGATAATGATCTTTCTTCCTTATCAAGAAGCTCACTTGTTGGTAAACTAAGGATCTTTGATCATGAGTTTATGTCTAATTTAAAATAAGACATATGCACGGCATTCAAAGCCATTTAAAGTCCATTGACTTTAAGTCCTGAAAACTCCAAAAATCAAGTAGATATAGATGATGAAGAATAAGTTGAATTAACTCATATTTATCTCTTGTTAATTAACAGATTAAAAAACTATTGAGACAACGAAAGAAAAGTCGTCCTGTATCAGCTCCTTCCACCAAGATGAAAAATACATGGGATGTTGATGATAATAATCCTCAATGCTATAAATGTCAAGGGTTTGGTCATATTTCTCCAGACTGTCCTACTAAGGATATTCGGTAGAAAAATAATACATACACTGCTACTCTTGAATATTCTCCTGACGAGAACGATCAAGACTGTAAGACAGAATATATTGCATCCATTGCAGAGATCTACAATCCTGATTCACGGGCAACATTAGATACACAATATGAGTTCATTCCTGAGGATACTTCACAAAAACTTCTTTGTCAAGATAAGAAGATTCAGTCCTAGAATACGTTATCAAAGGAATAAAATCCTTGCTAGATCAAATCAGCTTAAGCTATCTTAATGACAAGGAAGAGCTGAATATAAGACTTGTGAAAACCGAACTCTCTTTGGATTCTGGAAAAAAAATTGTGTCTAAACTTATTAGTAATGTTGACAGTTTTCATAATGAAATTTGGAAAAAGAAAAGTATAAAACTCTAAACTGAGGATTGCTCGTGACTACGCCTTTAGATCAATATAATTGGTCTCTAACAAACCTGAGAGGAAATCTAAGAAGAAGTTGTATAAATTTGTCAAACCAAAGGGTTGTAATCATAATATGTCTGCATCGTGTTTCCAACATAAACAGTAGGGACACCATAAGAAATGGTGTCTCAAGAAGTCGCAGAATTATAGACAAAATTCAGAAAAAGGCTTACATCGCTCATCTGGAAAGATAAGGTCAAAGTTTTCAATGTCCCAATCAAAGGTTACAAAAAATCTAGTGGGGTACACGGACAACTTTATTTAAGGATATCAAGATCTTGTCTCAAATCTCAGAAAAGAATTCAACAGTTCGGGGATAAAGAGTTCCCGGATTGAGGAAATCTGTGAGAAAGCTAAAAAATTTAAAAAGAAGATATTCAACAATCGAAAATGTTATTCTCATAATAACTTAACCTAGTTTATTATTGTGATGACATAGCCTTATCATTTAATTTCGGTAAGTGATAAAAATGTTTGTGTAAATATGCAACGAATTTTCAAAATTTCTCTTGAAAAATATTGTTGAATGACAATTTTTGTCAAATGTAATTTTTTTGCATTAATAAGAATATATTCTCTTTCGAGGAATTTGAGACAACTCTATTATTTAAATAGGTGAATGAAAGTAACATTTCATTTCACAGAGTGTTGATAAAATGTCCACCTCTAGTTTTAATTCTCATAAAGTTGAAAATATCTGGACTATACTGTTTCCTAATAAGAAACTCCGTCTAGAATCATCTGACGGTGAGTCAAATCCTGCTCCAGATCTAAGTGGTGATCTGTCATCTCTTAACGATAATCATCTCAAGAACCTCTCACTAAAGTTAGATTTAATTCTATGTGAGGTCAGGAAGATGGAAAAGGATTTGCGGAGGGAAGTAAAGGAAGTTAGTGACAACCTTATGAGTCTTGAATCAAGACTGGTATTCATTTAAGAAGATTGGAATCCTTTAGGATCTGTAGATCTGGCTCAAAAGGCAATTGAAAAACTCTAAAGTTTTTAGGCAATACTTTGTGTTTCTCGTAAAATAAACTAATCAATTGTTGATTCACTTCAATATTTGTGTAAAGTTCATTCAAACTATCAATAATAGGAATGATTAAGTTTTTATTTTTAAATCCTTTGTGTCATTCTTTTGATAATTACGATTGCATTGCTTAATCTGAATGATTATCTCTTTTTCTTTGCTTTCGGTTTATGAGATATTTTTTCGGTTTTCACAATCCCTAATATTTCCGATCTCATAATGTGGATATCTCTTATTATGTATGTGAGTCTTTGATATAAGCATGTTTAAGATCTAACCGTGTGGAATGCTTTATCAAATGATCATAAGTAGATATTGATAAAACTCATGTGTGAAATCACGATTATACTATTATCAATTTATGTTTCATAAGTTGTGTATTTGGTATACACGAGTTTCGAGTTTAGCTTTTACATTGGCACGTGATAGCTAAGACCTTGTCGACCTTTCTCTGGTAAAGGTTGTCTTGTTTGTTATTATTTTGTCTTGCAGATAATAACAACTCACAGGGGGAAAGTGGTTGTGGAAACCAAGGGAAGAATTATTATGAAAATCTTTCCTGATATAAAAACTTGATCGGTTTGGATCTTAGTTTGGCATATCGAATAGTGAGGTAACAATTTATTTGTGTATGTTAATCATTTTCCAGTTAAGAAAAGCTGATTTATAATTTCTTATTCTTGCTTTTGCTTAGCGAAAAGTACGGTACAATTGTTATGTTTCAATTGGTTCTGGTTAATAAAAACTGAGTCAATTTTGATTTTTGTTTTTTCTTAACGAAATAAGAGATTCAATTGCTTTAGTCCAATTGAATCTTGATAAGTAAAACTAAATTAATTCTGATTTTAGTTTAGACTTATCAAAACGAGGTACGATTATTTAAGTCTAATTGGTTCCTTGATAAGAAAACTAATTATCTAACCTAGTTTTGTCTTTTCTGAATGAGGTACAATAATTTATGAATAATTGGATCATGATAAGTAACCAAGTTAATTCTGATCTTAGTTTGACCTATCAAATCAAAGGGAAAATTGCTTCGGGAAATTGTTTCCTTGATAAGGTGCTAAAACGAATTACTTAGGTAGTTTAGGTTTTAGTATTTCTTATCTAAAATGGTATGTTAAACCTTCGTGCTTAACTCTTATAGGCTATATGAGTTCTTATGAACTTGTAAGATCCTTTCAGTTTGCTCTTGTATATTTTCATGTCTTTGTCATTTTTGTGACAAAAAGGGAGAGAAATATATAGAGTGTACGGGTGATTTACAGTCGCTGAGAAATGATATATATGTTGATATCTAACTAAAGAGTAAAGCATAGACTTAGGAGGAGAAACATATCATCTTAATGTGTAGTATTTCATACTACAAAGGAGGAATAACAAATAGTTCGGATTGAATATCTACATTGCTTTCCTTTAGGGGGACTAAAACTTTTGTTATCCAAATGCGTCAATAGAAGCATTTATTTTTTAATATGTGCAGGTTATTAAGTTGTTGAAATTTGGAATCAAACATATAAAGAATGAGTTAAGAGAATGTCACGTAATGTAATATATTTATCTTTTAATTCATGTATTCTCCATATGTAATAGAGTTTTGTCACTAAAATTGACAAGGGGGGGGGGGGGGGGATTGTTAGAGCACTGCTCGGTTGAACCCGCCAAGCATTGGTATGACAAGGTTGGTTATCATATTTTAGTACCAAAACTCATAATTCGCTTGATTAAATTACTAGAGTCAACTCCATTAGGTTAGACTAGGAAGTCTAGAAATGTTGAGACCAGAAGAATCCGAAGACGTATCGACATCAACAGAAACATCATCCTTCCACTTGAGGTTAGTAATACATGACTTGACTTGTTTTCATTTCTATATCGTAAGCTTTCAAGTCGTTTTTGATTGAAAACATAACATGTGAATTTATATACATGAAACTCTCGTATTAGAGACTTGATCATCTTATTATGATAAAAGTGTCAAGGAAGAATATATCAATAGTTTTGAATGCTTTATATTGGTATATAATATTATGAAGTATAATGCTTATCTTTTGAACTTCGTAATTGCGACATCAACATAATATTTGTAACTCGTTACTAGATTGTGTAGTGAATATAAGTTTGATTTCATGCCTAGAAAACTATGTTTGAATTTAAGGAATTAGACTTACGAACTTGTTTCGTAGTTGAAAGAAATCACTAGGAATAAAATTCTGGTTTTCATCGACGATCTAAGGTAGGACCGATCTTAACCTATATAGGGAATCAAGGTGGAATCGATCCTAACTTATGTTGGGAGTCAAGGTAGAACTGATGCCTACCTATATTCGAAGTCGAGGTAGAACCGATACTAACCTATGTTGGGAGTCAAGGTAGAACCGGTCCCAATATGCAAAACCAATTTCCTTAGTCATGTACACTTTAGGGTTTGTGTTATTTGGAAATTGAGTTTGCAAAATAGGAAAGTTCAAGATGGTGACATAATGAGTAACTTGAACATGTGTTGAAATTTTATTTATTAATCATTCAAAGATATTCCTTGTTACTCAAGGTGTGATCCTAAACTGAAATGTTTGAGAATCTTTTGAGATTTTCAAATGTATATGTTATGTTTTATCAGCAAATAAAACATATCTTTGGAAAGCTATTGATACATATTGATCTCTATACCTTAGTAGCTATTACTATAAAGGCGGAATTTAGAATAATAATAGACGAGAAACTTAGAAAACGGAACACAAGTAGTAATTCGAAGAAAATATCTTCTCTATATTATGAACAAGAAAACGATTACAATTCTCTCTTTGTTACGTTCACAATCTTCTATAAACAGTGGATTAACCTTAAACTGTTTGCTAAGCTTGCACAAGTATTGTTCCAAGCTTTCTCTAGGTTTTCTGTGTCTAGTATCTGTCCTTAGCTATTAGCCAAACCCTATATTTATAGCCTTCATCGTACTTAGCCGACCAAGGACTTCTATTAGGAATATATTTCCTAAACTAAGAGTATTGCCTAAAACAAAACTCTTCCCTAACTAGGAATTATGCCTAAACAAGGATTCCTGCCTAGAATAGGATTCTTCCCTCAACTTAGCTTGAGGTTAACTAAGTTCCCTAAAGGAGTACGGATACACCTGTATCAGCTATATTAGTTAAGTGCTAGCTAATACTCACTTATACAGTTAGATATTGGTTGGAATTAGATAAAACCGAATTTAGGTTTTTTATTGCATATCTTGAGAATATTTTCATTTATGGAAATTCCTTGGAGTCCACACTACCTTGGTCTATATATAGTGAAGTTTGTTCTTCTTCCAAACTTATCCTAAGGAAGGAACTTCTTTTCGTAGTCACTGCTGTAGCCGACTAATAGTATTACTTGTAATACTATCTTGGAGAGGAGAGTAACCTAATTAGGCGAAATATCTTACATCCGCTAGTTTAAAGACTTCTTTGGGATCAAGAGGCTTCTACTAGTACCGTTGGTGGGAAACTAGAACCTGCATTATTATTTTAGTTTTCAATTATTGATTTGATTGACTAATGACTGTTAACTCTTGATTGCACCTAGTTTGATTATTCTCGAGAGCCTTCTCTTCAGACATAATAAGGTCACTCAAACTAGATCAGGAGATTAACGGTAGTTCATATCTGTTTTTAGATATGACATTAACTTGTGATCATCCATTGTTAACAGAATCCGTTCTGTGCGTGATAGATCATAAGTTGGAATCAAGTATTTCATTGTGCAGGTACAGAAGACTATTGAAGATTTACAGACAAGAAGATTTTCTTAATGGTTTTGAATTTTTGTGATTTGCTTCGTGCACAAACTTGATCGGATGGGATCCAACTAGGTCTGGTTTATCTTTAATAGACTTGTTATTTCTAGTCGAATTTAGATCGACAATCTATCATTTGGTGGTACTCTTCAGTATCCGAATCTAGTTGTTCTGTTTGACTTGACCTTGTTAACTTGTTAATCCAGATCTTTGAAGATCTAACCCGAAAAAAGAGTTTAATTGATTTTAAACATGAGAGCTTCTGCCAAAACTCAACTATAACATCTATGATTAACTTCTTGATATAAGAAGAGTGGTTACTAAATAGATTAGTCATTTACTGTTTGGAAGACGATATAAAACGTTGAGTGCTTAAAGTCTAGATTATAAACAATAAAACGATTACAATTCTCTCTTTGTTACGCTCACAATCTTCTCTAAACGGTGGATTAACCTTAAACTGTTTGCTAAGCTTGCACAAGTATTGTTCCAAGATTTCTCTAGGTTTTCCGTGTCTAGTATCTGTCCTTAGCTATTAGCCAAAGCCCTCTATTTATAGCCTTCATCGTACTCAGCCGACCAAGGACTTCTATTAGGAATCTATTTCCTAAACTAAGAGTATTGCCTAAAACAAAACTCTTCCCTAACTAGGAATTCTTCCTAAACAAGGATTCCTTCATAGAATAGGATTCTTCTCTCAACTTAGCTTGAGGTTTACTAAGTTCCCTAAAGGAGTTCGGATACACCTGTATCATGGGTCCCCCTTTTAAGAACTTGAACTCTTGGAGTGTTAAAAATGAAGGTTAGGGAACTCGAGAGCCCCCTTTTTCCTTGTTAAACCACTTGGCCTAGCTAGGAGCTTGACTTTTACATCCAATTAGAAAAGCTTATTTCTCTCATTGTCGTGTTTTAGTCACTCTTCGCTCTTATACGCAGTCTTCCTTGAGTGGTTCCTCTCTATCAAACCATAAGTCTTCTACCCGTGGTAAGATCATAGTGTCGTCACCGTCATCATCTAGTAATGGTGGTTCAAACAACTTCAAGTATTCGGCATTTATAACCGAGTACATTCCTAGATAAGGTGACAGATCCATACGAAAGGCATTGTCACCAATCTGATCGAGAATATGAAATGGTCCATACCTCAATGGCTTCAACTTCTTACCTTCCCCCTTCAGTTGTTCCTTACCTAATTTTAACCATACCAAGTCACTAACACCGAAATTACATGGCACAAGATGCTTGTCATGCTTTGCTTTGTATTTGCCTTGTGATTTCTTTAATTGTGCTTCAATAGTTGCATGAATCTGAGATATATTCTCCAAGAACTTTTGTGCCTTTTGCCGTTCACTTCCTTCATTTCCCCCCATTGAGGTGTCACTAGAAAATACTAGATCGAAAGGACTAGGTGGTAAGTAACCATAACACGTCTCAAAAGGAGATTTTCCCGAAGAACTATGAACTGCTCTATTGAATGCAAATTGTAGATATGGTAAACTCTCATCCCAAGTTTTAGGGGGCTTGGAATTATATCCCCTTAACATGTGAACCATAGTCCTGTTGACCACTTCTGTTTGTTCGTCTGTTTGTGGATGAAAAGTTGTACTCTTCTTCAACCTAGTGGCCATCATCTTCCATAAACAATCCCAAAAATGACTAAGGAATCGACTATCCTTATCAGAAATAATCGAAGTAGGTAAACCAAAATGCTTCCACACATGCTCAAAGAAGAGCTTTGCTGCACCGGCTTCCGTAACCGTCTTTGTACATGGAATTAATGCAATCATCTTGCTGAATCGGTCGACCACAATGAACAAGTAATCATAACCAGACTTGGTCTTCGGTAATCCATCAAGAAAATCCATAGAAATACTCTCCCAAGGCTTTGATGGTACTGGTAATGGTAGATATAACCCTCGTTTTCTGTTGGAAGGTTTAGATGTGCTACACAACTTACACCCTTTAACTAACTTAGCCACATCATCTTGTATCTTTGGCCAAAAGACATAACGACGAAGGTTAAGAAGAGTTTTATTCATCCCAAAGTGTCAAGCAACTTGGGATGTGTGTGCCTCTCTTAACCATTGCAACCGATCTCCATCTTCTGGAATGCAAAGTAACTGACCCTTGTATAACAATCCATCTCGGAGTTCAAACTCGCCCTTCAAACCACTCTGTATCCCTTTTAGCACCTTCTTGAAGTCTTTGCTAGATGCGTATGACTCTGCATACTCTTGAGGAATAATCGGCTGAATTCTCATGGCCACCATTAATGCTCGGATTGGTGGACGAGATAACATATCTGCCAACTTGTTTGTTACTCCCTTCTTGTACTTAATGAGAATGTTGAAACTCATCAAGTAAGACATCCACTTCATGTGTCGGGTTTGTTATAGTTTCGTCTGTGCGTGTAGATACTCCAATGGTTTGTGATCTGAATGTACCACTACTTCTTTACCTAAGAGATACACTCGCCAATGCTTGATACATTGATATAAAGCATAAAATTCTTTGTCATAAGGTGCGTAGTTCTTGATAACACCTGAGAATAATTATGAATGGTATTCCACTGGTTTATAATCCTATAGCAACACTCATCCCATTGCATAGTTAGAAGCATCGGTCTCAACTTCAAAAGTACGCTGTAAGTTAGGCAATGCCAACACCGGTGCTTCTGAAATCTTTCTTTTTAGTAACTGAAAAGCGTCTTCATGGGTTTGATGCCATTAAAACTTTTCCTTAGCTCCCGTCAAACCATGTAATGGTCTTGCAATATTCGAAAAATGCTGGATAAACTTACACAAGTATGTGCAAGCCCCTAAGAAACTCCTGATTTCAGTTACAGTACTAGGTCTAGGCCACTTAGTGATCACTTCGACCTTCCTTGGATCAATCTTCCGTTGTCCACCACCAACAATGAATCCGAGGTACACCAACTCCTCTTTTCCAAACTCACACTTCTTTCCGTTCAACTTCAGCTGGCCTTCATGTAACACTTTAAACGCCTTCTCAACGTGAACGATATGTTCTTCCCAAGTTATGTTGTATATTAGGATATCATCCAAGTAAACAATCACAATTTTTTATATAAAAGGTCGTAACAAATCATTCATCAAACGCATAAATGTCGCTGGAGCGTTATACAAACCAAAAGGCATCACCAACTATTCGAACAAGCCTTGTTTGGTTTTGAAAGCAGTCTTCTATGTATCATCTTCTCGAACTCTCATCTGGTGATATCCAGATTTGAAATCTAACTTTGTAAAGACTCGAGCTTTTTCCAATTGATCCATCATGTCGTCTATCCTAGGTAGAGGGTAACGATTCTTGATAGTGATATTGTTTAATGCTCTATAATCAATACACATACGCCAGCCTCCATCTTTCTTTGGTACTAACAATACCGCTGATCCACAAGGTGAAGCACTTGGCATTATCATTCATAATTCTAGAAGTTCTTGGACTTGTTTCTTGATCTCATTAGATTCCTCTACTGTCATGCGATAAAGACCTACATTAGGAAGAGAAACTCTCTCCGGTCAACATGATCTCATGCTCCACACTCCTCTTTGGCGGTAATCCCGTGACATCTGAAAATAAATCCTTATACTTCAACTTCAACCTTTCTAGGTCGCCTTCTTGTTGTGCAGACAAGGCTGCCATACAAACTCTACTCGGCTTCTCCTCAAGAGAACGAATCACAAGGAGAATGAACTTTGTGCTAGCATTCACCAACCGCTTAGCCTGAGTGGTTGTAATCAAGCTTGCTCCCTCTAGAGGAGAATCTATATCCCGAATCATAAAACTTTCTCCATCTTTGGTAAAGGTGTACTTTTGTTCCCTCCTGTGTAGAGTTGCATCTATATCCCATAGATAAGGACTACCTAGTACTATATGGCAGACATCCAAAGGAACTACGTCGCATGTAACTTCGTCAATATATGACTCATCGAGAACAAATTTGAACGTGCACTGCTGTGAAACTTGTAAGCCCCCTTCTTTTTTAAGCCATCCTAAAGGGTATGGTTTTGGATGTTTGATAGTATTCAATCCTAACTTCTGCACCAAAGAATGTGAAAGTAAATTCTTCTGACTTCCCAGGTCAATAACAACATCAACTAGTGATGTTTTGACTTGCATCTTCATTGTGAAGAGTCGATCCCTAAGACCATCTTTTGAAGGTCTTCCTTTTGCCCCTGTCATAAGAGAGAGATTTGAATATGGTTTCGTTAATCCATGGACTTCTTTTGGAGTTTGAGCGACTAGTGCTGCCTTCTTGGCTTCTTTCCTCTGCAACCATTTAGGCTTTAGATGAGGGTTCTTAACCCAACACTTGTCGATAACGTGACCTGTTTGCTTGCAATGGTTGCAAATCAAACCTTCCTTGTCACTAGACTTCCCTTCTTCTTTGCTCCTTTCACCTCCTTTCACAGTGGTACCTCCATATTTCACCTTAGTATTTCCCTTTGAATCACATTTCTTAAGCCTGCCTTCAATGGCATTAGCTTTTATACTTGCTTCGGAGATAATATCCACCGAGAACATCTTCAACTCCTTCCGTATATACTCATGGAACCCGGAAATATATTTCATATAGATAACATAATCTCCCAAGTCTAAATCCAAAATCATAGCTTGATTCTGAATTTCGGAAGTATATTCTTGCACGGTTTGGTTGTAAGTCTGCTTCAAGTTGTACCACATGAACCATCTCTCTTCAAGGTAGCCAACTGGATAAAACTGTTTCCTTACAACTGCCTTGAATCTTTTCCACGACAATATATCTAGGTTTTTTCTTTGATAAGATTTCCACCAGGTTAGAGCATGCTTTTGTAGCTTCAATGCCACGAAAGAATGTGAAAGTAAATTCTTCTGACTTCTCGGGTCAATAACAGCATCAACTAGTGATGTTTTGACTTGCATCTTCACTATGAAAAGTCGCTTCCTAAGATCATCTTTTGAAGGTCTTCCTTTTGCCCCTGTCATAAGAGAGAGCTTTGAATTGGGTTCCGTTAGTCCATGCACTTCTTTTGGAGTTTGAGCGACTAGTGCTTCCTTCTTGGCTTCTTTCCTCTGCAACCCTTTAGGCTTTAGATGAGGGTTCTTAACCCAACACTTATCGATAACGTGACCTATTTGCTTGCAATGGTTGCAAATCAAACCTTCCTTGTCACTAGACATCCCTTCTTCTTTGCTCCTTTCACCTCCTTTCATAGTGGTACCTCTAGATTTCACCTTAGTATTTCCCTTTGAATCACATTTCTTAAGCCTGCCTTGAATGGCATTAGCTTTTATACTTGCTTCGGAGATAGTATCCACCGAAAACATCTTCAACTCCTTCCGTATATACTCATGGAACCCGGAAATATATTTCATATAGATAACATAATCTCCCAAGTCTAAATCCAAAATCATAGCTTGATTATGAAATTCGGAAGTATATTCTTGCACGGTTTGGTTGTAAGTCTGCTTCAAGTTGTACCACTTGAACCATCTCTCTTCAAGGTAGCCAACCGGATAAAACTGTTTCCTTACAACTGCCTTAAATCTTTTCCACGACAATACTCCCTTATCTAGGTTTTGTCTTTGATAAGCTTTCCACCAGGTTAGAGCATGTTTTTGTAGCTTCAATGCCGCGAAAGCAATCTTTTCCTTTGAACCATATTCAAAGAAAGAAAAATACTTCTCTAGACGTTCAATCCAATCATCCAATTTTTCTACATCGACAATCCCATCGTAAAGTGGAATATCAACACGAAAATCAATTTTCAGATTCTTACCATGAGGTTTAGTTGATGTAGGACTTTTAAGAAACTTACTTTTCTTCTTTTCTGCATCCTCATCTTCTTCCTCTTCTTCTCCTTCTTCTTCCGAATCGTCTTCTTCTGAATCATCTTTTTCCGAAGCTTCAGGTGAAAGTGTAATCTTTTTATTCGTCTTCAGCTTGGGTGTATGAGAACGAATACATTCACTCAGTTCCTTAAGGGTAACTTGAATTGACTTCATGTCTGTTTGCAGCGTAGCCCCCTTTTCTTCCATAGTTTGTGGTTCGCTTTCCTTATGTTCGTCATCTGACTTCGTCATCCTTGATCCCCTTATTTTCTTAACGTCTTCTAGCTTCTCGGGTACCTCGCCAAGCTTTATGCAGAGAGATCTAGTGAAAACCATAAACTATAGGGATTTACCCTAAACACTAACCTCGCTCGTGATGCCAACTTGATACGTATTGATCTCTATACCTTGGTAGCTATTACTATAAAGGCGGAATTCAGAATAATAATAGACGAGAAACTTAGAAAACGGAACACAAGTAGTAATTCGAAGAAAATATCTTCTCTATATTATGAACAAGAAAACGATTACAATTCTCTCTTTGTTACGTTCACAATCTTCTCTAAACAGTGGATTAACCTTAAACTGTTTGCTAAGCTTGCACAAGTATTGTTCCAAGCTTTCTCTAGGTTTTCTGTGTCTAGTATCTGTCATTAGCTATTAGCCAAACCCTTTATTTATAGCCTTCATCATACTCATCCGACCAAGGACTTCTATTAGGAATATATTTCCTAAACTAAGAGTATTTCCTAAAATAAAACTCTTCCCTAACTAGGAATTCTGCCTAAACAAGGATTCCTGCCTAGAATAGGATTCTTCCCTCAACTTAGCTTGAGGTTAACTAAGTTCCCTAAAGGAGTACGGATACACCTGTATCATCTATATTAGTTAAGTGCTAGATAATACTCACTTATACAGTTAGATATTGGTTGGAATTAGATAAAACCGAATTTAGGTGCTTTATTGCATATCTTGAGAATATTTTCATTTATGAAAATTTCTTGGAGTCCACACTACCTTGGTCTATATATAGTGAAGTTTGTTCTTCTTCCAAACTTATCCTAAGGAAGGAACTTCTTTTCGTAGTCACTGCTGTAGCTGACTAATAGTGTTACTTGTAATACTATCTTGGAGAGGAGAGTAACCTAATTAGGCGAAATATCTTATATCCGCTAGTTTAAAGACTTCTTTAGGATCAAGAGGCGTCTACTAGTACCGTTTGTGGGAAGCTAGAACCTGCATTATTATTTTAGTTTTCAATTATTGATTTGATTGACTAATGACTGTTAACTCTTGATTGCACCTAGTTTGATTATTCTCGAGAGCCTTCTCTTCAGACATAATAAGGTCACTCAAACTAGACCAGGAGATTAACGGTAGTTCAGATCTGCTTTTAGATATGACATTGACTTGTGATCATCCATTGTAAACAGAATCCGTTCTGTGCGTGATAGATCATAAGTTGGAATCAAGTATTTCATTGTGCAGGTACATAAGACTATTGAAGATTTACAGACAAGAAGATTTTCTTAATGGTTTTGAATTTTTGTGATTTTCTTCGTGCACAAACTTGATCGGCTTGGATCCAACTAGGTCTGGTTTATCTTTGATAGACTTGTTATTTCTAGTCGAATTTAGATCAACAATCTATTATTTGGTGGTACTCTTCAGTATCCAAATCTAGTTGTTCTGTTTGACTTGACTTGGTTAACTTGTTAATCCAAATCTTTGAAGATCTAACCCGACAAAGGAGTTTAATTGATTTTAAACATGAGAGCTTCTTCCAAAGTTTTACTATAACATCTATGATTAACTTCTTGATATAAGAAGAGTGGTTACTAAATAGATTAGTCGTTTACTGTTTGGAAGACGATATAAAACGTTGAGTGCTTAAAGTCTTCAGAGAGACTGAAGCAACTTAAGATAATGGAATCAATCTTAAGATTCGCGTGCATTGGCTACATTGGTTGTAGGCGCATGAAACTGAGGTAACTAGGTAATTAACCATGGGTAGTTTACTTGGTTTCTACTATACGAAGTTGGCAGTGGTCTTTGTATAGCGGCCTAATTCTGAGAGTATTTAAAACTGGACTAGGTCCCATAATTTTTCTGCAATTTGCGGTTTCCTCGTTAACAAAATCTTGTTGTGTCTTTATTTTTACTTTATGTAATTATAATTATTGTTTTAGTTATAATTAAAAGTAAATACACCATATTTTAATCCTGAACACTTGGGTTGATCCCTATAGTTAGGTTCGGTTTCGAACTAGTACTACATACCAAGTGTAAACCTTGTGGTTGTTATCTTCTTGACAATCTCCATCTATAATAGATCACCTAAGGTATCAGACTTATAATTTGACATCGAAAAGATTTTGTGTCTGTGACAGACTAGAAAATTTCGCCTAGCGCACGCATGCCATAAATCCCCGATGCACCACTCTGATGTTACAATCTGGGACTTAAAACGAGGAAAATACGCGTTCATCTTCCCTTGCAAGCATGCTCGTGGAACATGATGCAGCTAACTTAGCTTTCACACCTTTCTAACTTACCCTTGTTATGCAAAGGGTTTAAACCATATAGGAGAATGCCGATGCATTAATACATGCATCACTGGCCTTTGATCCTTATGCATAGAGCATGCCTTGAACTTGCGCATAGGCCATTCAACCTATTTCTAGATTCCTTATTTAACTTAGTGTAGTTACCTAAAATCGGTGAGAGGCTAAAGTGGGATTCTAGGGTTTCTGAAAGTGAGTTACGGGAGGTTGAGCACAAACAGTCTTCGCCTAAACCACGCACAGTGGCTGTTCAAAGGATGCTTCAGTCACAGGAGAGGTTAGGGCTGGTCTTAAGGAGGGAAGCAGATGAAGAGAGAGATCAGAGAATTCTAGAGTTTGAAGAAGAATTGCTTTGAGAGGTTATGATAAAATTGATCGTAGATTAGAGAAATAGAGGACCTATTTATAACTGAATTCTCTAATCTCAGGTCGGTGAAGATAAGGATTGCTTTCCGTGCCGTGCGGAGCAATTCTCCCGTTTCTTCAGGAATAGATAGAGATAAGCTGGGTTGAGTTTATCTCATTATTCCACCGCCTTTACTCTCTTCTGCGGTGAGAAATAAGCCGAGTATTTCTCACACGTGCCATAGAACGCCAGACCCAAACCCAAATTGTTATCCCCCCATTTGTGTGAAGCCGAGTCAGCCTTTGTGATGACGTGTTAAGAGAGAGAGATATTCTCTTTAGCCGAGTTGGCCGAGATAGAGAGATATTCTCCGATTTGTAAGAATGACTAGGATGAGTCACGTGAAGAGGCATGTGATGCCTCAAAATTCGTGTGGATAGGAGACTCGATTCCTACATGAGGCTCGCGCCTACCATGGAATATTCAGCCTTATCTGAGATTTCCCGAGAGATTTGAATCTCTCTGAAATCTTGAAGAGAGATTTGAATCCCTCCGAGATTTGGAAGAGAGATTTGAATCTCTCCAAGATTTTGCAGAGAGATTTGAATCTTTCTGAAATTTTGCAGAGAGACTTGAATCTCTCCGAGATTTCGCAGAGAGATTTGATTCTCTACGAGATTTTGCAGACGGATCAAAATCTCTACGAAGATTTTCTTAACGTATCTAAATCTCTCTGTGATTAGCTGGGACTCGTCCCGAAGAAAGATAAAAGGCTTTGTACACCCGATTAATGCCTCTGCGAGACTTTGACTCACTTGTCTTTGACCAGCGTATCTTGCAGAGATGTTCTAGGAATCAACCGTGTGTCCATATGATGGGCCAACAAGACCAGTGTATCCTGAAAGGATGTTCTAGGAGTCTGTCGAAAGGGCCCGGAGGCAGAATAACCAGCGTATCTTGCGGGGATGTCCTAGGAGTTATTCAGAAACCTCGGTAAGTCGAGTCATAGCCTAGAGAAGACATGACCAATGTATCTCGCGATGATGTACTAGGAATCAGTCCTTGATGTCAAATAGGGTGAGTCGTGCTTACAGGAGACATGCATATCTCCGCTATGGGTCATAAGTCCGTCGGGGACATTTTTACGCATCTACAGAGCCTACATGACCAGCAGTATATCGTAGAGGATGTATACTAGGAATCATGGCATCACAATCAGCTCCGTCTCGCGAAGACATGCTGGAATTGTGTCTGTTCTGGTTCATAAGTCTACTGGGGACGTTTTACGCTCTACAGAACCTACATGACCAGCAGTATCTCGTCGAGGATGTGTGCTAGGAATCACATCATCACGACCAGCAATGTCTTGCAGGGACGTATATTAGAAATCGTGGCTATTGGTGCCTTGAGGACCAAGGGCTTAATCTCTCCTGTGAGAGTTTAGTTTTGTCTGTGGTCTCGAAACGACATTTTTGCCCCTTATCCAAATTTCACCATCTACACTTAGGCATTGCTGAAAGCATGCACTCATCTTGGTTATTTCAAGGGTGCATCAATCAAGCTCATGTCGTACTTTCCTTAGGCTTATGCAAGCTCCGCTAACTTGCATATTGATGTAGCTTACTTTCCAGACCCTTCCCAATGCACTATTGGTACATGCCTACATCGAACGTCTTGATATGAAGTATGAGGATCAATGGAATGTAACTTGCCTCATAAGGTTTGGCCACAATCATCTCTTTCATCGCAATACCGAGACATATGATATGAGGGGCCAATATGCCACAATCATCTCGCAATTAGATGATATGAGTGACAATGTGCTGGACCGGCAAGGCTAAAACTCATTGAGGATTCCTACATACCCTTCCCTACTTTAAACGGATCAAGCATAGACCATAGTTCATCATCGAAGGGACAGCAACTTAAGCCAACTCGTGTTGTAAGACCATGGCGAAGCAATATGGCATGGTCCGTATAGGCTATTCCGTCAAAATGCACAAAGATTGCGCATAATTTGGTCCACGAAATTGCAGAATGATGCATTCACATCGTATGCCCCATTGACAAGGTTTCGCAGCTATAAATGAGGCCTAAGCATCATTTATGCTCTTCCGGCTAAGCTATGAAGCTTACTTGGTGCATAGTCCGCATATATACCTTCAACCAAGTAGCCCTTCCTATATATGTCTTGAAGACATTTTTACAACTTAAACCGGGGGAGTGTGGTGGGGGGACTTTTACATTCACCAAGTCACATTTTTGAGGTGTTAGCTTCACTATTCATGGCCGTTGTCATGTACTTCTGAAAAACCGGCAATGATTGTTGTGTTTCTGTTCTGGCCCACAGGCCAATTTTAATATTGCGCAATATTAACTCGGCCAGCTCGCTCTGGCATATTGCACAACTATTGTGTGATATTGGCCGTTTAAACATGAAAATATTTACCCCTTAGAAGGCCCTAGAGAAAGGATAAACCCATTAGATAATATGGGACTTGGGGACTGGGGCCCAAGCCTAATAAAATATATCCACGGAGTATGGAGGATAGAGAAGGAATAACTAAGAAGTGAAAGATCACATTAGGAGGAATGGAAACAATGGTAAATAAGATGGTTTCTATGACATGTGGTACAATGTCATAAGAAGAAGGATTTTGGGAAAAGCCTATATAAGGAAGGACATAGTACAATGGAAATCAAGCTCTCTCTCATACTATTCTAGGAAAAGGTGTAGTCATTGTTGTGACTAGGACGTGCTGGACCTATCTCATCTTTACCTGTCAACATTGGCTCTAGGCCAATAGCTTGCATAATGCGCTAAGGTTGCGCTATAACGATCAAGGCCATCTACCCAACAGGCCTGATACATCATTTTATGCGAGATTGGCCTTTTTCAAATATAACTAGCAACATGACATTGGCCAATATGCCAAACATGCGCCACTTTTGCGTGATATTGCCCTTAGGCCAATATACCTCTTACCACGCAACAAAAGCTTTGGATGAAGCTTCATCTTAAGACATGGTGCGTATTTGAGCATGCGCCATGATAAAAACACGGGGTGTTACAGTGTCATACTTGGTACCATAGTCATTTCACCTAGGTTTCCTATGAGAAACATAATTAGGTTTACGACTTAAAGACTTCACTTAGGGATTCTTGAAGCCAGGTCTAATTATATTTACCTTGATAGTTCGTGTATCATGATCTTGTTCTTATTGATTGTCGAGGATTTCTTCAATCTCCAATCAACAACAAGATAGATAGAATCCACAAAGTTCTCTTCCTCTCAGAATTTATTGAAAATGCGGGGGTCTAACAACCACACCCAACAATTCTTTTGGCAATCTGAGAGGACTTACTCCAATATACTTTCTAGAGAATCAACTAGACAGTCAGACTCAATCTAGAGAAAATTATATACAAGAGTTTATATCTCTAACTCTTAATTCAATCTGCAATCAGCAAATAGAAATTTGCGAGCCCGATTGAATATAAGAGAAGTAACTTGAACGGTACCAAAGACCAATGTTAAAGGATCAATAAATTTCAATCAACAACCGAAGGTTGGATTTCCTAATTGATCGATATAACGCACAACCTGTGATATTTCAATTATATAACAAAATATAATGCGGAAAAGAAATAACACAAAGACCAGAATTTTGTTAACGAGGAAAACCGCAAATGCAGAAAAACCCTGGGACCTAGTCCAGCTTTGAACACCACACTGTATTAAGCTGCTACACACACTAGCCTACTACCAATGAACTTTGGACTGGACTGTAATTGAACCCAAATCAATCTCACACTGATTCAAGGTATAGTTGCGTTCCTTACGTCTTTGAACCCAGCAGGATGCTACGCACTTGATTCCCTGAGCTGATCTCACCCACAACCAAGAGTTGCTACGACCCAAAGTCGAAGACTTGATAAACAAATCTGTCTCACACAGAAAAGTCTATTGGACTAGATAAATCTGTCTCCCACAGAAATACCTATGAGTTTTGTTCCGTCTTTTGATAAATCAAGGTGAACAGGATCCAATTGATAAACCGGTCTTATATTCCCAAAGAACAGCCTAGTATTATCAATCACCTCACAATAATCTTAATTAATTAACGAAACAAGATATTGTGGAATCACAAACGATGATACAAAGGTTTTTGTGATTACTTTTCTATCTTGCCTATCGGAGATATAAATCTCAAGCTAATCTTACGATTGCACTCAATCACGATAGAAACAGCAAGATCATATCACGCAACTACATAGAAAATAGTTGGGTCTGGCTTCACAATCCCAATGAAGTCTTTAAGTCGTTAACTTACAGGGTCTCGTGAGAAAACTAAGGTTAGAGGAGAATCGACTCTAGCTATGCAACTAGTAACACACAGATGTGTGGGGATTAGGTTTCCCAGTTGCTAGAGTTCTCCTTTATATAATTTTCAAATTAGGGTTTGCAATCTAAGTTACCTTGGTAACAAAGCATTCAATATTCACCGTTATATAAAAAACCTGATTCAACCAAGCTAATATCTTTCAACCGTTAGATCGAACTTAGCTTGTTACACACAAATGAAATGTACCCTCATTTAGGTTTATGTAACCGTACCTAAACGTGTACACTATGTTGGTTCAACAATAGTTAACCGGAGTTAGCCATATGAACACTCTCATATCAACCTTGTTCATCTTAACCATAACTAGTTCAAATGACTCAAATGAAACTAGTTAAAGAGTTGTTCAATTGCTATATTCTCATAGAAGTATACAAGAACACAATTGAAGCAAAATCGGTTTGATTCACTCGAATCAATTCATGAACATTATAGTTTGCAAAGATTGCATTCCTTATTATATAAATGTTTAAGTTCATGTACACAACCGATTTTAGAACTTTAACCTTCAAGTATGCAAACGGGTACGCATACTTGAAATACCCGGACCAAGATTGGGTTTCGCTAGTATGCAAACGGGTACGCGTACTTCCAATCCCAGCAGAAATATTCGGACATGAACCTTACGTAAGTACGCGAATGGGTGCGCATACTTAGGTTCCCGGATTTCTCAAGCCAACAGGTACGCGTATGGGTGCGCATACTATGGTTCCTGGACATGGATTACATATGTGCAAGAGTACACAACATGTCATATCCAATAATGGTTAAGTGTTCTAAACTCTTATTTCAATCATTAAACTTTCTTAGAGGATGACAATAGCCGTTTTCACACACTATTAGCATCAAAGCAATTTTCAAGTTATTGAAATAATCATAACGAAACATTCCAAGTCTACACCAAATGATTGTATCACACAAACAATGTAAGATGATCAAGTCAAAACATGATCATCTTTTGACTTGCATCAAGGATATAAGATGAACTTGGTCGAAGCGAAAGCTTGCCAACACATATTATGAGAAATATGTAAGCGAGTTAAACTCATCTCGAAATCTCAAATGTGTATAATAGAAAACTATATTGTAACACGACTTATGTCTCAATATAGGAGATAGAGTAGAAATAGACTTTCTAAGTGATAGATGAGTTTCAGTCTCCACATACCTTTTGTTGATGAAGTTCCACAAGCTCTCCTTAGTAGTTCTTCGTCTTCAAATGATGAACTTCGTGAAGTCTAAAGCTCAACTACATAATCTATGTCCTAGTCCGAGACATCTATAAGTAGACTAGAAATCAAGACTTATAGTTTTGATCACTAACATTGACAAACATGCTTGAGATAGCAACGCATGCGAGTTCGACCGAGCAATGCTCTAACATTTATGATTCCTCAAGATAGATATATAAATATTTGTTGTTGTTGATCGGTTTAAGGTTGTTATTGAGAGGTGTGTCGTAATTTAAGCTTCTCAGCTAACTGAGTGTAAGTGTTCCGGATTCGTGTGGTTTGCCAGATTTATTTATTGCAAACGGATTTCCAAGCCTTGATCTAAACGATCTAAAGGAAAATCAAACATGCTTATTTGTTAGAGGCGGATTGATATCAAAAGTCTTTACTTAAATTGAATAAACTTTTAGGTTGTAAAGGACTTTAGCTAAAGGAATCAATTGCGTATAGCATCAATGAAAGAAAAGCATCCCTTAGTGGTGTTGATCCACAACTTGACGCGGGTGCTAGACTCGGTGTAGATGGATACTAAGGGCAATTCCTATGGCTACTCGGCATGCAAACCACAAACGCTGGTGTGTGAAGCAAAAACGCCAACGGATAATTTTTCAAAATTTAAAAACGTTCATTTTTTTACCTCTATAAATTACCACCATCTTCAAACAATTCACTCACACAAAAATTCACTTCTCTTGAATTTTCTCTTCTTAATCTATTTCAATTTTTAGTTTTACTGTTGGTGAAATGGCTGAAAAGGCGATCACACTTTTTTGCGATGCAAAAGTTGAGGCTGTTGCTTCTAAGATATGTGGAAGTTTTAAAAAGATTGAAAATTGTAAGAGGGAAGTGAAAGTTTTTGAAGTTTCTCCAAGAATATGTTCCAATAAAAGGCAGAGAAGAGCTCTGGTTTTGAAAGTTAACAACAAAAAATTTAAAAACAAAGGCGAAACTGTTAAAGAGCGCGTTGAATGGAAGATACGTCAAATGAAGATAAACAGAATGCCAAAGCTTGTACTTGATTTTTATTGAAGTTGTTTAGTACTTTTTATTATTCTCTAAGTTTATATCTTGTAAAAAATTGGCAGCAATATCAATGAATGAAAATATTTAGATTTTAAAATAGATTTCCACTTCAGATTAAGCGATATCTATTACATTTTAAACTTGCATATAACATCAGACTACATTTTAATAAACAACAACAATAATATCAAACTACATCAAATCCAACAACATTCTCTCTATAGAGTTCATATATAGCATTCAAAATGCTTAAACTCTCTTTCGGTTTCTTCAGTAAACTTGGCATGAGCGATGGTTTTCAGTAAAACAGATAAACAAGAAGTTAAGATATTATGATGTAATTGATCAATGGGGATAAAGGTAAGATACTCACTAGGTATTCGTTGGATAATCCAGAATTGGTACGGTGAACCATCCACAAAACTTCTGTATAGTGTTTGACATCATTAGTGATGAATGGAATTATTAGTTCTAGGCTCTTACTTTTTCTTATGGTTTCGTTCCGCGACGCTACAAAATGGTCCAATACTCTTTCCTAGAAATAGTCATTGTTCATTGGTCTCATCATACGATGTAACCAACTTCGAACAAGAGTAACATCTTCTTCCATTGTAAAAACCGGGAGAGGCATTCGAGTGCAGTATAGATTTGCTTGAGATGGACCATGTTTAAGAATTTTGAAACAAGCTTCGTAAAGAAAAGGTTTACCATGAGCTTCCTCCCAATTATCAAGAGCTGTTTGGATCACTTCATCTTCAGTTACAGCGATGAACTTTTCTCGATTAATTTTCCTTACTAGAGCAAGAAATGACTGGACTGCAAGCCTAATAGATTGAAAACGAGCATATAATCGACGAGCATCTCGGTTTCATGGGTTCCCCGTCAGTGAGACAAACTTTGTAAGAACGTTCTCCCAAAAAGAACCGTCTTGATAACCCATACCAACGATTACCCTATGAAAAAAATATGTTTTGCATATAGTTATATCCTCTTCTTCAGTAAACTTGGGACCAAGAATTCTAGCAGACGTTTCTGCAGAGTGAGAGAGATTAAGAGTTTTAGAAAGAAAGAGAAGAACAAGAAGATGGGAATTTGGAGATGGGAAGAATGGAATTTATAGGGTGAGAAAGAAAATCGGGTCGTTGGCGTTTGTAGTAAAACCGTGCGGCTTTACTACAACTGTCCGTTTGAATTACCAACGTCTATTTTTTTTTGTTATAAATACAGCACTAGGTTTGATTCTCAACCAAAACAACAGATTTCTTTCTTAATCCAACAACATCCACCATGTTTTCTAAAGGAAAAGCAAAACAAATATTATGTGTCGAACCAAAATAGGTTTGTCCATTTTGTTTCGTGGATAACCGCAGTCTTATGCAATGCCCTTGGATGTATTCAAAGTGTGCGCGGGAAGGTTGTTCACGTATCAGAATGGTGATTCAATCATAACCGGAAAATCTCGGGTATTTTCAATGTCAAGATCCCAACTGTCCAGAGGAACCACATATGCTAAATGATGCTATGAAGATTAAAGAAGAAGAAGAAAAGTTTGCAATACTCTGCAAACACTTCAAACTTAAAGCCAAAATGAAGAAGAAGTTATTACATTGCAAGCATTGTGGAGATAGAGATCACAAACACAAACATTGACCACGGAGAATCAGTGGATGCTCAAATCTCGGTTGCAGGACTTTTATGCATTTGTGCACTTCTACTGAAGAAGACACATATGGAAGGCATTTCTGGAAATGTCCTAGGTGTTTGGTGGAGTGGGCTGATTAAAGTTGAAGGACAAATTGATTCACTATGGTATTATGTTATTTAGTTTGTTGTTTCTTTTGTGTTATTATGATTATCTAAACCAAACATGTGGATGTCTTCACATTTGCACCATCAATATCATAACTAATTTAAATTTTTCTTGGATTAAACATTGCACCATCAATATCATAAATAAAAACATACTGCATTAGATTAAACAACCACATCATACATGAGAATAAAAGAAATACATTAGATTAAACAACTACTACATATGCGTCAATTCTCGTTGGGTGGTGGAATTCTTAGGACGATGTAGGGATCATAATTTTTGAGCACCCTAAGAATGTTGAAACAAGCTTGGAAGTCGAGAGCACGTCCGTCGTGATATACTGCCCACATCGCTAGTGTTTTGGGTTCCACTTTATGTACAGCTTCACCGTCGAGTTTATTTTTTTTGATTGTGCACTAGTATAACTACGAATTCCGATACATGAAGACTAATTAAACTGAAACGATACGACAATTTGCGAGAATCACGCCCATAAATGTTCCCCGTTTCAGCGGCGAACATTCTATAAACTTTCTCCCGGAAACATAACATCGATTAGGATACATTCCTATCGACGGCATTTTATGTGTGAAAAATAAAGGCTCTACAAATAGCCAAATCCTCTTGTTGAGTGAATCCAACACCACGAACTCTGGGAGGCATTTTTATAGATGATTTGAGAGTGAAGATATTTAGAATGTGTGAATTTGGAGTTGAAATGAGGAGTATTTATAGAACTCAAAATTCTAGCCGTTGGGTCATAAGAGTTTTCATCCGTCCAGATTTACCCGTTGGCGGTTTTGGATTACACGTTGGAGGATTTACCAGAGACGCTGGCGACTGAAGAAAAAACTGGCGGTTTTGGATCACACGCCAGCGTGTTTGGTTCAACCACTCGTTTTTCCATCAAGCGCACGTATGTTTTTCCGTCTCACTCAACAAACCAACAATTTTGTTGGTTCGCCCATCCGTTTTTCAGGTTTGTTGAGTCCATAGTAGGAGCAAAATGAACAAACTACAAGTTTGTTGAGTTCATAGGAACTTCTCTAACCTAAAGAGAACGAATGCAACTAAATTTCTTATAGGGTTAATTCGATCTCAACTACATTCCAGTCCGAAGACTGATAGTAAGCTAATGTTAAAAGACGTAAGGAGCACAGCTGCTGCTGAATTTCTTAGAGGGTTATTTCGGTCTCAACTACATTTCAGTCTGAAATATGATAATAGGCTAGTGTTTGTAGTGGATTAATATAGTTTAGTTTTCAAAGTTGGACGAGGTCCCAGGGTTTTTAAGCGGTGCAGTTTTTTTTCGTTAACAAAACTTCTAGTGTTTTGTGTTTTTCGTTTTCCACATTATATTATTTTATCTTTATAATGGGAATAACACAGTAGTACGTATTCAATATAGGTAGTTTAAGTCCTTATTAATTACGATCGATTACGAGAATTGTTCTTGTATAATTCATATTTTGAAAGACAGATAACAAGTTTCATACTTGGCAAAATTCGGATCCTCTTGATTTGGATATGAATAGATTGATCTTGGATATTGATTTGTGAGATCGTCCAAGAACTCTTCTACACGTTCAGGTTCAGGGACTTTGTACTCTAGACATATTGATTGTGGAAGAGATAAAAGAAAACTCAATATCATAATTGTTCAAGGATCTTTAATAAGATATACTTGCATTTGTATTAGATTTTTTCCATACAGATTGTCGAACGATAAAATTGGTAGTGTACTTGATACCTTTCCTTTTCACTTATGGGTATTCGTTCAAAACTCTCATTATATCTAAAAGCAATATTTGATCATCTTATTTATCGTTCAATAAGACGACTTTGTACATAATGCAATTGCATAATTACACCCATTAACCATGAAAGCGCTAAAAGTATATTTAAAAATATGGATAATTCAACTTCGTTATTTGATACTTACTTATTATTCATCACTTTTTTTTTTGTTATCAAAGGCTTGATCTGTAAGTTTGAGTCCAACATGTTCTCCTAAAAGGAACATCAGTAAGAGTATATTTATTTAAAATTATCATTGTCTTAAAAGCATAAAAGTACATGCATATGTGTATAAAAAGGTAAACATATAAAACTTTGTTTCATAGATTCAATCATCACCATATAATAATAAAGATGTCAATTCACAAAATCTTAACCAAATAAATTACTCAAAAATAATTATTAACGAATGTTAGATGATAAAGTCGCAACTGTCAGAAGACTACACAGCCAACCAAGTGGTAATAGTTTGAAAACAAATATAAAATGAAAATCAACGACTAGTATGACCGAATTTCCAAATCCAAAATCTTGCTGGCACAAAAGAGTATATTCCAAAGATACGACAAATTCATGCTCTTAACTTTAAAGCAATCCACAACTTCAGCCTTTGATGATAAAATTGTTCCTTTTATGATTTATGTCGAGCATTTTAATCATGTTGCATTTTTTCCAACGTAATTTTCGACATGCCATTAAAATATCCTTTAGTTCATTTTCCTTCTTATCCTTTTCAAGTTTATGGATTTTCTTTCAATTTTCTAGTATTCTCTCTTTGAAGATCTCTTATCTAAGTTTTTTTCTTAGTCATTATATAAGCTAACAATTTGACAAATTACATTTAACATTATTTTTTTAAGAATGAAAATTACTTATTTTATCTAAAAAGTAATAAAAACACTTCGTTTATTGTTTTTAAAATACTAACTGAATACTGAGACAACCAACAAAAAACATTCTTTAAAAAAAATAAAAAAAATTGAAGAACAACTTTTTGTTACTGTCCGTGACTCTTTATCTCACTCTTTCACCATCTACAGACTTGAGTAAAAACAGATATTTGATATTTCAGCTGGGCATGAAATTTATCAAGAAGATGAGGATCATTTGGTCTGGGTTAATGATAATGATTTAAATTCGAACGAGTTCACCTAAGTTTATATTTGCTGCTTTTAGTTCAGTTAAATTCGGTTTGATTTTTGTTATGAAGATAAGGGTTTAGAGTTGATTATGGTAATGAAAGATTCGATGGGTACGCTTCTTCTTGAACGAGGTAAGTGATTCTGGATTCCCTAAGTCCTCTAAATGAATTCACAGTTAAATTTTGAAATTGGAGTTTTGTAAATTAATGAGGCTAAATTGTCTACACTACATTTCCTGATAAAGAAATCTAGGTTATATATATACAATCAAGAAGGTGTTTGAAGATATCTCACAATTACCTAATATCGATCGCTGGAACTATCTATACCACACACCTCTAAATTAATAAAAATCGAGAGGATGGAAGAGTTCTCATTGGCCGATGTAGAGAATGGTTTGGAAAAGAACTATATTCTTTGCCGGTTCAAGGAGTTTTCGATTCCAAAGACATCTTTATTAATTTGTTATTAAAGATATAGCTGCCAGAAGAATGACTGATCATGAAGTACTTAAGATGTTTGATTTACACAAGGATACTTCCAAATTTCTCCAAGGAGAAAAAAAAGTTGGTGCACATTCGCTTCCACTAAAAGATTGTCTTTTAGTGCCTTATCCAATACCGACATAAGACTCCCGGAGATGGGTTATTTCTTAATGAGAAAATTTTATAAGGTTTAGGAAAATGTTGTCAGGATAGTTTTAGACGACTCACAAGGAATGGTCTTCTTTGGTCAAGCAAATATACCACCAACATATATCAGAAATCGTGTGTGCATTTTGTATTTTGCATAAAATTTGTAAAGGAAAGCAAGATAGTGCAAACGAGTTTTTAGAGTTTATAGGTAATGATCTCCCTAGTTGTGATAAACAAATTCCAATTTAAATATAATTATGATAAATGTGATTTATGTGGTATCATATTTAATATAAAAAATATTGATGTTGTTAAATAGTTTGTAATAATTTTATTTCGATGATAACATCTGTTAGAGCATCGCTCGGTGAACTTCACAAGTTTTGGTATATCAAACTTGTCATCAATTTTAGTTTATCAACACAATGTCTTGATTTATAGTCTACAAATGTCAGTTTCCAACTAAAAATTGAGCATCGTAGTTGAGTATCAAAATTCACCAACAGACTTTGAAAACTAAAGACGACGTCAACGAAAACTTCATCAACAAAGGTATGTGAAGATTGACTATCCTATGATATTATCTACCATTCTATCTACTGAGACATGTCGTATGTGTTGGAGCATTACCCGGTCGAACTCGCAACTTTTACTATCTCAAGCTTGTTGTTAACGTTAGATGCACAAAACTATATATCTCGATTTCTAGTCTACTAAAGCCAAGTCTCGGACTAGGTTTAGAGGTTCGTAGTTTAGTATCATATATCACTGAATAACCCTCGAAGATTGAAGATCAAACGAAGACATTTGGAGAACTTCATCAACAAGAGGTATGTGATGACTGTGCTATTCTATTTACTCACATTCATTACCATTCTATCTATATGAGACTATGTCGTATGACTTCTAGTAGATTTAATATTATGAAGAAGAAATTTTGAGTCAAGCTTGTCTTGTTAAACATCTCGAAATATGATTCAAGCAATGAATGTTCATAGGTCCTTAACAATCTTAGTTTGAAGCAATTTATTATTCAAGAACTATTTTTTGTGTCACATTGATCAATTGAAAATTTCCCAAGCAATGATATTTCATATCTATGAAATTTGTGAATTGTTTCAAAACATCAAAATATAGCTTCAAGAACTTACTGAAATCTGGACTCAGGGTAGGTACACGTACCTAGTACGCATACCATATATATATGAGGTTACGGAATATAGCTAGGTATGCGTACTAGGTTCTTGAATCATGAATGGGTGCAGTACACGTACTGTAAATGGTCTGAGTTCGTGAATTTCCAAACGATATGCATACCTAGTACACGCGCTGTCGTCCTGAAATCATGAAATGGTCATCGGTACGCGTACCGTTTCGCATACCTACCCAGAACAAACCATGCAGATGCTTACAGACTAATTTTCCAAATATGTTTAGTATTGCTACGACTCCCGTAAACACTCTAAGACATCATTGATCACCAAAACACTTTGTGTTGTGAATCATGATTCAACTCTTAGTTGTTTATATGAATACAATATTGCTTGTAAGTTCGAAAGGAATATTTGCCAAGAATTGTCATTAAACACGGTTCTGGTACCCGAACCATAGTGTATATTTTTCAATGTGATTTCAATACAAACTTCTTACATACTTACAAGAACTCCTAACAAGAGTTTCATCTAAATAGAGAAAGTATTTGCTTGGATCTCAAGTTATCTTAGCTTGAATTCTAATCAACCCTCAGTCTTGAGAGTCTTTAAGTAGAGAGACTCAAACAACTGGGGAATTCAATCCCTAACACTTCTATGTCCTAGTTGTTTGCCAGAGTTGTCCTTTATTGACCTAGGTTTCCTATGAGAAACATAATTAGGTCTACAACTTATCTTCACTTAGGGATTCGTGAAGCTAGGTCCAACTATATTTACCTTGATAGTTCGTGTATCCTAATTTTTTCATTTTGTTACCGAGATTTTAGTAATCTCTTTCTGGAATAGATAGAAATCACAAAAAAAAAAAAAAAAATCGTCTCAGACTTTGTGATTCCTCGAGATAGATATCTTAAAACTCTTCTTAATTGATCAGTTAGTTTTTCTTGAGAGGTGGTTAATAATCCAGGCCTATGATCTAAGTGAGTGAAAGTGTTCCGGATTTGTGAGGCTTGTTAGCTTTGTCTATAGCAAAAAGATTTCCAAGCGTTGATCTATTCAATTTAAAGGAAAATCAAATAGGCTTATCTGTTAGAGGAAAATTGGTATCAAAAGCCTTCATTTAATTAGCCTAACACAACTCTTAGGTTGTAAATATCGTCAGCTAAGGGAATCAGTTGCGTAGAGCCTTACGAGGTTCAAGAGACGTAAGGAACACAACTGCATCTAACTTTCTCGGAGGGTGAATTCGGTCTCAACTACATTTCAGTCCGAAGTCTGATAGTAGGCTAGTGTCTGTAGCGGCTTAATATAGTTCAGTGTTCAAATATAGATGAGGTCCCGGGGTTTTTATGCAGTTGCAGTTTTCCTCGTTAAAAAAATTCTTGTACGTGTGTATTTTTACCGTTCCACATCTTTTGATTGTTAAAAGTACTACACAGTTTCATACTCCCATCAAAACAAAAAAGTTGGTAATGTACTTGGTACCCTTTCCTATTCAATATGACTTTAGTATAATGATGGACATTGCAACAAGAATGCAAGCTATAAGGAGAGTCATGTTAGTTCTTAAAGTTCACAAATTATCTTACCAGTTCACGAACTTGAACTTATAAATATAAAGACTTGCTTAAATAATTTTAATTAACTAGCTTACAAAAACTGATTTGCGCAGTTTGCGAACTAGTCGATTTTGTGATAGTGTTAGTACTATTTTAATTCAATAGTACACGAACTGATTCATACAATTTATGAACTTATTCATTTTGAATATTTCATGTGCACCTTTTTGTTTTCAATAAGTACACAAATTGTTTTGAAAGTTTGCAAACTTGCCAAATTTAAAAGGATCTTGAGTGACGAGACAACTTTGAGTTCACAAATTGTTATGACAGTTGACGAACTGATTTGGTCTTGTGATAACTTAATCTTTTTGGTTCCAGAACTACTTGTCTGTGGCTCTCTAGCAAACCGCTTGGTGCATTATGTATGCCTATGGTTGCACACATCTTTTTTGAGATTTAAGGCAAACTTATCATATGCTTATAAAAACAATCTATATGCAGAAGTTTAGCTTACTTCATTACAAAGAAATTCCTAAACTTGGAGCTAGTTCACGAACCTAGCTTTGTTTGTAAGTTACCAAGCCTTATTCATCAATATAAATAGAGGACTCTCTGCACACTAGAATCTCAATCCTGGGACTTCTATATGCTAGCTGTGGCAAGATTCATCCGTTAAAACCTAAGTTTCCTCTGGTGAAACTGTATTAGGTTACAACTTTGAAAGACTTCACTAATGGATTCTTGAAGCCCAATCCGACTATCTTTTACCTGATAGTTCTTGTTATCCGGGTCTTGTACAGATTGATTGTTATAGTTTCTGAACTGTATTAGGAACAAGATAGATAAAAATCACAAAATACTCTTTGTCTCAGACTTTGTGATTTCACAAGATAGACATCTGAATCATTTCTGGTGTATTCGTTTAGATTGTTCTTGTGAGATAGGAATCTCTATATTTTTTGAAGAGAATATAAGTTTATCATAATCTTGAGTTTTCTTGATATCTTCTTTCTCTGAAAATCCCTCATAAACATATAAATTTCCATATATTGATTGAATGTCTTTCTAAAGGAAATCAAATAAGATTTCTGTTAAAGGCATAAAAGTCCAAAAATCTTCACTTAGTTAAAACAACTCTTAGGCCTGTAAAGGTCGTGTCAGCTAGGATAATCGTGTTGTACATGGTCTCGTGAGATCCAAGAGAAAAAAAAGAGCACCATTGAAGATGAATTTACTCGTACAGTCGATCTGGTCTCAGTTACATTCCAGTCTAAAGTCTGATAATAGGCTAGTGTCTATAGCGGCTTAATACAGTTTTGTGTTTATATTTGGACGATGTCCCGGGGTTTTTCTGCACGTTCAGTTTTCCTCGTTAACAAAACTTCTTGTGTCTTGTGTTTTTCCTTTTCCGTATTATATTATTCTATTTTTATAATAGGAATAACACAAGTAATACGTATTCAATCTAGGTAGTTTAAGTACTTATTAATTGAGATCATAGAATTTATATCTTTAAAGATAGATAACAAGTTTCATACATGGGAAAATTCAGGATAATGTTGATCTGGATACGGCTAGATTGATCTTGGATATTGATTTGTGATATCGTCCAACAACTCTTCTACACAATCAAGTTCACCGAATTTGTTATCGAGACATATTGATTGTTGAAGAGATAAGAGAAAACTCTATATACATAATTGTTCAAGAATTTTTAATTAGATCTACTTGCAATGTATTAGGTTTTGTCCATATAGGCCTCCGAACGAAAAATTTGGTGGTGTACTTGGTACCCTCTGCTTTTCAGATATGATTTACGACTAGCCCGACAACTCATTAATTTTCTAGCCATAAAAAGTTTTTCCCAACCGTAAACGAAAAAGTTGGTGGTGTATTTAATACCCTATTAGGGTGAATACTTCAGTTCTTAATTGTTTCTTAGGATCTCAATCGTATAAAACCATATATGGGTATGCATGCTACTGAAGAGCAATGTTAGACTCGTTGTACCGATTTGTGGTATCTAACGCATCGATTCGATGTTACTTACTTAGACGTAACAATTCAATGGAGGACTGGTACCAAGTTCTTCCAAATAAGTCCAACCGCTAAACTATGCAAGTGCAAGTCACAACCAGTCTACCACAACAAGGATTTCGATCATGGATTACGCCACCAAGGAGTTTATCGTGTGCAACCACCACAACAACCTAAATATTTGATATTCCTACTTATCAAGGTTATGAAGCTGAACCTAATGCTTCATCTCAATAAGGTCGCACGTACTCATTAGCCAGTGGAATTTTTCAGAATTTTTCCAAATATGATTTCCTTGGATGTAATTTATTTCCAATTAATGAAAACTATTCAAAATGAAGAAAAAAAAATCAAATCTACATTTTATTTAATTTTAATAGATACTTTTAATTGAAAGTGAAGCATGTATAATTAGAACTAATTAAAACTATTAAAATTGTGCAATCTATACCTTCGTTGAGATGCAGGTGGTGGACCAACTTCGAACAAAAAGGGTTGAATTCATTTATTCCCTTGGCCTTAATGATGTTGTAATAACCTTCCTATGAGGTTGCGGTTGAATTGCACCATGGAGATAGTCTTTGAGATTATAATACATAAGCTCTACAAATAGATAAGTTTTCTTATGGAGTATACATAGGAGCATGAATTCTGGGTTGAGCCACCTTTTAGGAAATTAGTTTAAGGTTACAAAAGAAGAAGAAAAACTGAGATTAAAAGGGATTTTTATGGATTTATTGGTGTAGAGAAGGTGTGAATAAAATTGAGGTTTATACAGGAGTTAGAATACAAGTTGAATTGGCGAAATTTTCAACTCCGTAGGACTTTCCTTAACAAGAGTTAAGGTTGCACACGCATGAAAATGACAACCCTGCCAATAACCTTTTATTTTATTTTTGACATAAAATCAAAATTAAAGATGAAAGGTTGATAACAAACACAATAAATACAATCAACTACAAAATAATATAATTTGTTGGTGAAAAAGAACAATAATCTAAATCGCAAACATTAAGTAATAAAAGATGATGAGGAGCTTGCATCAGATTTCATAAATTTAATATACAATAAAGGTTTATAAGTTATTCCCCGTTGCATGATTTCAAAATCGAAAAAGTAAAGACAAAAAAAGCATGAAAAAATAAAATGAATACCGGACTAAGAAATCATGGCTAGTTTGGGACATGTAGGTTTTATTTGAGGTCTATCATTGAAAGACAAAAAGGGGTCATCGAGATGTAAAATCAAAACCCCTTATCCGACTATTTCCTTGGTGAAATATGTCTCTGATTAATTAGTGTTAATTCGGTGATTAATTAATATTTAATCTTGTTATAACCTAGAAATCAACTAATGTTAATTTATCGGCGCCCTTCAGTATAAAGGACAACATAATCCAATACAGAACAAAGATTAGGTATCGATAAGGTAGACTTTGATGGACATCACCAATAGTCATACTATCTCAGTATAAACTATATGTTGTTTCCGATAGAGCCACCCCACTCGGGTATAAGACAATGAATTGCATTTCTTCTTTCATATAAGGAGATAGGTGCAAATTGATCGTCGAGAAGCACTCTTTCGAGCAACTTTTTTATCTTCAATTGTTTCTCGACGATTGAATTGAATTCTTTATGAGAAAGTGCCAGCCCGAAAGAATTCGTCAAAACATGAATTTTTTTTGATTTTTTTGAAAAAATATCAATCCAGAATCGGTGGATGTTTATGCACTCATAGACCGATGGATCACAATCAGTTAATAAAATCCACCACAAGAGCCGATTGTAAAAAAAAAAAAACTCAAAAATGTTGATCTTTTACCTGAAAATACGTCCACAATCGGTGGATATAATTCCCCTCGTATACAGGTTGTAAAAAAACTAAAATTTAAGAGTTTTTTTGTAAATTTTTTTTTTGCAGAATCGGTTTACATAAATGCCCCTATCCATCGATTGTAAATCTGGGCAGTTCTTCAACTGTTTTGCTCATAACTTCTTCATCTGATGTCGGAATGACCTCATTCTTTTTGCGTTCAACCCGTATTTTCATGGTCTATAGTATAGATATAAAAATTTATGGGTTTGTGCAAAAGTTCAAATATGGTTAATGAATCGGTTAATATAGGCATTAATGTATACCGATTGTTGTCGATGTTCATCAAACACGAAAAACATCAAATCCAGAATCGATTTATACATGTGCACCATATCTACCGATTCCGGGCGATATATCTACCGATTCCGGGCGATATTCTTTGTGTTTGATGAACATCAACAACAATCGGTATACATTAATGCATATAACAACCGATTGTGGTTGATTTTCGGGAAAAAAACGATGAGGAAATTTCAGTGTTTCTTACTTAAATCATTGATGAATTTCTCTTCAAATGAATGAATTAAAGGGATTTAACTCAATCACTTGAATTGTTTGTTGCCGAAAATATTGTTTGAAAAACAAAATAAAAAATAAAAATTGAATTGTTATTTAAGATTAGGTTTTACTTTTTGATTATCATGGATTGGTTGCAATTTTTGGTTGAAGATTGCTAATAATAATGATTTAGGTTTTTGTATCTATTTTAGATAATTAAAATTATTAAGTTTAGTATAGAGGGTAACATAATATTTTAGCATAATTTAGACACCCATATCCCCTTAGGATGGGGAAGAAATTGATAAGCCTCCAAACAGCAAGGTAAGAAATATGAGAGAAAAATGACGTGGCGCCACAAAAAGTGCACCCATGAAGAGATTCCATTATACATTTACGCAAATTCATAGGCCATCAGAAAGTACCTCAAAAGAGTTGATTCAAAAAATTAGAAATATATGAAGTCAACAATTAAATTTCTTGGGGCTAACAACTGTAGTCAATTGGTTATCCATTATCGAAAACATGAGGCTATCTTTCCTCGACATCAAAATTTTTAACCAAAAAGAAAAACGAAATTGACATCACAAAGTAGACAAACTCAGGATTTTAACTGGTAAGGATTTTCTTAGAGGCAGTTGGGGGAAATTCAGCAGCATCTCACTAAGTTTCGCCATCCGGCTTTACATGAGCATAGTGATACTCATCATGTCATACATTGATAAATGAATTTCTTACTGTTAAACACTTCCGCTTTATGAAGCTCTCTCAAAAATCTCATACAACGCTGGGCATAAACTTCTTTCTTCAACATCAGCATTGATAGAAAGGATAAACTCTCTAGAGTGGAACTTGTTGATAAGTAACCGTAGAAGATGAAGGATGCAAGACTTGGAGTTGGAGCATGCAGTTTAACTTCACTGTTGCTTTCATAATTCCAGCACTCAAATTTTAAAATAAATAAGTTTAGGCAAAAAAATCTGCTGATAAGGGAAATGGGGGATGATATCTCTGTTAAATTTTCAGATAAACAGTTGGGATTATCAAATTAAACAGTTAAAGATAAATTGACAACTACGTTGTTTTCCGGTTTCAGTTTGTACACTAAATTTTTGAGGATTTGGTGAACCACATCCTCACGTAACTCCTTTGCAGACAGAATCAGCAAAAGAAAAGTACTGCAAACTAAAAAAAATGGGAGACAATTGTATCATTTATACAGAAAAATCTCAGTCATAAGATGTCTTTCGGCGATGAGCAACTCTTTGCCCCCCAACAACCCGCTTCGTTTAAGTCCACAACTTTGACAAGTCCCATCCTAGATCCGTCAAGAAGCACATTGGAACAGTGATACTAGATGCCTTCTTAATCCAATGAATTCTATTAGCAACTCTCTGGCCTTGAACAACCAGCTTTTCGAAAGTATTTAGCCTACGACTATGCAATTTCCAACCCCAGATCCATCAAGAAGCACCTGAGAAGAGTGACTTGAAATTAGAACATCTGGGATACATGTAATCATCAATGAACTTTCACAGGGAAAAACATAGAACCAAATAAGCATAAGACAAAAGGTCCATTTCCAGTTTCATTATTCATTGTCTATTAACTTGCAACAAAAACTTAGCGAAACTCACCTGACTCAAAATTTACATGAGATAATGATATTTTTAGAAGCTCTTGGAAACATTAGCAGAATCTCACTAAATTTTGCCATCCGTTTATCCTTTTGTGAGTCTTGTTCGGTTGAATAACTGGTGAGTACCACTTTCTCCAAGACCGGGGCATGCTTCAAGAGAATCTCTAAGAACTTCAGCTCATTAACACATCCATGAAGATCTTGAATCTCGATAAATTTTAGGCGACATATCATGCACGGCAAAGACAACCCTGTGTCCCAGTAATCTCCTATGTTTTCTTCATTAAATTTTACCTAGACAATAACCAGATATGATATATGAACTAACAAAACTTTATAGCACTCAAATTTGGGGTTCTATAATTATGAAAAAATTCATATGAAGTGCGTGTTAAATACCTTGTCACAATATGGATACTCTGGACGCTTGCCGTAATTTAGCTGGATATTGAGCATTATCGAAAGTTAAAGAAAGACACTTATCTTAACCCAAAAATGAGATACTTAAGTGACAAAAAAAAAGTAATGAAAATGAATTTAGTTTAAAACCTTTGATATCTGCAGGGAAACAGATTCCATATTAGGAGAAATCTTCAGTACGTAGAATATGGAATGTAGGCAGTCCCTCGAAAGGGAGGACCACAGCTCCAAACATTTCAAATTATGAAATTCGAGCAGCTGAGTGTCTAATATATGGGGAGCTCCACCTAAAGCCTTGGTACATCAAAAAGAGAATGAGAAAGACATCATTCAGATCATATTTACACGGCCAGAAACCCTTTTACACAAATTATTAAACAAAATAATCAGGCTTAACGCGAGAATGATACACACATCATTAGGATTGTACCTACACTGCCAAAACACAAAACAACGATTTATTAACTCGGTAACTGGCAGGTAAATAGGCTTGATATGCATCACTATGGCAAGCAGAAGTAGCGACAACATGGGATAGGGATTCATATCGTGCATCCTTGTCTAAGAAGCAGGCACTATATTCGTCAAAACGGAACCAAGACGATGCCTCTGCACTTTCAGATTTCAGAAACTTCCTTGGCAACCGCAAGGTTGGTGCGCTTAGGTGCTCACCTAGGGGCATCCCAAGGAAATTCCGGTACAAAAAATTGCCAAATAAAGGGTAAAAATGTTGTTTTCTAAAATTTTGTTGTTCCATACTGCTTGATCTCTTGCTTTTTCTTTACTTACTAGATTGTCTGTTTGGTATAAGACTCAGTAATCTAGTTAGCTTGATTAACTACTAGCGATAAAACTCAATTACATTATATGGGTTTCGTACACATGAAGACAAATCATGACAATATCCATGTCCTAGAGGCTCATAATGCATCACCTAACTACATAGAGTAGGAGTTAAAAAAAATTGTAACGAGGATTACAGTCTACCTAAAGCCTAAAGGGCAAAGAAGGTTAGAATAATATGGAAAAAAAAGGTTTAGAGGCCATACCTTGATGAAAGAATTTCTTAATGTTAACACTTTCGCTTTATGAAGCCCTCTCAAAAATCTCATACAACGCCGGACATAAAATTCTTTCTTATCTTCATGAATCACTGAGTTACTTGCTGGCATGTAATCTTCAATACTAATTTTTATCTCAATGTCAGCATCAACTAGAGATGACAGACCCTCTAGAATGAAATTTGTTGACAAGTAACTAACGCAACTGAAGGATGCAAGACTTGGAGCATGCAGCTTGACCCCACTATTGCTTTCATCATTCTGACAATCAAATACAAAATACTTGAGTTTAGGCAGAGAAATATCGAGCTTGGTGTTATGAAATCCACGACATCCAATTTCTATGATCAACAATTCTAGAGAAGGAAAACTTGAAAAGAACCTATTCGTTTGATTTTCATCATCATCATCAAACGATATATGTTCAAGTCTCAGATGCAATAATTTTAGTCGAGGTAAACTCATATCACAAGGCAGAGTAATCCTGTTCTCATAGTCATCCTCAACCCAACCAGTCAATTGCAGCTCCAACTTTGTCAGCGATTCACAAGTACATAGACAAGGAGGAATCTTAAAACCATCTTCAACCTTGGTCTTAATATATAGCTCTTGAACATTACGTTCGACAGCGATGTCAATCCATCCATATATTATACTACCAGTTGTATACAAATTAGAACAATCAAGATTAATCAATTGTATATCAGACTTGTCACGAAGATTGAGTACTCTATCCACAAATTCTACAAAGATGTCACTATGACTCTCATTATAAGAGTCTTCATCATTTGATTCAGAGATATGAGATTTCTCGCTGAAATTTAGCACGGACAGAGAATTCCAAATATACCGCCATCTTTTAGACAAAACACAAGTCTTCACTGCATATTTGGTATACATGAAAGATAGGATGTGGTGAATTAGAGAATCAGGTAAGTTGCTGATCCTATCTACTTCAGAAGAAGAAAAACCTGAGTTTCCTTTTTTCATTTTTAATTAGTGAACTAACGCAAATCGGATTCAACAAAATTCACTCAAACCTGAAGATATAAACCTTAAAATCCTTCCTCGAGGAGATTAAATCAAGAGAAAATCAACCTAATAAGAATCATAGACAAGTAGTCTCTAAATTTAACCTAGAAATGATATCATGATAACAAATTTGAAATCTCAAGCTGATGAGAATATCAGTAGAGAGAAAGAATGATAATACCTGAGATGAGATCGAAAATCTGGATTCATTAGTGATAGTGAAGAAGAATGAAAACTGAATTTGAAGGAAATTGAATTTTGTGTTTGTATTTTGGGGACGAAGGGGGAATTCTATTTTGTGTTTTCACTGAGCTGGATTTCTTGTGTTTTCACTGAGCTGGATTTCTTATAGCACATAAAAGGGCAATTTTGCCAAGTCTGGATGGGAAAACTCGTTAGATGGAATAATAGACGTGCGACATTGTATTGGTCGCCCGGCACTTGTTTCTTGCTCTCCAGATTTCTCAAAGAAGTGCAGGGCCATAGCAAAATGTTTTATAACTGGCATTCAGCCAACCAGCAATCATGTCTTTGATTGCAGAATTAGACTGACCTTCAATTCTAAGATTCAGCAGTACTGCGAAAAGGGTACCCTAGTTCGCAGGCAGTGAATGAATAAGTGGCCGAAAGTCCATAAATGTGGACTGCCACCAGATAAAAGTTTGTAACTTATGAGCTAGTAGAGGATTTTCCAGCTTCTACTCCTTTACATGCATCAACATATGCTATAATTAGCGCGCAAGTGAGATACTGCACATCAACATATGTCATCACCTACGTACCAAACCATTAAAGCGAAAGAAATTTGAAAATAGAAACTCCTTTTCCGTACTAGTTATTATACTTTTGAAAACACTCAAAAAAAAAAAACTGGAGTGAGGCCAAGCAACAAATTTGGTCTTTCTTTTCTATATTAATGAAATATTGTGCCTCTCATTTTCAGGAGTAGATAGTTAGGTGCAATCCCTTACTCTACGTCGAACCTGAATGACTTGAATGCATATCCACTGGTCCCGTTCTGACAGTCTTCCAAAGTTTTTCTTTAATCAACTTAATTATTTATACTTCTACCACCCAACAAGCAGTCACATTATTGTTTCACCTAAGCTCACATGCACTTGAGATCATCTGATACATCTGAAGAAAGTACTAGAGAAGAAAATTAATACATTCTGGCAGCACCAGACATGGCTATGAACATTGATAGAATTGAAGAAGGAGATCTCACCGAAGAAGACAATCATAATCAAGAGGAGGAATCTTCAAAGATCAAGTCTCCAAAGTTAATGAAATGGGGATTACTCTTATTACTAAGCTGCATATGTAGTTTTATTGGAGTCACAGGAGGACCTTTACTACTTAGACTCTACTTCTTACATGGGGGAAGCAGAAAATGGTTATCTAGTTGGTTACAAATGGCTGGGTTCCCTATACTAATCATTCCACTCACAATCCTTTATGCTAAACGTGACCGAAGTCTACCTCACATCGAGTTCTTTGCTTCTCGGAAGCTTTTGTTCTATGCTTCTCTGATAGGTCTAGTTCAAGGAATAGATAATTTTATGTATTGTTATGGTTTATCTTTCCTTCCTGTAACTATGTCTTCTCTCCTTGTTACTGCTCGGTATACGGAGGGCTGGTGATCGTCCTCCTGGTGTTACGAATTCGCAGTACTCGTTAGGTTTCTTCATAAGTATAGCTGCTGCTGCAATTTTAGGGTTCATTCTCGTGAGCACCCAAGTTGCTTATGCTAAGGCCAACCAAAGCATGACCTATACTATTGTGTTGCAGTTTCAAGTTTGTTTGGCCTTCTTTGCTACACTCATTTGCACAATTGGGAGCCTCATAAACAAGGATTTCTCAGTAAGTATCCATCTCTTAATGCTTTATATACTGTTCAAAAATACATGTTATACGATTTTTAACTGATATGTTCTAACCCATAGGAAATGCAACGAGAAGCGAGCGGTTTTGACTGAGGAGCGAAAACGTACTACTTGGTGTTAGCTTCAAATATGGTAGTTTGGCAGCTGATGTTCATTGGGAGAGTTGGGATTATATTTTGCACGTCCTCTCTCTTTGCAGGAGTCATGAGCGCAACTTTGCTTCCTATCTCACAGATTGCAGCGGTGATAACATTCCACGAAAATTTCACTGGAGAAAAAGGGATGACCTTGGCTTTAGCACTTTGGGGCTTCACTTCTTACTTCTATGGTTCCTACAGGAACTAAAAAACGCAAAGTCAGAAACCCCATGAAGCAACTGAAAGAGCTAAGCAACCCACAAAATAAGTACCTCCATATTAATGTAACAGTGTTGTGATTCTGTGACTCATATATGTGTAAGGAGCAAGAAACATCGATTTGAACCACACTTCATTAGTACTCAAATCAACCTGGAATTTACCTCAAGCTGAAAATTTTGAAATCCTAATCTAAGATGAAAAAAGGTAAAAGATAAAAGATTAAAAAAAAAATGTACAAAATCGCAAAAAATGTCACACGGATCACTTCAAGATGATAGATTTTGTAGCCTTGATTTTGACATCTTGAAAAGAAGAGTAGGGATATGGATAAAACTCAACTCAACTCCCATCATACTTGACTAGATATCAGTACTTTCAGGGTAGTAATATATATATAGCAAAAGTAACAAAATATCGTTACAAAGTAGGACACTTCATTTCAGTGGAAGCAGCACTAGTGCAAAATGATTCATGAACCTTAAAAAGAAACTCTCGTCATGCATATATTATGGCAAACAGTGAGTACAACCAATTATTATCATGATGTAGCTTCGCTTCACTAAAAGAAGAGAACAAATGAACAATGAGACTTAAGTTTCACTTTTATGGAACACTCTACATGAGTTAGTTCTGTTATTGCAGAGTCATCTTCCACATTACCTATGAATTTTCTCTATTTTTTTCTTTTTTTTATACTTTCAGTGCTGGTTGATTACAACAAGGTCACTATATAGCAAATTATCCCTTTAATAGCCAGTTCCGGTGCAAAGGATACTCAGGAAAACACGTATCATCTCCTTGTTCAATTTTACAACCTCCAACAGTAGAGTAGATGAAGAAATTGCAATTTGACATGCTATTATCATTCTGAGCTGTGGTATCACTCACGTGATTCGCAGGAGGGTATTAGAATAAGTACTAGTTGGACATACCTACCTCAGATATCAATATAAACTTGATACGGACAACAGAATGACTAGTCTACTATATTGTAATGCGGACATAACTACCACCAATAGTTTGACAAGAACAGACAAGAACATCTACTTCATACGAGGTGCCTCAATCATGCATCAACTATAATTTGAAGAAATGCTATTTTTAAAAGCTCCATAACATTGTTCAGACCATTTGAAATGGTCGTAAAGGTAAACATCACTCCTCTTGTCGTTGGCAGTTGTCGTTGGAGAATTTGTAATACTGGTCCTACCTATCACCAAATAAACAGGTAGCAATGTTGAAAGATGGAATGTTCAAACCGTATGAAAAACAGCTGGTATGCAAGTTGAAATACCAGGTATTTTAATTTGATTTCTATCTCTAGAAATTTCTTGCTAAAATACATTTCCAATCTCTAATATCTGCTGCAGTCACGACAGTGCTTGCACAAATCATACTGTCCATTAATCTAACTAGATAGTTTCAAACAAATCTCCAGCTAAGCGTGTCCTCCTAGATCTGCATAAATCGTCTCCTACAGCTTCAAGCTCACAAGATATAGAGACAAATGGCATTGCGCTTATTTAACAGAGAATCTGATTTTGATGGGGGTACAGGTTTCTTTAGGATAAAAAAACTTGCAGGTGAGATACTCTTTTGTTCCATTAGGGACACCAATAAATATACCAAGGAAAAGGTTACAATCCTTGTTGTTATTAGTCTGAAAATTGATAGATTAATGCCTACTCTTACCACAGAGAGCATCTATCTGCTTTCAGTGTAACAATTTACAACAGTTTATAACCATATAAATGAGGCAGCAGTTCCTACAACTCTAAAGAGAGCAAGAGGGTAACTTCTGCTCCAGAAGATCTTTTTGATACTTCTGCTCCAGAAGAAATTCTTTTTCACATTTCTGCTTCTCATCTATTTATAATATGATCTTTGAAGAAGGGGTGGTCAAGGGCTTGACGAGCAGTGAGCCTTTCTGCTGGGTTGAACTCCAACAGACGGTGCAATAAGTCTGTAAACAAAGACTTCCACGAGGAGTCTACATACTGAGAAACTATATCCTACACAAATGAAGAAAATGAAAAAATCAAGTTAAGATGTGGAATTCAAATGTCATTAACTTCAGCTGGACAATAGATCGATAGTAAGTAGTAAATCCCAAACTCAAATTCTAGATTAGGCACTCTAGCAGAGCTATGAAAGAAGTAGTAAATCCCAAAGAAAGAAGAGACTAACCTTCAGTCGGTCAAGTTTTTTGACTGCCCTGATACTTTCTCTTGAAACAGCTCCTTCAGGCCAGTTCAATCGAGTTCCTCTCCTAGAAGTCCTAAAGTATTTTTCCGCACCACGACTGCCAATATTCCAACAAGAATATAGGGGTCAAAAAATTAAAAAAGAAAACTAAGGTGAAGGTGTTAACAGAATACATGGATTAGGATTTACAAACATCAATGTAGTAGAGACAAATTCCTACAAGGAAAGCAGCCTTATCCCCTTCCTTAGCCTTGCACATTTTTGTAATAAAAATACAAAAATCATTAACCCCTGCTAAAGTATTAGAAAAAACTTACTCAGCCTTTCTAGTCATATGCTCCGGCAGAGGTCCCAATACCCTCTCCATCATTGCCAAGTGTTCCAAATTTTCATGTGTCTGAAACAATGCATTTCCCTGAAACAAAAGTTCCTGCAGGTCAGCATTTCCCAGAAACAGGTAATTGTTCAACTGGTTCAACAATAAAGGTTTAATAGAGGGACTAACCGAACACAGCTCAACAAGTATGCAACCGATACTCCATAGATCACAAGGAAAAGACCATCCTAAACCTGAAAAAAGAGTACATATCACGGAATTAGAAATACTATAATTTACCAGGCTCACGACTCGAGTAGCAAAGCATTTGCATCAAACATATATATACTCCATTTAACATACAATAATGCATATATCCAATGTCTGTCTGTGTGTATTAATTGAAGTTAAGATCAAAAAAGTACAGCACTGTGTCCCCCAAGAACTCTGAGAGACTGAGACCAACAGACAAACTGGAGAACTTGAAGACAATTTAAGCAACCAATGTACGTGTAGTAGGTGACTTAGGGAAGTAGAACCCACTGACTCAGATGGGGGAAAGTGAATTTTATTCAAAATAACTAGCGTACCTAAAATGACCTCAGGTGCTCGGTAATGCCTTGTTGAGACAATAGAGGTGTGTTCTTTATTATCAAAGACAGTACTGCCAAAATCAATCAGCTTTATAGAACTTGACTTCGGCAAGCACCTGAACTGCATCTCTCCACGAGAATTCCTCTGCAGTATTCCATGAACCCCATTTAAGTTTGTTACCAAGTTAAAATACTTGAAAAACGCAATCCTCCTAGTTACTGTTAGAAATAAGGTACCTTGGAGCTTGGGAGTTTTACACTCTCAGAAGACACGAGCAGGATGTTTTCTGGCTTCAAGTCAGTGTGGATCATGTGCAAATCATGCATATCTGCCAGAATACGTGGATTTTGTCACTCACCAAAAAAATGACAATATAGAATGACACGAGACTCAACACCCTCCTTGTTCACAAAATGAACCATGCAGAAAAAACACGTTATTAGTTTCTAAAGAACAGAAAAGACAATGAGAAGAACAAATATAATCTACACACATGCTACAGATTCCAAAAGCTGACGCCCGAACTCTCGGACAAGATCCACAGGAAGTGAGCAGTATTTATTTCTCCTTAGAAAATCAAATAAACTTGGTCCAAGCTTCTCAAACACCTGGTAAAACCATGGAAGTTCATTTACAGAAATGTTTCAATATCTAATACTCCGATAACATGTAGTGGCCAGACATTCAGAACCGTCAAAAGCAAATGTAAATGAACCAACCCATACAACTTCATTAGAATAGAAACAGGACAACCACATTGCCAGCCTTTCAAGCAACAAATAGGGCAGACAGATGGCTGAAGGAATTTTAGAGAGTTCAAACCAGAAGACCAACTAAGACCACATTTATTTTGTTAAGAAGGTTAGAAGTTCATAATGAAGAGATGCATACGGATAAGGCAGAGCACATCATATTTACTAATTTCTATGCTTCGGTTCAACCTTAATCTAAAACTTGTAAATAATTCAAGGAGTAAGCTTAAATATCACCCCAAAGATTAACGAGTCTAGGACAGTTAAGTGAACACATGAAGAAATGAATAGAAGGAAAAGCTGATTTCAGGGATATATCAATATTTTAGATAACTCTATTTGACGCTGGGACAATCCTCAAAATATCCAATGAAAATCCAGAAAAATTGTGAAAATTGGTCCGAACTAAGGCTAATATCGACTATCAGCAAGTGGATCTCATTAATTTCCTTCCCCAAAAATTCAGTGCTTTTGTTGTTGACAACAAGATCTAGACATTGTAACCTGTAGGTCCTATACATAGAATAAACAACGGCATAGGCAAGGGCAAGATCAAATGGCAACTTACAATGCAAATGTGATTCCGGTAGTCAAACCAATTACGGATTTGCACGCATCTGGAGAACTCAGAAAGGAAGAGGCATATGCAAGGTAAGAATATATCCAGAACTAATATTGTTGTTTTTTCCAATGGAAAATAATGTACTTCCGTCAAATGGCAAACATATTATAAGATAGAAATGTATCTGGAATTACCGGGAACGTCCAAGTTCATGTTTGGCAAGAAGCTGAAGCACATCGATTTCAATCATTGCTGCATCGCGATATTTGCGTATACTACGGACTACCTTAATGGCCACCATTCTTTTTTCCTCGCGGTCCCAACATTCCAAAACACGGCCGAATGTGCCTACAGTACTAGCAGCTTGCTGACATGTAACACGCATAAATATATAAAAGACCTGGGAGATAGTTGGACACTAGATAGCTAACCTTCGCCCATTTTGCTGATGATATTATCTGCACAAATATTGCAAAAATAGAGATTAAAATAAGGAATAGAAGCATTACATTAGCTTAAACTTTGCTTCCTCTAAAAATTATTTGGTTACTGCTAAATGGTAGAGTACACCCGGCATTTCTCAGTATGTTTCTTAACAAAAGAGTTAATGGTATTTTCTATTTTCTTATTAAGTATTCTCACGGCCAGGGAAGTAACCTAAAATGAGTTAAAAAACTACATGAAACCCACTTGGACTATACCACCATGTTTTCAACTATTATTGTTTCCGTTAACCCCCATTTTTCTTTTTGTCATCTAGAGTACATTTTTCTATGTCTTGCAATCAAAAGTAAACAATGGCAACACAACCTTGCGACATGAATAAGAGGTGGAGAATATCCCCTTCGCTCAGCAATCAACATGAACAAACCGAAAAAAGCAAATATAATTACATAGCTAAATAAGAAATTGTCAAATACCATACAGCCGTCTGACAAAAGAACAAACTAAACAAGGTTGTAGCTTAGCAAGCAAAAGACTCCTCCAATTCTCACATCAAAATGGTCATGTTTTACAAAATACAGCCTCAGTTCTAATGTTTTTTGAGCTAAGCAGTTTCATGGTGTTAAACAATTTACGTATAACCCTAAATTAGACTACTTTTCACAACTTCCATCACAGGCATTAACGAGAAACATAGAAATTAGATAAATTAAATCTGGGAAAGCTTACATCTTTGAGTCAAATTATCGCCATAATTGAACACATAATGGCCTTCACGATCATCATCTCTCCTAGGCGGTGATGCATGTCGATACGAAACCTCATTAGATACCCTCGGCAACCTAAAAGCCTACAAAGATCCATCCAGCAAGCAATCCATACTTAAAAAAGAAGAAGTCAAATTCCATCAATCACAAAACCCTAATTTCTGAAAAAGACCCAAACTTTTACATCCCCCCAATACTCCAATGTCGAAACCCTAATAAACCCTTTTGATTAGAGATATTCATACGAACGGACCTCTGGTTCAGTTGGAGCTACATCCCATGATAGACGTGGACGTTTTCTGGTTCTCAGATTTTCCATCACTTCAAAAAAAGATTTCCAATTCCTTTTCTCTCTTGCTGTATCTGTCTGCAACAGTAAAAACAACAGAAATCCCTACAACAAGAAACTGAACATCAGATTTAGTCGTTTCGAATCAGATTTTCTGAATTAATGGGAAGAAAATTATGAATGGTGAAGAACAGAAAATGGGGGTCGTTGAGTTTATACGAGAGTTTGGCTTGGATTTAGTCGTCTAGAGCCGGTTTACTATTCTTTATAAGCTTGCCTAATAACTCGGTTTTGTTGTTAGGGGATCGGTCCGTATCGGATCGTGCTGTTGCAATTACAGTCTCACAGATTCCCATTTTGTCCAGTGGCGGAGCTTGACATTGGCTTTAGGGTGGCCTTGAGCCTTTTCTTAGAACGATGTTTTGGGGACTACCCCAAAACAGTGGGGGACTACTCTTACAATTTGGGGGTGGATATTTGAAGTAATTTTGGGTCACCCCTTATCTTCTTCTTTTTTAAATACCAAATTTATCCTTGGTAATTAAATTAGTTAGTTTATTGATTAGTTAGTGTTAGTGTAATGATTAATTACTGATTAGTTAGTGATTAGTAAGTTATTAATAGGATAGTTTTGTTAGAATCAGAATTATTGAGAGAGAAGAAGAAGAAGAAGAAAAAAAGATGAAGAAAAAGAGGGAAGAACCCAAATGATGAATTTTATCAGCCACAACCAGAAGATGAAGTTTTGGGTACTCATGTATGGCTCAAATTTAGTTAATGTAGCTTGAATTGTGCAAAAAATTGGCCAAATCGAAAATTTCAGGAAGAAATTTCGGCTAGGTCAAAGTAGTTCGGTTAGCAATTCTGCAAAACAGGTAGCCGAACTCTCCTGTATGTGCAGTTCGGTTACTCATTTCAGCATACGCAGGTAACCGAACTCTGTTTTAATGGAGGTTTTTGAGAGTTCGGTTATCTTTTTCCAGAAAACGTTGCCGAACTAATTTTATAGAGTATACAGTTAATAGTTCGGTTTAGTCGAGTTTAGTCCCATTGTTACCGAACTTTTTGTTCGGCAAGATCGCAAATCACGATCATTGAATAGCTAACCGAACTTTGTAGTTCGGTTTAGTCGAGTGTAGTAATTATGTTGCCGAACTATACCATAGAAAATTCCAAAGAACAAGTTCGGCAAGATCGCAATATCTGGTATAAGTTGCGAAGTCACCGAACTACAAGTTTGGTGTTGACAGATCAAAGTTCGGTTACCCCATAGAAATTGCGAAGTAACCGAACTATATTTTATCAAAGTTTGGTTACCTATATAAATTTATCGACTAAACCGAACTCAAATTTCACATATAAAGAAAGAGTTCGGTTACGATTTTTTTTGGCGAGCTTACCGAACTACATAGTTCAGTTACCTATAAATTCCTACTTGGCCGAACTGTTCTTCATATTGAAAGTTCGGTTACCAAAATCTAGAGTTTTCAAAATTTCTCCTAGCCGAAATCTATACTGTAACTACCATTTTCTATGGTTTTTGATGATTTCTAATCGATTTCTTCAACAAAAAACGATTAAAAGGAATGGGTATGAAGGAAATTACCTGCGGATTTTCATTTTACTCGAATCGGACTTCTTGGTTGATGTTGGAGAAGAAGAAGAAGAAGAAGAATAAAAGAAAAGAAAAGGTTTTGAAACTGATTTTTGGTTTTAATTTAGGGGGTTAGATTAGTGGGTAGTGGTTAAATTCGTGGGTTATTAGGATTAGTTATAACCTTAATTAGGATAAGGACAGATTAGTCTTCCCTAATCTTTTAGGACACCCCTTAAAATTTAGGGTGGACATTTGAATAACTAAGTAGTCCCCCACTGTTTTGGGATAGTCCCCAAAACATCGTTCTTTTCTTAGGCCTCGCTTAAATTCACACACCTACTGTGGCCCAACTCAAAAAAAACTACGAAAAAAAATGGCTTTTTCTCTTATTGGGACATAAGCTAGCCCTAGTCACAAGGCAGTTTCTCCCCTGCTTTTGTCCAGCCTATCAAATGAGTTTGGGTCGAGGTCGGGGTCGAGGGTTAGCAACATTTATGATTTACGATAGCCCGGGTACCCTGCTTCTTCTTTCGTGTGATAACCAAAAATAATAATAGTGAAACCTTCTGTTGTTAATTAATTTTGTGATGTTGGATTTAGTTTCTTCCACCAATTTTTTTAAGGGACAATCCCTTCAAGGACCATTTACAGGGTATTTGGTTGCGGCAAGCATTTGAGCTTACATTATTTTGATAGATCATCTTTAGGGAATACAATCACTATGATCGAAAATTATCTTGGATGGTTGTCTAAATCCCCGCACAGAAAATCAAATAGGAGAACAATTTCAGGGGACATTGATTATTATCCTGGGGTTTGCAATGTGATGATTCCGTTTTCTAGCTGTCGGATTTTTAATGTTCGGCTTGTATGATTTTTCGTCATAAAAATTTATTTGGTTCTTTTTTTTCCCCTCTTTTATATACTCTTCGTATTCTTTTTCCAAACATTTACTTTTACCTTTTACAAATTTCTTTAACAAAATATGCACTTTTATTGTTCTGCAAAAAAAAAAAATTTGCTTCAGAATACTTCAGAAAAATTGTTTCTGGTATCCAAATACCCTTTTAATGAATCGTAACTGTAGGGTCCTTTTTTTCTTAGCAAACTTGAAACAATCGTACTGTTTTTCTTTTCTTTTTTGAATAATATAAGGCGAGTTGGTAGCTAGTTAGACGACGTATATGCACTTGGCTCTAGCTGACTCGCATGTCCATTTTATATTAGAGAATGCATCAATTTGTAAACTTTTATGCTTCGTTATTAATGTCTTAATAAAATACTTTCCTTTAATTTCCGAAATCATGCAAAAAAAAGAAAAGGAATCTATTAGATGAGTGAGTTACATTGAGAAAGTCCTGTAAATGAAGAAAAATGAACTAAATATCCAAAATGACTTAAAAATACATTCAAGGATTACAGTTCTCATCACATGACTGAGCAATCAAAAAGTTAATATGTTTTGTTTCACTCCATGGTAACAACACAACTTTGAACTATGTGGAACATAAATAATCTCAGTTATATCCTTATTAATATCTAAAGTTTCGAAAGATTTTAGAACTGATTCATGGAATTGTTAAATCTGACCATAACTGGCCCATCCTTATATAGGCAAAGGCATATCATAGAATCACAAAGATCCTTTTTGTAATACAACCAAAAAAAAAAAAAAAAAAATACCTGAATCTACATTATAAGATTCATTGATTTACATATAAATTACCTCATATTCATTGATAGGATCCAAACATTGCTACATTCAACATATAATGATTTAACTAGTTACCTCATTTCTATTGCTCTCCCCATAAGAGTTGATTGTGTTTGTTGACTATATTACTTTCTTGATTTCTCGCTTTTGTTTTCAGCTATCCTCCAACATCTCATTTAGATAGAGTTGTTTGATAATTCATCACTCGATAACTCCGCATGTTAACATATAACTTGTTTAGATAGAGCTATGAATTTGAATCCTCGCATGTGCATATATGTATATGAGTAAGGCAATCGTTTCATACAATAGGTGTCTCATATAGTATGCAGGTTTCCCAATTAATCAATTTCTTTTTTGCGGATCAATACCGACATAGTAACTGTGTTGCATCATGAATTATAACTATTCCTTAAACTATATACAATCAATTGTGAAGAATTTGGTGGTGCAAAATACAACAATAAATTTGTTGCATCAATAAAATACTGATAATTCTGGAAAAAAAATTATAATAATTAAAAAAAAACAATATAGTTCGCTTAGGTATACAGGGTTGTTGGATAAAAATACCTAAAAATTATTTGGAAGCCTAAAGAAAAATAATAACCAAGTAAGTTTTATTTGGATACAATTTAATAGGAAAATTAATTCTCTAGTTTAAATATTTGCTTAAAACAAAATAAGATCCAAAATTTAATGGTAAAATTGAAAATAACCCTTTTCAGATGTTGTAAAATTAGTTTCCCAACAAATATTCAAAAACCAATATGTGATACCCAAAACAAAAAGATACTCCTGCGAGGTTTTTCTATTTTCTCTATTTTGTTTTCAACTTTCCTCCAACGTCTCATTTTTAATTAATAAACCAAAATATCATGATCAGTGAGTATAAGCAGGTTAACACAAACATTCATTTAGATAGGTATCTGAGTTCGAAGTCCTCGATATGCATGTATAAGAGTATTAGGCAATCAACACACATCATAAGTATCTCATATATAACCCATGTTTCTCATTTCAAAATTTTGTGTGGATCAGCAATACCCACGTTACGAATGATAATATTAACACACGCTAGTTGTTTCATATCATAATAATATTAACATATGCTAGTACAATACGGACCCTGTTTCCCTTGGTTAAAGTTGTAACTGGTGCTTTTGTTCATATATTCTCCATTTTATCGATAATTTTCTTGTTGTAATTATTTTACTCAGCTAAAAGAATAATACACTCTGATCTATTTTCTTGATCAATGGTGTTATTTTTGCGATGAGTTTTCTGTTGTGACTAGTTCCTATTCTTCATATAATTCTTGATCTTTCAACCCATTGCCAGCAACTTACTGCTATATAAGTGGTAGGTCGGGAAAAGATACCTACAATTATATTAAACCGCAAGTGCACAGTGTCAACGATGTAAATAGGGCAAATACGGGTCGACCCCACAGAAACTAGGGCGATGTAGAGTTGATTCTAAGGTCTTTCTATACTGATTCAAACGAGAAGTAACAAAAGGGAGTTTGTTGTGTGTCGATACGACAAGATAAGTTTATGTAACACAAATTAGAAAACAAAAGTGCAAATAAAAGGGAACTAGAGCAGTTGAATCCACCACCTAATCTATGCTAATCTATTTCAGTTTCAAGTTATGTTCTTGTCCCTTTACAATTGACACCGGTGAAGGTTCAAGCCTGCCATTTAATCCAGGGTAATCTCAGGTTGGATAGCTTAATGTCAACTAAGGTATTAATCTCTGGCATTAGTTGTCTGATTAAGGCACAACTAATCACACACCAATTGATTCAATTAAGCATAAGTTGGAGCAACAATTACACAATTTCTAACAACCTAGGATGCAAAACATACTAAGTGAAAGTTATGTAAATGGCAGCTCTAGATTAAACCCATCCTTACTCAATGAAACACAACAAGAACAATATTGAAAACATGAATAATCTAGCAGTAAATTAAGGGCTTCATCTATTCCCTAGCAAAGATGTTTAGAACATAATACAAAATGAAATTAAACCTAATTTACTACTGCTAGTTGCTCCGGCTAGTCCGGGCTTGGTTTTTCAAACACAATCTCCTTCCCATTTATACAAACCACTCCACCAATTTTCAATCCCAATTTCAGTACAACACAATTAGAAAATTAGGGATTTAGTATTCTTGGAACTCACCACTGATGGAGTCTTAGTTTACAGCCACCCTATTACTTCCACTAGCTAGTTGTCTGATGATGTTGATGTTGTAGAGAACTGAAAATTCATACCTTTCGTTTGTCATTCTTGCTGCTGCTTTTGTTAGTGTTGCAGAGATAAAATTCAGACCTAATTTGACAACATCTGCTGTTTGTGTTCACCACTGCCATTTCCTGCTGCTGCTGTCGGTGATGTAAACCCAGATTCAGATGAATTGATAATCCCTGCTGCTTGTACAGCGCCGCCTGACCTAGTCTCCATGTCTTAAAACCTCAAAACAATATTCATTCCTAGCTTCTATCAGTAGGGGAGAGGTGAAATTGTTGTGTGAAGTAGGAAGATTGATTTGATATGAAATGGTATTGGGTAGAGAGTAACAAAGGGGTAACAGAGAATTAGGGTTAGAGAAGGATGGGTCAACAGAGATAGAGTTCGAGATTGCCGGTAATTGAAAGGAAATCAGGGGAGGCTTTTCAGATGAGGGGATGGTATTGAAAATCTGAGAGATATGACATGTCGGTAGAGATGGGGGACAAAGAAAAGATGGTCGACTGAGTTTTTGGGAAAGAAGAACATATAGAATTGTTTCTCGTGAAGGAGACGGGATTTGGGAAAGATAACTGATTCTGTGTAAAGCATGAGTACCTTGTTTTGGTATTCAAGAATGGACCTTGGGCTTGCTTCCATGTATTTGAGTTCTGAACTTCAGCCCATTGATTTATTTCAAGATCAAAGATTTCTTCTTCTTGAACTTCTTGTTCACTACTGGTTCCATATTCACTCCAAAAATCTGCTCGCACCCCGTCTGCCTTCTCAATTACACGTATCTCCTTAAAGCTGACTTGACATCTAGCTCGACAAGGCATAGCAGCTCCACTTTGTGCATATCCCGTGTTCAGACCATTCTTTTCATTCCCCTATCGTTATAAAACAAAAATCAGGACAATTGCCACACATTTTACTTGCAACAAACAAGAACTACAAAATACATAATTTGGCATACATACAAGCAATTAGTGCAACAAAATACCATAAACACCTACAAACTGATAAGAATGTATGCAATATTAGGTGCCCATCAATAAGTTACATAATTCAGCTTTTGTGCATCCATATACATATTTTGTATAACCATCGTCATTGAACACATCCAAAGTACATTGTCGATGGAATCTCATCCTTATAACAAATGCAAACAATAATTTGAAATTGGAAAATTCTTGTAGATCATTCCATCGAGATGCATCTACTAATAAAATATGCACTTTAGTATTTTTATTAATGCAATCTTGAACGCGATGAAAATCATATTGGATTTCTATCTGAGTTATTGGTCAGAAAAAAATATCAAGTTTCTACTTTTTCTAAGTTTATATCATTTATCATTTTCATTTGGTTTTTTAATATAAACCAAAGAAAATTGTCTAACTCTCTTTTTCTAAGACTTCGGATTTTAAATACCTAAAATCCAAACTAAAAAAAATATTAGGTATTACATTCTTACCTCCCCATAAAAGAAACTTTGTCCCGAAGTTTAGAACATGCTTACTATATCAAAATCATGTAGACGATGAAATTCACAAATCAATATCCACTTTAGCACCCAATACGTTCGGCTTTGATGTATTGCAAAGCCGAACGTCTCAAAACAGCTTTGCAATCCCCTATTCAAAGACTACACTTGATTAGTAGAGCTTAGTCAATACATTACTGGTTGATTAATTAAAACCCAGTTTTATAGGCTCAAAATGCTGGTCCTAAGTAAGAGAATTTTGATTGGGTAAGAGAGAGATTTGGAAGAGGATATCTACAACAAACTTATCCCACTAGGAAAAATTCAAGCATTTGACGACAGAAGTTGACATCTTCATGTTACGCAAGAAACCCTCTAGTCTTCTACCATCTGTGCAACTAATCTAATTTCCATTGTTGTATCTTTTTTCACGATAATTTTTTTTTATTTTAAAAAGGTCATTTTTTGTATTTTTCAATCAAAGTACAAAATTTGCAAAGAAGGATGATCATTTTGATGGCACATCAAATCTGATCAAATAGGCTAATAGTATTATGGAGACAACATCTATTTTAATGATTTTTAATCCGTATATGAACTGCAAATTAGGTTATTTTCCGAGTCATATATTCATGGAGATTAATTTAGATATCAAACAACGTAGTTCAATTCAAAAAATAAAACAACATGAGCTTAAGCAGTTTAATGCGTCGTACTGTCATGAATGTTTTTGTCAGCTGGAAATGTCTAAATCTTTTGGAGCAAGGGAAGCAGCTTTGGAAGACGTCTCCAGCTGCTGTAATGTGGGTGGTTTAGTTTTCTAGGAATATTAAGGTCTTCGCGCCTAAGGAGATTAAGGTTCCAAAGTTTTAGATAGAATTAAAGACAACAGAGTTCAAGTCTAAGATTGGGCTAAAACTTATTCGTGTGTTTCTGGAATTCATGATTCCCATATTATTATTGTTGGGTGGATCAGTTATTTACTAGACCACCTTAAGTTGTATCTTTATTATGGATTTTTGTTTGTGTTTTACGGAGAATTTTGGGTTATATCTTTGAGCTTGTTGGGGCTGTTTCAAGCTCCTTTCTAATAAATTATTTCTTTATCGAGCAAAAAATAAAAGTATTGATCACTACAGTATCGGTACACATAGAGTATGTGCATTATATACATGTTTAAGGTGCACAAGTACACACTGGTTGAGTCGTGAAATTAATACATGAAAAGAAACATACAAAAACACATCCAAACAATACAAGTCTTTTGATCTTTAAAGTAAGATTCTTAATTAAAGAGATAATAGGTCAGTAATTGAAACTACCAAATACAGGTCCATTTTGGAATTGGAACTCTAAATATATATATATCTACTCACGACGATATCAATCACTTAAGTTTTTTCCTTCGTAAATCTGACCAAATTGCCAGTTAGTATCAGTGATGTGCCAAGAAGTAGAACTACGTCCGTCATCGGCTATCACTCTAAAGGTAAGAGATTCACCAACTAACATAGGATCTATGACCCAAATCTGACCCCAATCTCGTCTCATTGTTGTCCATTTTAACTTCTTTCTACCCTTAATATAAGAGTATTAGGCAATCAACACACATCATAAGTGTCTCATATATAACCCATGTTTCCCATTTCAAAAATTTGTGTGGATCAGCAATACCCACGTTACGAATGATAATATCAACACACGCTAGTTATTTCATATCATAACAATATTAACACATGCTAGTACAATACGGACCCGGTTTCCCTTGGTTAAAGTTGTAACTGGTGCTTTTGTTCATATATTCTCCATATTATCGTTAATTTTTTTGTTGTAATTATTTAACTCAACTAAAAGAATAATACACTTTGATCTATTTTCTTGATTAATAGTTTCATTGTGACTAGTTCATATTCTTCATATAATTCTTGATCTTTCAACCCATTGCCGACGACTTACTACTATATAAGTTACATAATCAGCTTTTGTGCAACCATATACATATTTTGTATAACCATCATCATTGAACACATCCAAAGTACATTGTTGATGAATCTCATCATTATAACAAATGCAAACAATAATTCGAAATTGGAAAATTCTTGTAGATAAGTCCATAGAGATGCATCTACAAATTAGTGTTATGAATCTTATGGTTTCAATTCATGAGAATGCATATCTGAGGGATTATTAACTTGTCGTGAAACTTTCAACTTTTAATTTTTGGAAATGGGCGGTTAATTCCGAGGCTTGACTCTGACTGGACCGTCATTTTTAGGCACTTTGGGAGAAATTCTCAGACCAAATTCTCCATCTTTGCACTATTCAAGATTGCTGATCCTAATCGAATGAATTTGAAAATCAAGAAACAAAAAGATTAACAAAATATGCACTTTGATATCTTGTATTTGTTGGTTGCACCTTTTGTTTCCACTTTAGAGTATCCAAAATAGATGAGCAATTAAAAAAAAGAAATTGGTGGGAAAAAAGACCCAAATGCTTTCATATCTCTTTGATCAACCAAATCCTAATTGTACTGCAATCAACAAGTAATATTTTAGCAAATCATATCTTCTTCTTTGTCTTTTAATATGATTTGATTATTTTTATTTCATGTTAGAGCACTGCTCGTTCGAACTCGCAAGCGTTGCTATCTCAAGCTTGTTGTCAAGTTTAGTTGCCAAAATTATAAGTCTTGATTTCTAGTCTACTTATAGCTAAGTCTCGGACTAGGATAGAAAGTGTAATTGAGCTCTAGACTCCACGGCGTTCATCATGCAAAGACGAAGAACTACTCAAGGAACTGGTGGATCTTCATCGACAAAAACGTATGTGGAGACTTGAACTTATCTATCATTCAAAAGTCTATCTACTCTATCTCCTATCTTCAGAGAAAGGTCGTATTGCTATATAGACTTCGATTATACGCATTTGCTATTTCGAGCCGAGTTTATCTCGCTTATCTATTTCTAGAAATATGTGTTGGTAAGCTTTCGCTTTGGCCAAGTTCATCTTTACAAGTGACGAAAGTCATGTTGTTTATTTCAATATCTTGAAAATTGCTTTGATGAAAAATAGTGTGTGAATAACCTCTATTTAACATCCTTTAAGAATGTTTCAATGATTGAAATGAGAGTTTAGAACATGTAACCCTCTTTGGATATAAGCATATAATGCGTTCGCGCATTAGGGTATAAGTCCAAAACCGGGAACCAAATGTATGCATACTTGTGTGTGTACTAAATGGTTGATGGAGACTGGGTAAGTATGCGTACCCGTACGCATACTGGCGAAAGTTCACGACCGTGAATTTCTGCTGAGTTTGGAAATCAAAACCAACTCAATCCGGTTACCTAAGTATGCGTACCCGTACGCATACTGGCGGAAAGTTCACGTCCGTGAATTTCTGCTCAGTTTGGAAACCAAAACAAACTCAAATCCGGTTACTTAAGTACGCGTTACTTAAGTATGCATACCCGTACGCATACTTAAGTGTGTTACTTTCTAAAATTGGTTTGTTCATGAACTAAAACAATTATATATTAAGGAATGCAATTTGCAAACCGTGGCTATAATGTTCATGAATCGATTCGAGTGAATCAAAACCGATTTTGCTTCGATTTTGTCTTGTATACTTCTATAAGATCTAAGCAATTGAACAACTCTCTAACTAGTTCTTTTGAGTCATTTGAACTAGTTACGGTGAAGATGAATAAGTTTGATATGGAAGTACTCATATGGCTAACCATTGGTTAACCACTGTTGAACCAACTAGGTGTACACATTTAGGTACGGTTACTCAAACCTAAATGACGTATATTTCATTTGTATATAACAAGCTAAGTTCGATCTAACGGTTGAAATATATTAGCTTGAATCTAATCAGGTTTTCATCTAACGGTGAATATTGAATGCTTTGTTATCAAGGTAACTTAGATTGCAAACCCTGATTTGGAGACTATATAAAGGAGAACTCTAGCAACTGGGAAACCTATTCCCCACACCTCCTGTGTGATACTAGTTGTATAAGCTAGAGTCGATTCTCCTTTAACCTTAGGTTTCTACCGAGACCCTGTGGGTTAACAACTTAAAGGCTTCATTGGGATTGTAAAGCCAGACCCAACTATTTTCTCTGTAGTTGCGTGATCTGATCTTGTTGTTTCTATCGTGATTGAGTGCAATTGTAAGATTGGCTTGAGATTAATTTCTCCGATAGGCAAGATAGAAAAGTAGTCACAAACATCTTCGTCTCATCGTTTGTGATTCAGCAATATCTTTTTACGATAGTCGATTAAGATTATTGTGAGGTGATTGATAATTCTAGGTTGTTCTTCGGGAATATAAGTCTGAGTTATCGATTGGTTCCCGTTCATCTTGATTTATCAAAAGACGAAAAAAAACTCGTAGGTATTTCTTTGGGAGACAGATTTATCTATTCAATAGACTTTTATGTGTGATACAGATTTTTTTATTAAAGTCTTCGACTTTGAGTTGTAGTAACTCTTAGTTGTGGGTGAGATCAGCTAAGGGAATCAAGTGTGTAGTATCCTGCTGGGATCAGAGACGTAAGGAACGCAACTGTACCTTGGATCAGTGTGAGATTGATTGGGGTTCAACTACAGTCCAGACCGAAGTTAGTTTGTAGTAGGCTAGTGTCTGTAGCGGCTTAATACAGTGTGGTGTTCAATCTGGACTAGGTCCCGGGGTTTTTATGTATTTGCGGTTTCCTCGTTAACAAAACTTCTGGTGTCTGTGTTATTTCTTTTCCGCATTATATTTTGTTATATAATAGAAATATCACAGTTGTGCGTTTGTATCGATCAATTGGTAAATCCAACCTTTGGTTGTTAATTGAAATTGATTGATCCTTTAACATTGGTCTTTGGTACCGTTAAAGTTTATTCTCTTGTATTCAATCAGACTCGCAGATTTCTATTTGTTTGAGTTGGGATTGAATCGATAAATTGAGATATAACTCTTTGATATACTTTTTTTATTAAGATTGAGTCTGACTGTCTAGTTGATTCTCTTAAAAGTATATTGGAGTTAGTCCATACAGATACCCCCGCTTTTTCAATTGGTATTAGAGCAGGCAAACATATTTAAGACCTTATAAGTCTGTGTTTGTCAGCGATCTGACTCTGTGGACAATAAGTTCATCTCTTACTGTTACACACATCAGAATGTCCTCTAAAGCTTTTAATTATGCCAAATATCTTGGGATTGCCTCAAAGGATAACTACTTAGCTGATTCTTCCGAATCCCGAGGTAGAAAGGTTGTTTTATCAGATTCTGATAACTTTTTCTCAAATGAGACATTTGACACTTTGTCAAAAGCTGAGATGGATCTCACTAGAATCTCAAAAAAAACTACTGAGTTTATTGATTTTCATAATCATGCTCGACTTATAGATGAACTTGAAAAGTCTCTTGGTCGAGAACGAGAACTCTATAGTATCATTGAGTCCTTCTCCAACAATATCGAGAAACTGATGCAAGAAACTGTTCTACAGCGTGAAAAGATTAGTGTTCTTGAGGATATTGTCAAAGAAGACTCAATTAGAGAAAAACGTTTGATCAAGATGCATTCATCTGATCTTAACAGACTTCGTGTTGAAAAAGAGAAACTTGTTGCTTCCCTTATTCCAGCCCAAGAACAGTGTAAATCCTTGAAAAAGGAAAACTCTGTTTTAATGAGAAATTCCTCTGTACCGATCACCAATTCTTAGAAAGAATTACAGTACATGAAGAAATGTTCTCTGAAAGAAGCTTCTGCCAAGAAATGTTTTCATAACTTGCAATCTTCTAATAGGGCTGTGAAGTCAAAACAGGTTCCTTCCAATATTTCTCTTCCACGAACCTATTCCTTCTATGGGAAAATGAATCACTATGTTCATCATTGTTTTGCTAGAAAGAAACATATTTCTGATCTTCAAAATCTACTTATTTTACTGTCTACAGAGTAAATTCTCTAATAACCACTGCAATGGATTTCATCCCTGCAGAAAAACAGGATTCTCATAAGATGGATTTTAATGGTCACTCATCTCGAATCCCCACAGGAATCGTGTTCCTCCGAATGGTGCAAATTCTTACACTACAAAAAAACACATTCCTAGTATTTATGAGAATAAGTCTGGTAAATCTAAGTCTAGATGGTGGAGACATGTCTCTTCTAATTCTCTGGAACCAATTTCTAGAGGTCTTAGGCTTAATCCTCATAAAAAGATTTCTGATGGGTCACCTGACAAGGTTATGTTGAATTCTTATGGAATAAAAAATAACCGAAGGAAGGTAAGGAATACCAGGTTCAAACCTTCAGATGGAATTGACAACTCGTCTCTCAATACTCATAGTGGGACTACATCTCACTTGACTGCCTAATCGTAGGCGTGTTTATTCTTGTATCTAACTTGAGAGATGCAAGAACGACTTTTGAGAGATACTCAAGTCTACCGTAGTTTTCCATTTGTATTGTGTTTGACTGTGCTGTTTTTTTTTGTGTGAAAGTAGAGTCTCTTGACTCCTTGTTGTTATGTATCTCACTCTTATGCTCTGATTAACCTTTTAATTATTGAGTCATGATGATGTGGTATATATGAAAAATAGAGGTATTTTATTCTTTTTAAATCCCTTTTGTTCTGTTATTTTCAACCAGTCCACGAACGTCCGGGTCTCTCTTGGGAGTTTAGGGTTTCCACAACAAGGGTGTCACTTCCTTACTTGAAAACACATATATATCTTATATTGTTTTTCCTTCCCTAATAATAAAAGGTATGGAAAACTCCTCAAGACCTCAAGAAGTTGTGAATCTTGAGATGGAAGAAGACTCTAAAGGATGCGATTCCGTTCAAGAACTTGTCTTGAAAAGGATGATAGAAAGAAAAGAATACAACTCCTGGATTAGAGAATCTGTCAAGGTTTTAATTCTTTTTAAGAATGACTCTAGGGTCGATCTTGCAAATCTTCAACTGCAGATAAATCAACTTATTGATGGACAGGCAAAAATCCTTAATAATCAAAACACCTTGATCAGGAATCAGAAGAAGCTAATCATGGACTGTGTCAAAGCTAGGCATCTTTCCCGCATTGTTGATCGAAAAGTTAATGTTCTCACTCATGAACATGGGATCTCTACGGTCAAAAGAATCAAGGATATAAGTGACACTTTTTATGATGGACCCTTTCAAAGGTATGATGTTATCAAAGAAACTTGATTCTTATTTTGTCTAGGAAACTTCTTATGAGAATTTATTCTTGTGTTTTAAGAAGGATTACTAGAGTTTGGAATAGCCATTATTATGATTACACATAGCTATGTCCAACGTTTTAATCTTCAATATTTTTTAGATTTATTTATTTAAATTCTAAAGTTGGTTTAAAAGATGATGTTGCAGTATTAATCTTTATGGTTTTATATATTGCAACTTGTTATGGGATATGTATGTTTGCGTCCGTGAACTATGATTGTCCCATACATGGTCAAAAGTTAAGTCTTTCATATGTCAATATGCATGTATTGATAAAAGAATGAATGGACTTTTGACAAACAAAAGATAAGCCTTTTATGTCATTATGCAAATATTGATGGAAGAAAGGATGAGCTTTTGTTTACAAAGATTAAGTCTATTATATGTCATTGTGCAAATAGTGATTAAAGATAGAATGAATCTTTGTTTATTCCGCAATATTGATCTTTCCTGATCCATATTTTTATGTCTATATTGTGCGGCTCAGTTGGTTTTCTTATGTTGAGCATTTCCAATTTGATTAATCATGGGTTCTCTTGTGGTTAATTTAATTGAGTATTCCGGTTGAATTAATCATGGGTTCACTTGTGGTTAATTCAATTGAGTATTTTGGATACAAATTCATTTTTTTTATGTGATTTGTTAATGTCCAAAGAAATCCTTCTTTTCTCGTGAAAGTAAGGTTGCTCTTGTTGTTCTTTCGGGAATGACATTTTATGGGGGAGAGTTCTTAATTGAACTTGTGCTTAATTGCCAAATCTTTGTGGGGAGTGCGGCTGTGGAATTTTATAGGGGTTATCTTGTATCTTTATAAACTCCTTGATGAATGCATTTAGTTTCGGCTATATGATTGCATCTAAAAAGTTGATATGTGTTTTCTTTTGGTCATGAAGTGTCTCGATGGAAATTTCATTAGGATCCCACTAGTTTTAGTACCTTTGCCAATTTTATTGACAAAAAGGGGGAGAATTAATGTGTAGTTCACACTACAAATACATATGGTTTTCGGATCATTATGTAAGGGGGAGTGGTTTTCATGTGAGATGAAGTATTGACTAAGGGGGAGTGATACATATCACCATAGTATTGTTGTCGAAGTTGTGATACAATTGAACTTTGATGCTGTGTAATAATACTATGACACTGTGTAACAATGATTGAGAGCTTTTGTTTTTTCATTGTTATGGCTACGGATCTTCAACAACGATGATGATGCATTGAATATCTTTGGAATCATTGGAGTACTTGGAAGTGACGAAGATTTTGAGTAATGTTGAAGAACCAAGGAGATCATGCATGTGGAAGAGAAGCTGCAAAGTTTATTTATTTTGTATTCCATATGTATTGATAGTTTTGTCACTAAAATTGACAAATGGGGAGATTGTTAGAGCACTGCTCGGTCGAACTCGCAAGCGTTGCTATCTCAAGCTTGTTGTCAAGTTTAGTTTCCAAAACTATAAGTCTTGATTTCTAGTCTACTTATAGCTAAGCCTCGGACTAGGATAGAAAGTGTAGTTGAGCTCTAGACTCCACGGCGTTCATCATGCAAAGACGAAGAACTACTCAAGGACCGTAAATTTCTGCTGAGTTTGGAAATCAAAACCAACTCAATCCGATTACCTAAGTATGCGTACCCGTACGCATACTGGCGGAAAGTTCACGTCCGTGAATTTCTGCTGAGTTTTGAAACCAAAACAAACTCAAATCCTGTTACTTAAGTACGCATACCCGTACGCATACTTAAGTGTGTTACTTTCTAAAATTGGTTTGTTCATGAACTAAAACATTTATATATTAAGGAATGCAATTTGCAAACCGTGTCTATAATGTTTATGAATCGATTCGAGTAAATAAAAACCGATTTTGCTTCGATTGTGTCTTGTATACTTCTATAAGATCTAAGCAATTGAACAATCTCTAACTAGTTCTTTTGAGTCATTTGAACTAGTTATGGTGAAGATGAATAAGGTTGATATGAAAGTGCTCATATGGCTAACCATTGGTTAACTACTGTTGAACCAACTAGGTGTACACGTTTAGGTACGGTTACTCAAACCTAAATGACGTACATTTTATTTGTGTATAACAAGCTAAGTTCGATCTAACGGTTGAAAGATATTAGCTTGAATCTAATCAGGTTTTCACCTAACGGTGAATATTGAATGCTTTATTACCAAGGTAACTTAGATTGCAAACCCTGATTTGGAGACTATATAAAGGAGAACTCTAGCAACTGGGAAACCTATTCCCCACACCTCCTGTGTGATACTAGTTGTATAAGCTAGAGTCGATTCTCCTTTAACCTTAGGTTTCTACCGAGACCCTGTAGGTTAACGACTTAAAGACTTCATTGGGATTGTGAAGCCAGATCCAACTATTTTCTCTGTAGTTGCATGATCTGATCTTGCTGTTTCTATCGTGATTGAGTGCAATCGTAAGATTGGCTTGAGATTAATTTCTCCAATATGCAAGATAGAAAAGTAGTCACAAACATCTTCGTCTCATCGTTTGTGATCCCGCAATATCTTGTTTCGCTAGTCGATTAAGATTATTGTGAGGTGATTGATAATTCTAGGCTGATCTTCGGGAATATAAGTCCGGGTTATCGATTGGTTCCTGTTCACCTTGATTTATTAAATGGCGGAACAAAACTCGTAGGTATTTATCTGGGAGACAGATTTATCTATTCAATAGACTTTTCTGTGTGATACAGATTTGTTTATTAAAGTCTTCGACTTTGGGTCATAGCAACTCTTAGTTGTGGGTGAGATCAGCTAAGGGAATCAAGTGCGTAGTATCCTGCTGGGATCAGAGACGTAAGGAGCGCAACTGTACCTTGGATCAGTGTGAGATTAATTGGGGTTCAACTACAGTCCAGACCGAAGTTAGTTTGTAGTAGGCTAGTGTCTGTAGCGGCTTAATACAGTGGTGTTCAATCTGGACTAGGTCCAGGGGTTTTTCTGTATTTGCGGTTTCCTCATTAACAAAACTTCTGGTGTCTGTGTTATTTCTTTTTCGCATTATATTTTGTTATATAATTGAAATATTATAGGTTGTGCGTTGAATCGATCAATTGGTAAATCCAACCTTTGGTTGTTGATTGAAATTGATTGATCCTTGAACATTGGTCTTTGGTACCGTTCAAGTTATTTCTCTTGTATTCAATTAGGCTCGCAGATTTATATTTGTATGAGTAAGGATTGAATCGAGAAATTGAGATATAACTCTTTGATATACTTTTTATTAAGATTGAGTTTGACTGTCTAGTTGATTCTCTTAAAAGTATATTGGAGTTAGTCCATACAGATTGCTAAGCGAAATATTGGGTGAGGTTGTTAGACCCCTGCTTTTTCATTTCCTGTATAAGATTTTCGTTTGCACACTCTTTTTCTCAGTTATCCTTCATCCTCTTATTTTTAAAGTAGAAAACCAACGCCGGATCACTTATCAATCCGTAAAAAAAAAAGGTTAACACAAAATCATTTAGATGAAACTATAAGGTATTTGAGCTTGAGGTCCTTCGTGTGTGTATTTTTTTATATATATAAGGCACTTCTACCTAAGAAACTTCAATATATATGGTAAAAATTGGCTTAGCAGTCTTCACAAAATCCTAAGGCACTTTTATATGTGTGTAGATACAAAAGGTGTCCAAATAATGTAAATGTTTCTCCAGTTGATCAAGTTAATTATTATTGTGAGTTTAAAAACCCAAATTGTGGATAATAATAACACACGATAATTGCCTAACATGATGAACAATAGTTATTATTATGAGTTATTCTTTGTTTAAACTATGTCTTTGAGGTAATTCTATAGAAGGTACAATAAAAATGTTTTCTTATTAATACCAAATTATCAATCATGAAATTTATGCAACAATTTTTATTATTAGTCTACTCGAGTTAAAGAAAAATACAGTTGCATTCAGCGTTACTAGTCTAGACACACACGCGATGTGCCTGCCTTTTCATCGTTACAAAAATCTAACTTTTGGTAAAATGATATACCATTATTTTTTGGTATTTCTACCCAAACTAACATAACAAAGCGACTGATTTATTAATTACTTAATAAATGGACTTAATATGACTGCTAGATGGGAGGGTATTATTGAACCAATCTGTGAGTTGTTGGAGTTGACTTCATCCATTGGATACCTTTAACATTACGTGGATGTTTGCAGTTTCAACAACACTGAAAGAAGGTCTAATGGATATATAAAATTTGGTTATCATCATTTTGGTCCTGGATGGGCGAGAAGACACATTATTTTAGTTATATGAAACAAGCTTATATATCAACAAACAACGATGTAAATAGATTCACAACAATATATACCATACTCCCTCTCGTAACTATCAAGCTATTCCTAGACATACTCCCTCTTGTAACTCGCAAGCTATATCTAGACTTATTGTGAAGTACCCAGATATCTTGAAATCATTGTGAACCAATGCATGCCTGGATCTGTTTTTGGAAAATGTAAAAAATCCTCCACCCAACCTGATTAATCATATATCCCGATAAGCTTCCCGTTACCTATCTTCCGATGCACTATCACTAAAGGATTGAAATGGTCAGTGGTCAGACTGAATATTATTTGAGTGATTAGTTTTGGTAGTTGTCGTACTGTTGAGCAAAAAAATCTTAATGTATCGATATTGTGCTTACTCATTGACATCGTTAAACTCTGAATTTTGTTGAATGGTTACAACTAGGGTTGCACAAAACCGATCCAACCCGATAGGCCGACCTGAAACCGACTCTAAAAAACCGAACCGTGACGGTTGACAACAGTTTTCAATTTTAAAAAACCTACAAATTTATGGTGCTTATCGGTGGTTGCTTCATCACCGACCGCTCAAACCGAAACTGAAATCTCAACCGTTGGATAGTAAAGGAGCAGTAACCCTAGCTAGTATATTGGTGTTCTTTTAGATTAGGTTTATTTTCATAAGCGCCTCTTCATTTCTTCCCTTCCTCTCTGTTTCTCCCTCTATACTCTTCCCTCTTTCTCCTTCTAATCGATTGAATACCTTTATTCTAATTTTGTTTTTTAAACTTACAAATCAAATAGGAATGAGCCTCAAGGTTGTCTAATATTGCTGCACTCATCAAGATGCCAATCACATCAAGATCTGAAAGCGTGATAAAAGGATAAATATTAATTGTTCTCGTCGTCGATTTCGTTATCACATACACCGTTTTATGCAAGAGTGTGTTTCAATATATTTTATTCCTCCGTGATCACTTATATCTTTATGATTTCATGTATTCTACGTACACTACTATGAATTATGATATGATATTTTTGGATCGAAAACAAATAAACATGGTTATTGAAGCTCAAATCTGTAGTAGATAGATTGTATAAGGAAAAACTGAAAAATTGAAATTGAAATCTAAATCTTTTCTTTATTTTTTGCGGTTTATGGAAACTGATCAAACCGAACCGGTTACTGAATGACCATTCCCAAACCAAACCGATTCAAAATGATTGGTTTGAACGGTTTTTAATTCTAAAAACCGATAAGGTACGGTTCGGTGATTGTTTTTGTCAAAAACCGCACCGAATCGACCATTGTGCAACATGAGTTACAACAGCTATAGTGGTGGCGTCCATGGCTGCCGCATCAATATTATTTGGGTCAATATTATCATGACTGAACTTAAAGTCTTTGCAAAGTTTGCTAAAGAGTCTGCTACTGCATTTCCTAATTTAGGAACATAATGAAAACCCAAAGAGTTTGGACAATTCCTTGCTACTTTGTTAGCTTCTTCCAGAAGATCTTTACTACACCATGTAATGTATGAATCCTTTCCATTAAGATAATTGAATAAACTTTCACAGTCTCCCTCGATGCGAAAATCACTGAAGTTCTTTTCTTGAGCCCAAGATAATGCTTGAAGAATTACTACCGCCTTTGCTTCTTAAGGATTTGGATTGATAGAGGGTCCGGTCCAGCTCTTCCTCCTTCAAAAGTTCCTGCATCATCTCTTAAAATTAACGCAAAACTTGCAGGAAAATTAGATGATATTTATCCTGCATCTATACTAATTTTATGCTTATGTTTATCTGGAGCAATCCAAACAAGTTTAGTTTTGTTTACTGTGTTATGCTTGTCTTTATGTTGTATTTGTTTTCGGGACCAGTATAAAACATGTCTCTGGACCTCTTGAGCTAATTGATGTGGTGTTTTAGATTTATTCTGGAAGACTCTGTTACATCTTTCTTTCCAAATAAGCCACATCTTTGTTAACATAAGCTCAACAAATATATTTTGATTAGGGTTTTAAATCCAACCCTTACATAACTCTAGAATTTAGACAAAAAGATCTAGTTGAATACTAACTGGATTGGTGTCTGCTCTCCAGACTTTTTTAGCATAAGAACAATGAAGTAAAAGATGTTTTGATGTTTCTATTTGTGCACTGCACATAGAGAGGATCTATATCCTTGACTTTCCCAAAGAGCTTGGAATTTGTAGAGAGTGCATTCTTTAAACACTTACAGATGAACACTTTGATTCTCTGAGAGACATTTAGTTTCCAAAATGCTTTCCATAAAGACTCAATTAAAGATAAGCTAACTATATCAATTCCTACTTCATTTAATTTATCATACATAAATTTAACTTTGTGATCTATTGACTTAGTTAGTGTCCATCTAAGCTGATCTTGTTTTTGCTGCTGAGACCTATCTAGGAAGAAATGGATATTATTAATTCTCTCTGTATGTTTTCAGGAAAGATAGAGTGAATAAGAGAAACATCCCATTTCTTAGTGTTAGGGCCAATTAAGTCTGACACCAAATTAAGATGGTTGTTTGAACGATTTTTGTATGACAACAAATTTGAATTAACCCCTAGTATCCAGTTATCTTCCCAAATGTTAATGTTGGGACCATTTCCTACTACCCAAATGCTGAATTGCTTAATTAGTTCTAAACCATGACAGATATATTTCAAAATTCAAGAACTTTTGTCAGGTTGTTTAACTTTTAGAGGAGATTTAGATCTAAAGTATTTGGATCCTATTGTCTTAGCCCATAAAGAATATGGTTCTTTAATCAGTATCCAGACTATTTTTGCTAATATTTCTAAATTGAACTTATGAGCATCTCTAAATCCTAAGCCACCTCTGTGTATTAGTTTACATAGGCTTGACCAACCTTTTGGGTAATAACCTTTAGCTTGAGTGTCTTTCCCCCACCAAATATCCCTCAGTATGGCATTAATCTTGTTTGTTATATTTTTTTGGAGAATGAAACATCCCATTTGAAAAGTTGGGATATTGGCTAACACTGCTTTTACTAAAACCATTCTACTGGTTTGAGGGAGGACTGTTCCTTTCCAACCTTTTGATTTATTTTCCATCATATCCAAAATTAACTCAAAAGTTTTTGTCTTTGATGGTGCCTCTAAATACGGGGCTTTAAGGTTTATATGCTTAATTTTCAGGAGCTTGGACATCATTCTCTGATGCTTCGGTTCAACTTTTTTACTAAAAAAAACTCCTGATTTTTTCAAAATTAATAATTTGACCTGAGGCTTTACTGAAAATATCTATTGTTTTGAGTAAGTTCTTACATTCAACTAGATCAACTTTAACAAAGAGAAAACAGTTGTCTGCGAAGAAGAGATGGGAAATAAGTTCACTCTTTGAAGTTATTTTAACACCATACAAAAGTTTTTTAATTTCCTAAGAGAGTAGTAGCATAGAGAATACCTCCATACAAATAATGAATAGATAAGGATAAAGAGGGTCTCCTTGGTGCAATCCTCTAGATGGATTGAAAGGCTTTCCCGAAGAACCATTCAACATAACAGAAATAGAAGTGGTTGATATACCTTGCTCTAGGAGTAAAAACAAACATCATCATGAAAACCAACAGCTTTTAAGGCTGAGAGGAGAAATTTCCAGCTTACTTATCAAAAGATTTTAACATGTCTATCTTTATCCCTAGTCATCCTTTATAGAGCAACGCTCGGTTGAACCCACAAATTTTGTTATCTCAAGCTTATTTCAATGTTAGATGATCAAAAATATTTCTTGATTTCTAGTCTACTAAGTCAAGTCTTGAACTAGTTAGAATTTGGTAGTTAAGTATATGACATCACCCTCGAAAACTGAAGATCGATGAAGACATTTGAAGCACTTGTGTACCAGGTATGTGAAGACTGAACCATTGTATTTTACTCACTATCTTACTATTCTATTTGTTGAGACTATGTCGTATGACTTTTGGTAGATTTACAAATAAATTTTTTTGAGTCAAGCTTGTATAGTTAAAAATCTCGAAATATGATTTTAGCATAGATGTTCAAAGGTCCTTAACAATATTAGTTCGAAACAATTTATTGTTTGAGAATTAATTTGTGGATCAATTGAAAATAGCCTATACAATTAATTTTATCATTTGGGAATGTTCCAAACATCACAAGAGAGAGTTTCATGAACTTCTAATATTTTTGTTCAGGGTAGGTTGGCAAACCCGTTTGCAAACCATAGATATCTGATTTCAGAAATACAGGAAGGTTCGCCAACCTCAATTTCAATTGGGAAAAGTTCACGAACCCAGTTGGAAAACCTTGGTGAACTGATTTTTTTTTAATGTTGGTATAAAAGGCTAAGGGTGGCGAACCCGGTTGGAAAACTGTGTCCATCTGAGTTCATAATCCAAGAACGGTTGGCGAACCCAATTCGTAAACTGTGTCCATCTGAGTTCTCGAGCCGAGTAAGGGTTGGAAACCTAAGTTCACGAACCGTAGCTCCCTGACTCGTGAACTAGCCTTGCGGCTCACGAGCCGTCTCACCAACTGTCCTATTAAATTTAACAGATGCTCAAAGAATCATTTTCTAAATATGTTTCGCATTGCTATGACTCTCTTAAATACTTCTAAGACTTCATTGATCACTTAAACACTTATGTGTGTGCATTATCTTTAAACTCTTAAGTGTTTTTATGAACATCATATTGCTTATTTTTCACATGGCATATTTTCCAAGCCAAACAAGTCATTATATACGGTTCAATATTCTGACCAATGTGTATATTCTTCCGTTGTATTTTCAAGACCTAAAGTGTTTGTTTGATTCGCAAGTTATCTTAACTTGAATTCTAAGTAACCCTCGGTCTTGAAAATATGTAAAAAGATATGCTCTTTCAACTGGGAAAATCAATCCCTGATACTTTGTGTCCTAGTTGGTCTAGAGTCGTCCTTTATGAACCTAGGTTTCCTCTGAGAAACATAATTAATTTTACCACTAAAAGGATTCACTTTGGTATTCGTGAAGCCAGGTCCGACTTTCTTTTATCTTGAACTTAGCTTGAGAAAGCAAAACTTGTGGAGTCAACCGAGTATTGGTCTAAAACATCCTCCACAGGTTCCTCAGCGTCGTTTGTGCTTCCTTTTCAGTCATATCCTAGTAAACATTTGGGCTGAAACGACTCTCCCGCTTTCAATTTTTCTTCATCATCTTGCAATATCGTTGCTCTATCTGTAATAAATTTTTGTATTCAACATAAATGAAATCCCAGATTTCATATGTATATATGAGAGCCTAATGTATAAAATCCCCCCTTTCAAGATGCTTAATTAATATAACTATATTAGTTCAATTTACCCACTCTGATAATTTTCAATGAATCCAACATAAACAATCATTCCTTTCAATTTCTAATACTAAACTACAATTCCAATCAAACTAAACGATGAAAACCCTCAAACCACTAACAAACCCCAGAATATAATTGATTATCTGAATTTCAGAATGCGAATCCAATAAAAAAGGAAAAAAGATGATAAAAAAGATAAGAATCACCTTCAATTAGAGAAAGATTAGAGCAGATTATAGTAGATTAAAAATTGGAAGTGATCAAGTTTTTGAGGCTTATTCGTGTTGAAGGAAGACAAAGATATTGATGAAGAGGAGGAGGAAGAAACTGTCATGGAAAATCACCATTTTTTATGTCTCCCTCTTTTTGGAATTTGATTTTTGATTTTGATCTTGCTGATTTTAGGTTTTGGTTGAGGACAAAAGTTGTCAATGTTATTCTTGGAGGACTGATCGGGTTTCACCATTTAATAGAGGCTTGAGACGAGATAGCACCTGATTGGTACTACTTTATTTCCTCATAGAGATTTGTCTATATATTAGTAGCGGTAGTGGAAAAAATAAACACCAATAAAAATAGGATTCAACACTAGGAAGAGAAAGGTAGTGTTTTTCCTCTAGATAGAAAAAAAAAATATGCTATTAGTGAACCACTTTCTTATTGTGACGTTAGATTTGATTTCTTTACTAGTTAAATTTTCGAAGGGGACAACCCATTCAAGGACCCTTCATATGAAATTTGGTTGCAGCAAACTTTTGAACTTACATAACTTTGATATGTCATTTTTAGAGAAATGCAGAAACACCTATCTCTTGGTTTTCTAGTTTTCCAACAGCAAAAACCAAATAGGGAACAATTTACGGGGACATTGATGATTATGCTGAATATGATGATTCTATTTTTTATCTATCATAGTTTTAATGTTTAGCTTGTATGATTTTTCGTTCTAGAAATTTCTATGGTTAATATTTTTTGTTTGTTTTTGAACGTACTGTTAGAGCATTGCTCTGTCGAACTCATAAGTGTTGCTATCTCAAGCTTGTTGTCAAATTTAGTTGATCAAAACTATATCTTGATTTCTAGTCCATATTTAGTCAAATCCCGGACTAGGATAGAAGTGTGTAGTTGAGTATCGAATATCATCATGTGTTCTACCGTTTGAAGGAGAGATCAACCGAAGCTTTTGAAGAACTTCTTCAACAAAAGGTAAGTGAAGACTAAACCACCTATTACTCAAGTTTTCACCTTTCTATCTATAACATAATGTCGTATGACTAAATTAGACAGTACATGCATAATAGAAATTTCGAGTCAAGTTTATCTTGAATATTGTTATCGAAATATGACTGACTAAGCTTAAGAATATTTATTCATACTTGATGAATTTGGTTAAGAACAATTTATTGTTCATGACCCAAATTATGATTCAAGATTTAATCATTTGAAAATAGCCTGGAACAGTGATATGTGTCATTAATGTTATTCGGTAATATTTCAAATCGATTATTAGAGAGATATAGAACTACTGTAAATCTGGATACATGACAGTATGCATACCATTTCACATATTGGGAGAACTGTTATAAGTCTGTGTTAGAGCATTGCTCGGTTGAACCCACCAAGCGTTGGTATGTCAAGTTTGGTTGTCATATTTTAGTGAATCAAAACTCATCTAAGAGTCTCTTGATTATGTACTAGAGACAACTTCGTATAGGTTAGACTAGAAAGTCTAGGAATATGAGACATACAAGTATTACTCGAAGACCTGAAGAACGTGAAGAAGTAACGAGCTACAACGATGACATCATCTTTCCTCTTGAGGTTAATAATATTGACTTGAACCGTTTCATTCCTAACGTATCTTTCAAGTCGTGCTATATTGAAAACATAACTGCGAAGCTGTGAGTGGATATTTTACTCTAATAGTGAGACATGATCATATGATCATAGTATAAAGGAATTAGGCTACGAAGTATAACGCTTATCTTTTGTACTTCGTAGATATGACATCGACATAATCTTATGAATGCTATTGTGATTATGTGTATGGGTAAAGGTGAAGATTTCATCCTAGGAAACAATGTTTTACATTTTTTTAAAGGAAGTACATTCATGAACTTGTTTTATGAATCGAAAGGGAAACCGCTAGGCTTATTGGTATTGTTATTCATTACATATCTTTGGATTACCAATATGTGTGAGTTGGTAGAACCGATCATAACTTGTTATGTATCTCGGTATAACTAATCACAATGCCTGACTTATGATTTGGTATGACTAGTTAGTGTAACCGAACCTAAGTAATCACCTGAGATGGTACGATTGATATCTATAATTGGTGTGACCGATCCTAGTAATTGGTGTGACCGATCACAAAAGAGTTGTGTAATCAATATTTATAATTGGTGTAACCGGTCCTAGTAATTGGTGTAACCGATCATAGTGACTGGTTTGACCGATCACAAGCAATACCATGAGTATATGGTAACCGGTCCTAGTAATTGATGTAACTGGTCCTGGTAACTGATGTAACCGGTCCTGGTAACTTGTGTGACCGATCACAAGTGTTCCATATTAAGGTATAACCAATCATAGTGATTGGTAGAACCGATTGAACCCATGATTGTGTTAATATTTGATATATCACATAGTTTTCTTGGAATACAGATGAACCAATTCTAAACTTGTTTGGAAGTGTGGTATAATCGATTCCAAGATTGTAAATATGAAAGATGATTTACAAAGAAAAGATGTCAACATACTTTGAACACGAACAGTAACTCTTATCTTTTATTGTTCAAAGTTATTCCTTAATTACTCAAGGAGATTCAAGTCCGAAATAAATTAAGAATCTTTTAATTAAGGTTATAAGTTTTATATGCTTTAGTTACCAGCAATTAAATGCATATCTCTAGATAATAAAAATTAGTAATGTGCATTTACTAATTGGAGATTTTTTATTGAGAGATTTCGAAAAATATTGGACAAAGCATTTCCAGGAATTATGAAAACCGATTAGGCATTTATTAGATCTAAAGACGTCTTGTGATAATTCATTGTTAACAGACTCCGTTCTATGTGTGATTGATCACAAGAGATTCAAATTGTTTGTGTGCAGGTGTTTTTTGAAGATCTAAGAAGATTTGAAGACAAAGAAGATTTCTTATTTGAGTTCATAATCTTTGGTGTGCACGAAACTTGATCGACTGGGGATCCAACTATAATCGGTTTATCTTTGTGATAACCTTGATTGATTAGTTGAGCAGATCAGCATCAATACAATTCTTTGTGATTCAAAGTATTGATTACATATTCTATACAATTTTGTTTAATAGATAGATCTAAGAACCTGACAAAGGAGTTTATTGGGATAAACGGAAGATCCTTTTGTCAAACTCATATTACGTTGTTTGAAAAGAGTTTTTACCGAACGGATTTGTTGTTCCTTTACTGTTTTGAATACAAACCAAAGGAATTGTTCCAAGTGCGTGACTTATTACAAGTTAGAGGCGCAGGGATACTGAGGGAACTAGGTGAACTATAGGTTTAGTTGCTTGGTCTCGACTATACGAAGTTGGTTTAGATTTTTTTATAGCGGCTTAATTCTGAGAGTATTCAATTCTGGACTAGGTCCCGGGGTTTTTCTGCATTTGCGGTTTCCTCGTTAACAAAATCTTGTTGTGTCTTTTACTTTTCTATTTCCGCAATTATAATTGTTTTATTATAATTAGAAGTAAAATACACAAACGTTAATTCCTATTTACTTGATAGCAATCCTATTGTGTTTGGTTAAGTCCGAACCTATTATCAAGTAAACATACTTCGTTGTTGTATTGTCTCGATCTTGTATCCATAGTCAATCACACAAGTTGTCTTGTTGTCGTATTGTCTCGATCTCGTATCCATAGACGATCACACAAAGTGTGAACCGATTAGTTGTATTGTCTCAACTCAGTCCATAGACAATCACTTTCGGAGAAAGGACTTATAGGTGGATTTTTTTTAGATTGAGGTATATTTGGGTATCCTCGTCTTTTCAGCTTGCACTTATTGAATGTCGGAAGCACAGGGATACTGAAGAAACTAAGTGAACTAGGTTTAGTTGCTTGGTCTTAACTATATGAAGTTGGTTTAGATTTTGTATAGCGGCTTAATTCTGAGAGTATTCAATTCTACACTAGGGCCCGAGGTTTTTCTGCATTTGCGGTTTCCTCGTTAACAAAATCTTGTTGTGTCATTTACTTTTCTTTTCCATAATTATAATTATTGTTATTATAATTTAAAGGTAAATTACACAAACTTTAACTCCGCTTTACTTGATAGTGATCCAATAGAGTTTGGTTAAGTCCGAAACTATTATCAAGTAATCACACTTTGATTGTTGTATTGTCTCGATCTCGTATCCATAGACGATCACACAAAGTGTGAATACCGATTTGTTGTATTGTCTCGACTTTGTCCATAGACAATCACCTTCGGTAAGAGGACTTATAGGCGGATAATTTAAAGATTGTGGTGTATTTGGGTACCCTCGTCTTTTCAATTGGTATCAGAGCAGGCAAACAAGAAAAGATCTAACAATCTATGTTTGATGCGATCCAACCTATAAGACATGAGTCAAAGTAGAGTTAAGCGAGAGCGAAAACTAAAGAAAGACTCAGTTAACGTATCGCAAGAGGATATCGAACCACTCTCAGAATCAGTCTGTGAGCAATTGCTTACTTACAAAAATAGGCTAAATATCTCTAATGAGATGTTAGTGAAAGCTCATGATGAGTTGAGAGAAATAACTACTGAATGTAAAAGGCTTCGTCAAGGTCAAGAAAATTTGAGGGAACTTTCTTCTCAACAAATACAAGGTCTTGAAGACAAAGTAAGTGCTAGTCTCTCTCAAACAAAATTGTTAGAGAAAGAGCGTGATGATTCTCTTGAAAAGGTTCTTTTGTTGGAAAAGAAACTTGCTGAATCTGATGCAAAAATTAACTCTCAACAAAAGAGTTTTATAGAGAAAGAAAGTGAATATTTATCACGAGAAAAACGCCTTGAGGCTGATCTAGCTGGTGCTCTTGATAAAATCAAGACGTGTGTAGAAGATAGAAAAAGGTTCTAACTCAACTTGTCTTTTATCTGTATGTCGTCAGGATAATGATTTCAGGGATGAAGTAAAGAAATTTGTGTCTAAGAGGGATGATTTGAAATCTCGAATCAATCTCCCTTGGATAAGATAACTCATTACGAACACATGCTGGCTCAGTTTAAAACTACCTTGTGTAATCTAAGAGCAAAACTTAGTGAGTTAACTGATATTTCTAAGGCTGCACCGGAACCAGCCCGGAACCGGTGTACCGGACTAGAGCAAAAGAAAAGGGATGGAACCGAACATGAACCAGTTTAGGGGGTACAAGGAATGGGAATGAAAATGAGAACCGGTGGATGGGTACAGGGAACGGTTCTAGCTTATTCCCGGCCTGTACCGGACCAAAAATCCCGGTCATCCAGTATCATTGATTTTTCAGATTCCTTTTAATCCTAGCCCTTGATACTGGGTTTAGATTAACTCTCTCTATTTCTCAGTATTACAGTGCGACTCTCACTTCCCTTGTTTTTTTTCTTCATCGCTGCAGTCAGGAGCGACACCACCACCACTCTTTAATTCTCCATCACAGACGCCACCAGCAGCTCTAAAGCTTGACACTACCATTAATCAAACAATCTTTGATCTTAATCATCTAATTATCTCTTTATGTTTAAAGTTTGATTTCTTAAAAAACTCTCCGCTCTCTCTTTGCGCCTGTATCATCAAGCAAAGGGAAGGAATCATGGGGTATGTATCAATATATCGGGAGATCAAATTTAGTTATGCTTACAAGCTCTGCTGGAACTGATCAAGTCATCCTTGAAGAAACTGGATTTGCTTCTGTTTTTGGTTATCCCCAATAATTCATGTTGCTTTGATTTGTACTCTGAACTCGACCCTAATGATATTCACGTCAATTGATTTCATACCTGGAAATAAGAACATGTGGTTCTTTCAAAGGCATCAAAGCTGCAAAAATCACTTCATAACATGCATCAATTTATTACAAACTCTAGTCTGATGGAATTTGAAGCACACGAATAATGGAAACTCAAGAGGTGAAAATTCTGTTTGTGAATCTACTGATTTTGGTATTGTCATCGTGTTGATTTTGGAAATTATTTTTGGTGGCTGGTGTTGCTGTTGTAATAGGTAAAAACCCGGTACCAGTCTTGAACCAGACCGGTCTTAGAGGTACAGGTACAAGTCCAGGTACCGGTTCTCAAAATGAGGTACCGGTTAACTCCAGGTACAGGTACCGGGTTCATAAGAAACCCGGACCGTAACGGCCCATGTGCAGCCTTAGATATTTCTGAAGACTTGGAAGAACTTAATGATCCCATTATTAACAAGTTTTCAACAATGAGAAGGAATTCCCCGCTCAGAATATCAGAAATAACCTGATGCGTTACTAGAAAACTTCTTGTGAGAATTTATTCTTGTGTTCAAGAAGGATAACTAGGGTTTGGTTTAGCAAATATTGTGAGTACTGATAGACGCATTTATGTGTCTATTTTCATCTCTATTGTGTATATTGTTAGTACCCATTTTTGTACTTATTATGGTGTTTTATGTGTTTGTAGGTATTTTTGGGCAATAAACATTTTTGGAAAAATCGGCTCGAAAAGTTGTCTAAAGGCACCCAAGGGACATTTGTTATTCGGAATCCAGCAGCGGATAAGGGGCACCCCCTTCTCCTTCACGTTCAAAAACAAAAAAAGGCGGGAAAATTATGTTTATCCATGGCAGATTTTCAATCAGATTTTTGGAGTCATTTCAGAGAGACTAAAGGGATGGAATTGATTGGGATCATTCATAGGACCCATATAAACGTGGTATGGTCTTTGGTTTCGACCAGAATTGGCTAGAATTCAAGTGTAGAGCAAAACATGCGTGATATTCCCGTAAGATATTTTCAGAATTTTTGGTAATTTTGGGAAGTTTTCTTGTGGCTTATGCGTTCCTAACTTATTATGGGACGTGAAGGAATGCTCCTGGTGTGTGCAGCACGAGATTAGACGCGAAATTAATCAAAAAATGGAAATTATTCTTTTCCATGCATGGGAGTAAATGAGAATTATTTTGTGTAATTGACGGGTGATTTTTAGGATTTTGGTGTATAAATAGAGTCACAAGGTTCCATAGAAGGGGTGTTGAGAGTTTGGGGTCGAGAGGAGAGCTCAGGAGGCGTGAATCAAGAGTTTTCAGAACTCTGTTGGTTCTGCTGCTGCTGCTCGTGAAGAACAGGGAAACAACGACGGTTTCTTCAACTGGTTGTAACAGTTTCTTCAACTGGTTTGCAACATTTATCTTCGTTGTAACAGTTTCTTCAACTGGTTAGCAACATTTATCTTCATTGTAACAGTTTCTTCATCCTCTTCTGCAACATTTATCTTCAGATTTGTAACGATTATCTTCATCATAACAGTTGAGAGTTGAAACAGTCGTTCTGTAACGCACCTGTGCTGTTGCAGATTTCCTGTTTCATTATTTTCTCTTCTTGTAAACACTTTTTGAGCCATGAATACATATTTTGAGTGTGTTTTCGACATGATGAGTTAAACCCCAACACTGGGACGACGGAGGAGGCCGAACTTCATACATGGTAAATTTATTTTTATTCTTTTTATGACTTTTGCATTAAAATTAATTGAAATATGATTTGATTAAATTGGTTGTCATTTGATTAGATGGGTCATGCTTAGCTCAGGTGATTTGATGTCCCATGCTTAACATTTACAATCAATGTTTTGAGAATCTACCTTGGCAAAAAATAGAGTCCATGTTTATATTTCTTGAGCTAAAATTGTTGAGAATAAATAAGTGAACCTTATGTTATGAAGATTGGCTAAATCCTTAGTCCCAGTACCTCTCGCCCATTGTTAAATATCTTTGTATATATTTATTTAGTATTTTTAAAAACTTTAATCTCTACAAATCCGAGTGAACGACAACCTCATTTCTTACCACTATCTAAAATCACATCAAGTACACAAGCTATTTCCAACAATTTTCATCTTGCATGTTTTTAGCTTTATTTATTTATTTAAATTCTAGAGTTTTTGGGAGATGAACTTGCAATATTTAATCATTATTGGTTTAATGTATTGCAAAGTCTTTTGAGATATATGTGTCCTTTACTTTTTGTGAATTGAACCTACATCTCATATATGCTCAAAAGTTAAATCTATTAAGTTTTCTGAACTAAAAATAGAAAAGGCTTAGTGGGAATTTTTTGCAGTACTGATATACTCGTGGTCACACTCTTGTGTAATTACTGCATTATCCACTCCGTAAGATTTTCTTATGTTGAGTCATATCGATCGAATTATCTCCTTGTTCATAACTGGCGTTGAGATTAATTTATGTCGATGTTTAGGATACAAATCCATGTGATTTGTCAATGTCCGACAAAATCCTTCTTTTTCAATAAAGAAAGGTCACTCATGTTGTTCTCTTGGGAATGACATCAAATGGGGGAGAGTTCTTAATTGAACATGTGCTTAATTGCTATATCTTTGTGGGGAGAGTGGATGTGGAATTCAAAGGGGATGATTGTATCTTAAATCTCCTAGATGAGACGCTAAGTAGTTTATACTCTGTGGTATCATCTAAATTAAAGTTAATATGTATTTCTTTTATGTCTTAAAGTATTTTTGAATTCATTACAATCCCATTTTCCGTACCTTTGCCATTTTTTATTGACAAAAAGAGGAAAAATTAATTAGTAGTTTCGCACTACATACATATGGTTTATCGATCATTATGTAAGGGGGAGTGAATCGACATCTATAGGTTTCACATATTATGAAAAAGATGTAAGTATGGACTAAGGGGGAGAAACATATCATCGTAGTATTATTTCGAAGTTGTGATACAATTTAACTTTGGAGAAGATAACAATACTATGTTTATGTATAACGACGATTGAGAATATATGTTTTCAAAGTTGTTATCACTACGGATCTTCAATAACAACGATGCTGAGTTGAACACGTTCAGAATCATTGCAACTTGAAGTAATGAAGAATTCAAGGAGTTGAAGAACCAAGGAAATCAAACATGATGGATTATGGAGTTTGAAGCTTTATTTTTCTAATCCATATTGTATTGATAGTTTTGTCACTAAAATTGACAAAGGGGGAGATTATTAGAGCATTGCTCGGTCGAACTCACAAGTGTTGCTATCTCAAGCTTGTTGTCAAATTTAGTTGATCAAAAATATATCTTGATTTCTAATCTACATTTAGTCAAGTCTCATATTAGGATAGAAGTGTGTAGTTGAGTATCACCTATCATTGCGTTCTACCGTTTGAAGGCGAAGATCAACCGAAGCTTTTGGAGAACTTCTTCAACAAAAGGTAAGTGAAGATCGAACCACCTATTACTCAAGTTTTCACATTTCTATCTATGAGATAATGTCTCATGACTAAATTAGACAGTACATGCATAATAAAAATTTCGAGTCAAGTTTATCTTGAATATCATTCTTGAAATATGACTGACTAAGCTTAAGAACATTTGTTCATACTTGATGAATTTTGTTAAGAACAATTTATTGTTCATGACCTAAATTATGATTCAAGATTTAATCATTTGAAAATATCTTGGAACAGTGATATGTGACATTGATGTTATTCGGGAATGTTTCAAATTGATTATTAGAGAAATATAAAACTACTGTAAATATGGATACAAGACAGTATGCATACCAGTTCACATACTGTGAGAAATTTTATAAGTCCGGAGTCGTAGTACATGCACCCATTACACGTACGCGTAGCTATAGTTCGGAAGCGACTTTTTGGTAAGCATACCTGGTATCCATACCATAAAAAGTCTGTTGACTCGTGAACCGAAAAGGTACGCATACCCAGTATGCAAACCAGAAAAGATCTATGGAAGGGTACACATGCCCGGTACACGTACTATGGAAAAAAACACTCACAAACAGGTATATAGTACACGTACTTACCCTATCGAATATTTTCAGGCTATTTTCAATTGTATTCAAGGTCATGTGCTGATGTTCTGCTAACTATCAAAGTGATTTGGTTGAAAATTACAAGCTTTCACTCGTATGTATATCTTTCACAAGTAGTGGCGATGACCATTGATTATCACATATTCATTTACTTTTCATCATTTTGGTCCATGGCTATGTAATGTAATGTGGATTTTATGTCGACATAGTGTTGGACCGTTCTAGTCCCTGGGTTGAACAACCCATTCTTAAAGAGTTCAATAGAAGAAAACTGGAAATCTCTCTCGCTTGGGAAGACTTACTTTTAAGGTATTATCTCGCTCAAATAATTGTAACTCAGTAATTTTTTGCTCGTACGCTGTTTAATCATTTTTAATCTAACAACATTATAACCAATTATTACATACATCGTTAAGCTATGATAATATTTGCTAAAACATTTGGCAAAATTAACTAAATTAATCGGATGCTGCCATACTTTATAATGGTTGGTTACAATGTTACCAGATAAAGAATGTTACAACTTACAGCAACACCAAAACAAATAGGGTTTTGCTAACCTGTGCATCCACCAGTTAAGCCTATTATTTAATTATTTTTTATATTGAAATCTGAAATCTTCTAATAAAGCAACATTAATGAAGTCTCCGGTTATAGTGAAATTCATCTAGCCATTAGTTGCCTTCAATATGCTTTTCTGTGCTAGCTTTACTATTTCACTTTTTTCTCTTCTCAAGCAATTTTCTCTCACCAATATCTGGAGGTAATATGGGATAATAGTTTAGTAGTTATTAATGGTGTATTTATTTGGTTCATGTATCTATCAGATTCATCTTAATAATCTGATAACAAATTTAAAACAGTTTGTCCATAATCTATGTACATACAAAGCAAGAAGTCGAAGAGAGTTTAAATAGTCCATCCATAATCTTGATCACCACTACCCCAAAAATTAGGATTGCGCAAAAAAAAATAATGAAAAAAACCATAAAATAAGGATCTGTTCGGATTGCCGGAACACTATCCCGATTTTTACTTTCAGAAATTAAATAATGATGAGTAAAACCCAATCCAATTTACCAAATCCTAAAACCCAAATCAATTTTTATTTCAAAGATGTAATCATGATGAAGAAAGCCCAATTATCAAGCCTTAAAACCCAAATTATTTGTATATTTGTTTTACTTCCGTTTTCAATTATCCTCGGAAGAACTGATACAAAAAATACAAAGAAGAAGAAGAAACAGAATAAAAGGAAGAAGAGAAAAAATAAATAAAAAATCAATGGGTATTTTAGAGAGATGTTAGTAAAATCTTCTACCAATTGTCACATGTCTAGATATTGTTTTTAAAGAGTTGTTCAAATGCCGATTATCTCATAGAAATAATTCTAATGCATCTGAAAATATTCAATTATCTTACCCTGTCGAATATTTTCAGATGCATCAGAATTATTTCTATGAGATAATCGGCATTTGAACGACTCTATAAAAACACTATCTAGACATGTAACAATTGGTAGCAGATTTTACTTTGTATATTTGTTTTACTCACGAATAGGTATACATTACGCGTACTTACCCCTATCGAATAATTTCAGATGGATCAAAATTATTTCTATGAGATAATCGGCATTTGAACAACTCTCTAAAAAAACTATCTAGATATGAGATAATTGGTAGCAGATTTTACTAAGATAAAATATCTAATAAAAAACACAACTTTTATTTGAAAAGAAAAGAAAAGTTTTACAAGAAACTAGATGGGAGCCTAGCAGAATGCACCTGCAATCACTCATCTTTTATTTGCAGATGATATACTCATTTTTACTAAAGCTGATATGCACAATGTAGCAGGTATACTTGACACTCTGAATCACTTTGGTAAGTTCTCTGGTCAAATGCTCAATTTCAATAAGTCTAGTGTCTGTTTTAGTAATAACATTAGTCCTACTGCCAGAATAGACCTTTCTAATGCACTTGGTATGACTGAAATGAAAGATACTGACAAATATCTAGGTGTTACTTTGGTGATGGGTAGAGACAAATCAAAAGCTTTTAAACCTATTATGCATAGTTTTAATTCTAGACTAATTCCTTGGAAAGGAAAAAGTATGAACTATGATGCTGAATCAACTATGGTAAAGCATGTCCTTAATGCTCTACCTACTCATCAGATGGGAGTATTTAGGATTCCTAAAAACATGATAAATCAATTAGACTCCATTCAAATGAAGTTTTGGTGGGGAAAAGATGGTAGTTCTAAAGGCATATTCTTTATAGGATGGGATAAACTTCAGATTCCTAAAGCTTTAGGTGGACTAGGTTTTAGAAATCTTGAAAATTTTAACAATGCCCTTATGTCTAAAGTTGCTTGGAAAGCATGTAATGATGAGAACTCTGTTTGTTATAAGGTTCTTAAAGCTAAGTATTCCAGGAATGGTAATTTCCTTCATTTAGATAAGCTTAAGGATGATTGTTCTTGGTTATGGAGAAGCATTTACTCAGGTTTGGAAATTGTGCAACAGAATACAATGTGGTTAGTTAGAAGTGGTACTAAAGTTAATATCTGGCTAAATTGTTGGGTTATAGGATTGAATAGCCCACCTGTTCCTGTTGTAGGTTCATCTAGCTATGAAAATTATACTCTTGTCTGTGATTTGTTCTTAACAGGTACTAGACAATGAAATATTGATATTGTTAATGCTTTCTTTACTTATGATTGTGATAATTTAATATTGAATATGAGAATACCAACCACGGGTGAAGATTCTATGATCTGGAAGCCAGATAGAAAAGGTAAATTTTCGGTGAAAAGTGCTTATAACACTATATGCACAAGGGAAGTTAACTTCATTTTTGTTAATAGTAACATTCCAAGAGATGTCCGGAAAAATTTGTGGAAATTTAAGGTACCACATAGAGTACAATTTTTTTTTTGGAAATGTATTAAACAAATAGTCCCAGTTATAACTGATATTTCTAAATATAAATTTGACATTGACACTCAGTGTTGTTTCTGTATGACTAATGAGGAAACCATGAATCATCTGTTTATGGAATGTAGTTTTATTAGAACCATCTGGTTTGATATGAACATTAATAGTGATGCCATTAAGCATGAGTTTGCTGATTTTGATAACTGGGTTATAAGTTGGTTTCACTCTGCAGATACTCACACTCCTACTTTGTGTTTAAATGAGGAAAATTTAATCTGCAGGTTTATGTGTGTGATCTGGAACATTTGGAAAGAAAGATATTCAGCTATATTTTAAAACAATAAGCCTAATATGCAGACTACCATTGCCAGAATAAACCATTTGCATACTCAGTGTGCTAATCTGACTAATATTCATAATAATTATATCTCCAATACAATGCAGACAAAAATCTAGTTACCTCCAGATAAAGAGTTTGTGAAAATTAATATAGATGGCTCCTATATATCTCATACTAGAAAAGGAAGTATATGACTAATAATTCGTGATTTTGCAGGGAACTGCGTAGGAGTGAAAGGAATATGCTTCCATGAGGAGGTGGAAGAAGAATATGGGGCTGAGTACTTTGAGTGCAAAGCATTGGAGGTAGCTGTTGACTGGATAGAAGATCTTTGAGTAACAAAAGTAATTTTCGAAATGGATTGTGAAGCAGTGGTGAATTCCATAACTGAGAATGATCTACAGGTCCATTGGTTCAATCAGAATATTATTCAAGTTCTTAAGAATAAATTTAATAGTAGTAATCTTTGGTTTTGTAAGTCTATAAATAGACTAAGTAATAATGCTGCTCATATTATAACAAGAAAAGCTAGAGAGCAAATTGCTAGTTTTCCTTTTATAGAAGATTTTCCAGATGACAACTGTAAGATTTTCAGTTAATTAATAAATTCTTTTAGTATCAAAAAGAAGAAGATAGGAGCCTAGCAACAAGTTGGGCTCCAACACCTTTCTGAATAGCTAAACCTATTCTCATGAACAACAAATTACCAACAAATCCGCAGTCTAATAAATAAATCAAGTAAAAGTTGTGAAAACAAAAACAAAAAACTCATTTATACCCTTGTTAATTTGTGCATGGGTGCACACATTACCGAAACCCAAATTTTTTTTGTTCCATGACGCAATATAGAATGTGCCTATTGTCCGGATTAAATGACACAGTAAGTGGAAAACAGATCCGCAGTCTTACACCATGGACCAATATGGTGCTTTAGTGTTGTCATTAATTCCACCCAGTAACCACGCGTCACCTCGTAATCAGCCGCCCACCTCACCATTAATGATGGTCTACGTCAGAATTATATTATATATCCCGTACTTAACTGATTATATAACCAGCAATCATATTCTTCCTTTATTCCGTCTTACCATCTCAGGTAACCATCATATTTAATTAAAGCCTAAACCCAACGATGATAAATTGACGATATTATATCAAATTCTAAAGCAGTCATGATGACAATACCACATCTGGTATTCCACGACCACTGGAATACAGAAACGTGATCTCCACGCACTTCTCTATAAAAACTACTAATTGTGGCGCTTCATTGTAAACATCGCATCACCAGCAATAGCACAGTGTTGTGGTTGTGGTTGTGTTTGTGAAGAAGATGCAGTCTTTACAAGAGAAAGCTTCAGAATGGATTGGAGAGAAAGCTGAATGCATTTTCTATTGATGAAACTAATCTCTTTCAGAAATTAGGACTTCAGACTTTTATTAATCTTTCCACTGATTTTTATTAGGAAAGAAAAATCTGCACAGATGAAACAAGACAAAACATGAATCAAATTTTCAGGATATTATATGAAGAGGAAAAACCTAATTAAAATCTACAACTGAAAAAATTAGGTATATTTGGAAAATAGGCTATTAAAGAATTAGGGAAAATGATCAACTAATTCAAAAAAAAAAGAAACGTTTATGAGAAAGTCTATTAATTGGAAATTGAAGTACTAGAATAAATCCAGTAATCAACGGAAAATTATAAATCTAAATTGAAAAGACTGACACCACATGGAAACTTCACTCCTCAATCTTTCCAAAAACTACTCATGGAACGAGCTGATAAATCCTCAAATACTGGACAAAATACCTTCTCATGGAAGAAGTTTTGGGCCGCCGGCAGCATAACACCATAAATAAAACTTTTTGTGTAGAGAGAAATCCACAAAGATCTTGGGGTTTTGCATAGGATCGGGAAGTTTGTGGAAGGTGTTGATCCTTTATGCAGATATTGTAATAACTATGAAGAAGATACAGATCATCTACTTATTCACTGCAATCTGGCTCAAATAGTATGGTTTGCTTCACCCATGGGGTTACGGCTGCAAGACAACCATGAAATTACGCTCTCTCAATTAGTGGAACAATGGCTCACAAGTCAGGACAGTGAATACACTTTTGTAACGGGGGCTTCGATTTGTTGGGCTCTATGGAAAGCAAGGAACAGTTTAGTGTTTGAAAAGAAACAACTGCAAGTTCAGGAGATCTTAAAGATTGTTGGGTTCTGGTTCAATTTATACTTCGGGGTTGAAGATAGCACAGAAACTGAAGACATTTCTCAGTCTCATGAAACTGGCAATGACCCTGCTTATGCATGGATATCTCTACCAACAAACTCTTTCAAGATCAATGTTGACGTGGCTGTAAAGAATATGCACTATGCGTCTACAGTTATCGTAAGGAATCATGAAGGTAAATGCTGTGGGGTTAGTACAAGACTGGGAACATGTGACGTTCCAGTAGTGGCAGAAGCTGATGGTTTCTCCTTGGCTGTTGAACTAGCAATTTGTCTTGATCTGGATTCAGTCATCATCGAAGGTGATTGTTAAGTCGTGGTCAAAATTCTCAAAGGAGAGACTTGTTCCTCCCCTGGAGAATCTGGAGATTTCTTGACAGTATCAAGGTGCAAAGAAGATCTGTTAATGGAGTTTCTTTCAACTTCGTTCCCAAGAGTGCCAACAATACGACTCATACTCTTGCTGCTTATGCATTATCAAATGGCGTCCAAGCTAAATGGACTGCTGATCAAATTCCTCCAAATCTTATTTCGAAGTTAGGAATCCCGACCATCTGATGGTCTTTTTGTTTCCAGTTCTGTTACCATTTTTTATTTTATTTTTGTTGTTGAAAAGACTGAAAGAGAGATAGAGTACGACCAATTCTTCCGTCGTCGCCTAAGATATGAAGGGACAGCAGCTAGAAGAAAAGATCTGGAAACATTTTTGCCGGTGAAAGAGAGAAATGGAGAATTGGGGATTTCTATTGATCCCTAAGCGAGAGAGGAAAAACAAAAAAAGCAGCATGCAACCCGGTGGAGGAAGTAGCCTTGAAGTCTTGACAAATCTTGAAACTTCACAGTCTTTGGTATCTGAGTAGCATGGGATTTTCGGTAACTTAGTAGTCGAGAGAATATAGAGTCTTCAGCGTCTTCGTATCTAGGTCTCTCTGAAATAGTGTGTTAGGAACAAAAGAAAGAGGAAATATGGGTGTCTTAGTAGCAAAAGTAAACAGAAAATGTCTTAGCATTTGATGAACATAGGTCCGAGAAGCATATGGATCTTTAAACTTGGGAATTTAATGGTGATTTCCGGTAACCATCACCGTCGGAGGCGGCGGTTACCGGCTATATTTTGGTGGTCACTAGCTATATTTCGCCTCGAGAGAGGCGAGAGAGTGTCTCGCAAACACAGCTCCAAGAGGTTTTTTTGCACCCACCTCTATACGTGGGGGTGCGCTATCTAATCTCCCCATCCATCCCGGCTAAACAAAAATTCAAAATAAATATTCCAAAAGACTATATTACCCATTTCTGTTTTCATAAATAACATTATTACATGTACCCTTCTCCTCTCTTCAGTATTTCATTTTCATCCCCCTTGAATCTCTCTCTTCAGATCTCACCGGAATCAGTCCCTCTTCATCATCTCAATCACGTCTCCGAACCTTTCAGATCTCTCTTCCCGGGTTCACCCTAAATTTCATTTTTTAGCCGTCAGGAAGAAGAGATCTGGCTGTAAATGTCAATTTTAGGGGTTTTTAATTGGATTTTTTTCTTCAATTGGTCCATTTTTTTTTTGTAACGATTTGAAGTCTGATTTCGAAACTTATTGATTAGATTTGATTATGGCACAATATCATGAGAAGAAGATGTTTGGTCCGTTTGGAGTAACAACCACGAAGAAGAAGAGGAGGAGGAAGAAGAAGAAGTTGAGATGAAACACGATGAAGAAGGAAACGGAAAATCAAATAATCCGAAGACGACAACGGCAGAGAAGAATTACACCGATGAAATTAGATCAAGTGGAGGAGGAGGAGAAGGTGGTACTGATTTTACTAATGGAGTAGGGGTTTATGTGCTGGAGATGATTTTTGTTGAAGAAGAAGAAGAAGATGTATAAACAGGTAAATCTCATTCATTGTTGATTTTATCAATTTGGTTTGAACTATTATGTGCTGCTATGTTATCCTACACCACAACATCAGCTTTATCCTACACCG